>OZ007531.1:13231611-13296889 GCA_963931895.1 Eupithecia pulchellata
AAATCGTTTATTTCAGGTTATCAAAGAAACCCATAGGTTATTAAAATACAATATAATTATGTTAAAATTACCTACTTACGGTTCCCACTCTGGTGCACAGAGAGCCAGAACCTGTACATAGGGCTACATATGTTATTAGCCATATAACTCAGGATCTTATTCTGCGATCGCCTTATATTGGCCCAAAATGACGCAATACGAGATCTGCATATAGCAAAAAAGTCCGGAACCCGAGCATCGGCGAACATGCCCGACGCGCTACAAAACCGTGGCTTCTTCATAAGGATACGAAAAGCGTCATTGTATTGCACCCTTATGATTTTCTTTTGTATTTGAACCAGAGCTGGCATGTATACATACAAAGGCAGTAGGCCTTAAATAACGTCAACTTAACATCATAACTGCATCTGGCAAATCTCCGAGCAAGCATGTTACACCTGATGGACAGGCTCCGTCTTTCACGCTCAATATCCTGGTCATCAGTCAGGTCTTCAGTGATGATGTGCCCAAGGTATTTGAACTGCTTCACCACCTTCACTGCTGAACCCTTCAAATATACATCAGGTACTCTCTCTGAACCTTTCCCTGCTCTAAATACTAGCATTTCGGTTTTGAGGACGTTATATTTTAATCCATGGAGGTGCGCATAATTTTCACATATGGATAAAAGTTTCCTTAGGCCGTTAATCGAAGGGCTGAGGAGCACCATATCGTCTGCGTAGCTCAAGTTGTTGACACAAACATCACCAACATGGCAGCCGATCCTGGTACCCCTCAGCTCCTCGATTAAGCCATTAACGTAAATGTTAAAAAGGTCCGGAGAAGTTAACCCACCTTGGCGGACTCCGCATTCCAGTTTATATTCACTGGAGGTCGTGTCGCCCCATCTTACTACATTGGTTTGGCTCCCGTACCAGTATCTCAAAAGTTTAACAATTTTCAGCGGGACTCCTGAGTCAAGTATCTTCTTCCAGAGAATCTTATAATTCACTAGATTGAAGGCCCGACTCAGGTCCAGGAAGCAGGCGTAGATTGAAGTTTCCCTGGTAACATAGTAGTTAACACTGTATTTAAGGCTGAAAATTGCCGTATCAGTTGAGAGACCGGGACGGAAGCCAAACTGTGCATCGTTAATACTCACATTATTTATTTATTTATTTTATTTATTTATTTATTGGAAAACCAGAAGCTTAATGACACAGAATAATATTAAGAGAATATATCCTAGAAAGCTTAAATTAAGGTTTTCACGGCTAAAAAACAGTGTAGCAACAATTAATATAACTATGAACATAAATCAAAATAAAATACAATAAAGGATCAACGTAAAAGGTTAACAATATACAAACATATCACTCTACATTTGATGCATCTATTTCCTCATCAAAAATTCACCGCTCAGCCGCCGCCTGGCCGAAGAGACACTGGTGCAAAATAAGTCAAGGTCGAATCGCCTACATAGGGTATTAAAGTTATCACTTGCTCGCCACAGAAATGAATTCTGTCGATAATTGGTACCAGCATGAGGTACGTAAATAGTGGGATTAAATCTCATAGGTCTGAGGGGAGCATTGAATTTTATTCTATGAAGCAAATCGGGACAGTCAATATTATTAGATGTGATTTTGAGCAAAAATGACAGGTCAGCAATTTCACGCCGCTTAAAAAGTGGGAGTATATGAAATTTCTTACATAATTTAAGGTAATTAGTGGAGCTATAAGGAATTTTAAGGCGAAAACAAAGGTACTTAATGAACTTCATTTGGATACGCTCAATCCTATTGATATAAATATCATAGCGGGGGTTCCAAACTTGGGATGCGTATTCAAGAATGCTTCTAACGAAGGTGCAGTAAAGGATCTTAAATGTTTTAGCATGGTGAAAGCAGGACGCACTCCTCATAACAAAACCTAATGCCTTCGAAGCTTTGGAAACAATAGATTGAATGTGCTCATCAAACTTAAGCTGTGAGTCATGCAGAACACCTAAATCCCTAACTACGCTGCATTTTTGCAATGGCTGCGATTTTAGCGTATATTTAAATGGGATTAATAGTTTCTTACGGGAATATGAAACAATGGAGCACTTAGACGGATTCAAGTCCAGTTTATTAATAAGACAATAACTGTCTAGTCTTGAGAGGTCCGCTTGAAGATCGAGTGCGTCTTCGTTAGATTTGATTAATTTAAAAATCTTCATGTCATCCGCAAAACAAAGTACCTGACTTTTTAGAAAAATAGAAAAAATATCATCTACAAACATCAAAAATAACAACGGTCCCAGTAGCGAACCCTGTGGTACTCCACTGGGAATGGAAACCCAGCTAGAAATATAGTTACTGACTACAACAGCCTGGGAGCGATTATTGATGTAGGAGGAAAACCACCGCAGTAAGTCACCTCGTATGCCGACGCAGCGGAGCTTACCCAAAAGCAGCCCGTGATCAATTCTGTCGAAGGCCTTGCTATAGTCAGTGTAAACTACGTCGACCTGATAGCCATTGTCCATGGCATCAGTTAAAAAGTCATTGAAGAGAACGAGATTGGACACCGTGGAACGACCTCTCAGAAACCCATGCTGCGATAAATTAAAGGCATTTTGTAAACTGGCGTAAACTTGGTTATAAACGATTTTTTCAAATATTTTAGCTATAACACATAGTTTAGAAATAGGCCTATAATTTGAAATTTCTGTTTTTGACCCTTTTTTATGTACAGGCGTGACATAAGCGGACTTCCAGATAATAGGAAATTCAGCACACGATAAGGATTTGCGAAACAATAGGGCTATGGGTATAGACACTGTCTTTGCGCAACCAATTAGAAATATGGGACTGACGTTATCGGGTCCAGCCGATTTTGATGTGTCCAACTGAGTAATTAGTTTTTCAACACTTTGCTGACAGAACTCTACCCTGCTAATATCATGCGCTGTAGGATGGCCGGGTTCTAAGTCAGGTGAGGCTCTATCCGAGGAATGTGATGAGGGTACTGAAAATGTTGAAAAGAAGTATTGGGAGAAAGCCTCGCAAATCGAATCTCCTGAAGTTGATATTGTGTCCAAGTACTTAAGAGAAGTTGGAATACCAGTTGACTTAGAACGATTTTTTATAAAAGACCAGAACTTCTTAGGATTTTTTACAATACCATCTTCAATAGATGTTATATAAGATTGGAAACACTTATGTTCTAGTGCCTGTACCCGTTTACGCAGTAGTTTAAAAGTTTCGAAGTCAGATCTCATGTTATAGTTTATATACTTTTTGTAATATTTATATTTTTCTTTAATAATCTTAATTAGTGCTGGTGAATACCATATGGGGTAAGAACTACTGGAAACTGACTTAGTAGGTATAAATTTTGTTTTTAATTGCTCTATAGTATAGTAAAAATATTTAACGGCATCTTCCAGAGATTTAGATGAAATTTCGGTGGTCCAGTCGATTTCTAATATTTTTTTATTAATAGAATCATAATTACCTTTATTGTACAAAAATTTAGTAAATGTTTGGGTCTTTAAACAAGTAGAATTTAAGTAGGGTCGGTAGTCGTACATTGAACCAGACAGCTACATTGAACCATCGAAAGTATTCGAATATGCAACGTTGCCGATTCGCGCTTGTGCCGGTAAATAAGGTCCCTACAGCCCCCCTACCCACCGCTGAGTTTGCGCGGCGATCCCGTGAATGACGAAGGTTGGGCGAGGACTTTTACTAAAATCGATCGGAAAAGTTTTTTCATCAGTTTTCTTTGATTTTTCATTTGTTTTCGGTGTTGAATGTCAGTATTTAAATAATTACGTGTAATAGTGCACATATTTAGCTTTCTAATGCATGATATTTGGTTTTAATATGCCCTGGTTTATCCGGTGAAATTTTGAGATTATTGCGAAGCACGTGCGGTGTCTCTCTTTGAACCACATACATGAAGTACAGACTGAACCACAGTTCACTGTGTACTATTAACTTATTACACTTCCGTGCAATTGTACTGTTTTGTGTGAAGTCACAAAAAAACTGCATATTAACTGGAAATTATAAACTAATTAAATTAAAAAAGGAATTTTTTTAGGATGGCGCGGACCAAAGTAACTTCCAGAATAAAAGGTGACGTCACAGCTGCAACGAACAATTATGCCAAATCACAAATATTGTCATAGTAAGCAATTTTTTTTGCACTGAAGTGTACTGATGTATGTTTGCATTTTGATATAGAAGATACTGTTAAAATAATTCGTTAAAACTAAGTTAAATTATAGTGTTTGTGTTCATAAGAAACTTGATCTCTTAATAATAGCATTTAGCTCAATATATTTGTAATTTTTTTCACTAACCGATAAAATTACACTTCAGAAGTGTAATTTTATAAGTTATTTTTTAACATTTATAAGACTGGCCCTTTCGGTAATAAAGCAAATCATAAAAATTTACCATTGTTTTATTTGCCATGCTTTGAAATTGATAAATAACAATATTTAGGTAGGTGGTAAAGGGTGGTTCAATGTGGAAAATACCCCGGTTCAATTTGTACTACCTAGTGGACACAATGAACCAAAGCTGAGTTTTTGAAAAAACATTTCTCCTACTCAAACTAGGCCCAACTGTCAAAAAACTAGTATGCACGATGATAGTCGGATAAATTCTGCATAAGATAGGGTAAAAAACAATAGCAAAAACTAAAAAATGTAAAAACTACAGGGTCCTAAAATTTACCCGGTTCATTGTACGACGCCGTACCCTAACTGATACTAACCAATAAAGCTTTATGGTGGGGGTCGAGGGGTACAAGGGGGTCAAGACATTCAGAGACAGCTACATCATCATTTGATAAAACCAAATCTAATATTTTACCATATGAATTTCTAACACCATTAAATTGACGTAAGTCGTGGGTATTTAATTCATCGATGAGTAAAGTCTCACAAGGAGACGAGTAGTTTGAGGGTACGTAGTACGAGTAAGAACCAGGTAACCAGTCGATATTGCTAAGGTTAAAATCACCCAACAGAACAAATTTATCCGACGGATAGGCTACAACAATATCGCTAAGTTTGTTTAGGTAATTATCCAACTGCTCCGAAAATGATAAGCCTAAGTTCTGTTTACATAAATACAAACAACAAATATGAACATTAATAAAAAACCTATTTTTATGTTTCACTGTAATAGTTACCCACAAATCTTCGGCAGTGGATTGGAAAGAGGGCTGGGAAACAGCAAGAATATCTTTACGAACTGCTATTAGGGTTCCCCCTCCTCTTGTCTGTCCCGTTAAGTCATAGTCCCTATCTCGACGCCAAACTAAGTACCTACTATCAAATATCTCAGAATTTTTTAAACTGTCCATAAGCCATGTTTCTGTTAAAACAATAACGTCATACGAGCATAAACAAATATTACGATAGAATGTAAGTGTTTTAGAACGTAGTCCTCTGACATTCTGGTAATATATATTTAAATTTGCATTATCCATATTGAGTTCCTACACATAACATCAGCTTCAAATCGGTGTAAAATAAACTAATTAAAATGACCACTATTAATCCAGCCTGCATAAATACATTCAAAGTGTCCATTACTATACGTTTCCATCCAAAGCAGGGCACTAAGTAGTGTATGAAAGAGCGAAGAATATGTAAGATATAAAACAAAGTTAAATAAAATCGAATATCGGGAATGACTATTAGCAAGCGCCGAGTAGTGCAGAGCGGGCGAACGCAAGTGCAGTATGAAAACCGGTAGTTGAAGGTAACTACGCGCGGTAGGCGAGAACAATAGCAGAAACAATAGCAAGCGAACCGGGCAGCGGCAAAGTCAGAGATTATCAACATTTTTCTATCATAGTTGAACAAAGTGGATTTTTCTAGATGCAATTGGTAATAGGTTGTGATTTTCAAAAATAGCTTGTGGGATATAATATAGTTCCATACAAAGCTAAGAAATACAAAAGCAAATGTAATAAAAAAGAAATTATGAAAAAGCATACAAATCAAAGTGACGAATAAACCAGAATAACAACAGGTTAAGCCACTTTGTTTAAATCACCGTCGTCGTTGATGATGAACACCCTCGAGGTATCGTTTTTTCGTATGTGTATTTTGGCAAACTTCACCCATACGTACTTATACCCCTTCTCCTTTGCGAGATTCTTCACTTTATTCAGCAAAGCCTTAGACTCCGCGTTGAGGTGATCATTGACGAAGACCCGGCGCACGGAGTCACGGAACCCGATGTTAGGAGCTGCCAGAGTCTTGCGCGCGCGCGCCGCAGCTACGAACTCTTCCTTCACGTAGCGGTTGGTGAAGCTTACTATAATAGATTTATCGTTGGAGCCATGTACTGGGATTCGGTGCAGATAGTTAATTTGACTCTTTGGTAGGCTAAAATCAATTTCCTTACTGATCGCTTCAACTATTGCGTACAAATTCTCATCCCTCTTCACAGGAACCCCCTTAATCTCCACATTGTTGAGGCGGGACCTCTGGTCGGCAGCGGACAGTTGTGCCTTCAATCCAATGATGTCCTTCTCTAAGACATCAATTGTTGTCTGCATACTGTCAAATTTCGCAACCTTGGTCTCAACATCCGCAATCTTTGCGGCGAAATTATCAAGGCGAGCCCCCATAAAATCACAGCTCGTTTTCAGATCCGTCAGTTCACTCTTAATGGACTTGATATCTTGGAAGAGTGTTGGTAAACCAATAAGTTGATGCTTGATTTCCCTGACTTCTTTCATGATTTCATCAAATGGAGATGACTCTAGAGAGGCTCCAGGTACCGGAGAACCGGTTGGTATTGGAGAGCTGGCTGGTCTAGGAGATAGTCCTTTACAGGAGGAGCACTTCCAGGCGTTCCTTCTTTCCACCCCTAATCTCCTCCATCCGGATTCAGTTATCTGAGCGCAGCCAAAGTCAAGGTTTATCCGACAGATACTGCATTGCACTCCATCATTGAAATTTGTACCACACGCCCCGCACTGCATTTTTCACCAAAATGTTGACGATCTATGTTAAATAATTAGAATGACAATACGTGTCGACTAGACAAATGCTCACAGCTGACTGATTATTCAACAGTAAAGGCTGCAAAAGCCGTTCAAACACCTTCCCTATAACAGTACCTAAGGATATAGGCCTATAGTTGGCTGCACTACTGAGGTTACCGGTTTTGTTTTTAACCACTGGTACAACTACAGTTTTAGTCATACTATCCGGCATATAAGAGAATTTCAAGCATAAGTTAAATAAGTCACACAATTTACAATAAATACTATCACCTGCATGCAGTATATGTTCTATACTTAATATATCATGTCCCGGGGACTTTCCTCTTTTCATATTGTACACAGCTTTAGCTATCTCGTCAGGTGAAAATATATAACTACAGCCTTGTAACATATCGTCATCAGAAGGAACAGGATGCTCAGAGTGAGCATTATCGTTTATAGGTTCTGGCTCTATTTTAAAACGATCAGCAAACAAATCCGCAATTTGTTTCGGATCCTCCAAGCCTTCAACCGACACGGGTAACCTATTATTTTTCATATTTAATTTCTTTGTTGACTGCCAAAATTTTATAAAATTTTTATTACTTCTATGTGTAGCTAATATATTCACTTTAATGTTTTCTTCATTCGTTTGACACCATTTAATTTTATTCTTGAATATTCGTCTATAATGTTGCATGTTATTGTATATATTACCCGATGGCGGTTTACCGGCGAGGACCCAACATTTAAAATACAAGCGCGCTAATTCATGATTTTCCTTTACATGAAAATTCCAACCCGGTATATGTTTACGTTTTTTATGTGCACCAGAATGTGAGCCGGAACTATCTATGGCTGCTTTTTGTAAAATATCAATAATCTCATTGTAAATACAGTCAATAAATATAAAATGTTCGTTTTGTATCACATTGTAAATTATTTGTACAGTTAAAACATTGTAAAGTAGAATTTAAAAGTCTTAGTCTAGTATCACAGTATTTATAATAAGTTTTTCTCTGACTAGAATTACGCACACCCCATACTATTTCATTACGAGGTTTTTTCATAGAAGATACATTCATGCTTTTACATACTTCTCCGATATTGCATTTTATAAATAACGGAAAATGGTCAGACCACATCACGTCATGCATGAAAATAAAATTGCAAATAAAATTATAAAGCTACAAAAATGAAATTACAAAACAAAAATAAAAATGAAGACAAGTTACGAGTATACTTATACTTAGACAGGCAGTGCATCGTACGTAATACATCATCTTTCAATCGTCCCAAGAATTAGATAAATATTATCATTTAATTGCAGCGATTAGGTTGGCAAAAACAAACTAAATGATCTGACCCAAAAATAAAGCCGTTCTTATATAAATCGAAAAAGAACGCGACGGTCGGACGCGACCTAGGCTAGTCTAGGTAAATAGGTCGCGGTACACCCGCTTCTCGCGAAGGACCTGATGTTGTGCTTGTATCTATTAGAGGCCCCTCCCCTTCAGATTCAGATTCAGAATCAATAACTTTAATTCTATAGGCTTACAAAATAAGCACTTAGACAACTCAAATTTCATACAGATAATTATTATAAAGAAAGTCATAATTTGATATTGATTTCTCTTCACGTTGTTGTCGACTTCCTTCCTTCAGGTCCTGAGGTCGAGGACCCTCGTGACGCGCCTCCTGATCTGCTCCGCCTGGTGGGTGACCATCACGTTCATCTACTACGGGCTGTCCATCAACTCCGTCTCGCTGGCGGGCAACAGCTACGTGAATTACATCCTGATATCCCTGGTGGAGATCCCGGGGTACGCGCTCAGCACGCTGACGCTGGACCGCTTCGGGAGGAAGAGCTCCATCATCACCGCCTTCTTTGTCTGCGGGGCGGCGCTCATCGCCCTGCCTTTTGTCACTGATGGTAAGACTCTTCGTTGATATAGGTAAACTGAATACATTTTTAGGCAGATTAGTGTATTTTGGTAGTGGAACAAAACCTACGAGGGCTTAGTATTTAGTACGTATGTTTGTAGATAAAGTAATTTTCAGACAAAAACCTATAAATAATCTTTGTATAAAACTATTTCGCCTGAAACTGCGATCACACTCCAATTTCGCCATAACTAAGGTATCGTCTTAGAATGACATTTCTCCACCCCCAGGTTTGGAGCCTGTCAAGATTTTTTGTATCGCATATTATTCAGTTTACTTTGTATTGCCATCTTCTACATTATTTTGTTAGTATGTGTATGAGTAGTGTAGACAGTAGACCTCCCCCCACAGATCTCCCCTGGCTGCGCGTGACGCTGACGATGACGGGCAAGCTGGCGATCAGCATGGCCTTCTCCTCCATCTACATCTACACCTCGGAGCTGTTCCCCACGGAGCTGCGGCAGAGCCTGCTGGGGACCTGCTCCATGGTGGGCCGGATCGGCTCTCTGCTGGCGCCGCAGACGCCGCTGCTGGTCAGTACAGTGCTATCCACAGGTTGCTGGTGACGCCTTGGTTCTATCTTCGCTCCACTACACTCCTGGTAACGACCACACCTAACGACGTCCACACGCTCTCATTTATCATCATTTAACATCATTTAACCATAAAAGTGCACTGTTGGACATAGACCACTCTTAAGGATTAATCCTGTCCTAAGGGCTTCACCGGGCCCAGCAGAATCCGCAACGATGCTCATTACTTAGCAAATGATAAAGTAAGTGTGATGTCTATGCAGAATAGAAAACATGATGTTACTCGTATTAGAAATGTTTGGTTGGTGAAGACCGTGCCCTGCCCCAGTCCGTAGTGGTGTGTAGTGTTGCGTGGAGCGGGTTCACTGTAGCTCATGGAGAGAGTTAGGATCGCATGTGAATTAGTGATCAGAACACTCTCCGTAGCGAGCATGGTGCTACGGCTCTCCGCGCTGGGCAAGACGATCAGCATGATCGCGTCCACCTACATCTACACCAGCGAGCTTTCCCCACCCGCTGCCGCACAGCATGCTGAGCGCCTGCTCCATGCTCGGCCGCACACACCGCTGTTGGTACCTGTACATATTTCTATGTAAGAATGATATACGAGTTCAGAAAAATATAGCTACAATTAGCTCATAAGAGAGCTTATTGTAGCATAATTGTTTAATTTTTCCTCTATATCTGTACCATTACCTAACTAATACTATTATAGCTTCTATAGCTGTGGCAGTGAGTATTAGCTAGTATGAAGGAATTTTAATAGGGTTCATAACTGCACCGTCACCTTGTTTACTGTTATTATTTACATCATTGGATTGTAGCATCAACTACTTTCGCGAAGTTGCCTTTGTAGAAATAATTTGCGGCTCGTAGGTATTTTATTATTTGTAAAACTTAATGAAAAAGAAATCATGCATTACGTAACAGCTATTTTTATATTGATATTAAATTGTTTTTTTTCGATTTACTAGAATACAAACTCTTAGGCGATGTAAGATGACACGTGCGAATTTGTACTCGTAGATAAAATTTTAGTTTTTTCCCTCACTACAAAAACCTTAACCATGATAAGACATGATTTCGCTATATTTTGGCAGAATTCGTTAATTTTATGCGAAGATATCCCTGGATCATTAATTAGGCTTATAAATAATATGATAGTTTGTGTCCTGTGCAATGTCTCCTCAGTTCTGTGCTCGTAACTACTCGTGTAATAATGCTTGTCCGTCCATTCCAGCAAACGTACTGGGAATCCCTGCCATACATGATGTTCGGCGTGATGGCGGCCTCGTCCGGGCTGCTGATGATGCTGACCCCGGAGACGCACCGCATGCGGCTGCCGGACACCATCCTCCAGGCGGAGAACATCGTCGCGCCCAGGGTGCGCGCGCGCAGCCGCCACGACACTGATATCAAAGCTAAATGACCACTCGGAACTGGCGAGGCAGATGTACAGCTAACCTTACCTTACTATAAGAGTAGCTAATCATTTTTCACAGAAAAGTTTCGGATTCAGAATCCTTATTCAGAATCTAGTCTCCCGGATATGTTATTTCTTTTAATTTCTACTTGAAATCTGAATTCCCTGACCCAGAGGTAGTGGTAAAGTAGAAAATGGGGTCTCACTGACAGAAAACCACAATTATGCATGTAAACATTTTCGTAGCTATATATTTTGCATATCAAAACTTGACTATACAGACAAGGGTTGTTGTGAGCATGTCGATCTATTGGTCGTTATACCTCTACTTCGGGAAAGTAGTATTATTAAGTTTTTTAATGTTGTAAGTAAACTTTTTGGTATCGCGAGTCGAGATGCACTTAGCTGGTTTTTTTTTCATTACATTGTATACAAATTATACATTTTCAGATGGTTTCATTTTTGTGCTGCGAGACTTTTTTCCAGTCAATTTTCAAAATTCTAGGTAAACGGGAAATACCTTAGGACTTTTTCCTTTTTCGTCACTACTTTCGCATCATTCAACAATTAATGCAGCAAATACAAAAACTTTATTTATTATGAACAAAATAGTTTTTAGACTGCCTCTTGCCCAAAATGACAAAAAGCTAAGGGAAGGGTCGTAAATGTTTTGCTATTTTAGTATTTGGCGAAAGAGCAGAGGAAGTCTAACTAATAAAATAGCCACCTAGTTACACCTTTACACCGATTCACCACCTTCACAAAGAAACTGTTGTAGTGGAATTGTTGAATTCAAATGTACTTGAAAGTGTCTTCGGCACGCGACCTCACGCGCGGTACTTGTTATAACGAACCGTTGGTTGGTCCTGAAGCGATTCCACGGTTAAGCCCTCTTCTCACCACGGCACACACTTCCACCACCTATATTGGATATTTAATTATTATTATTAAAACCATGACGCTTGCCTCGCTATCAAGACTCCCATAGTCGCGAACAAGTACAAAATACGATGTTTTATGTATTTATTTCCAATAAGTTCTGTATTATTATTTTTATTTATTTATTTTTATTATTAATCTAGGATTATTATTAACTTTAAGATGGTTTTTAGCATTACTTTGACTTTTTATATGGTATTGATTAAGGATCAGTTGAGCCACCTGTAGTTTGTTTGCAGTTAGTCTGCAGTTAGCTCAATTGTTCCAACTGTAAATACTAGTTCTAATTTGGTTATTTTCTTTGTTAGTAAAGGATGTTCCCTTTTTATATAAAGATTTAGTTTACAAATCGACTGTTGTTTTTTTACGTTTATATCTACGTGTTTAGTACCTACGTCGTAGCAATCCGCAGCGGACCTAGTACGTCGTCGTAGCAATCCGCAGCGGACCTACGTCGTAGCAATCCGCAGCGGACCTACGTCATACCGATCCGCAGCGGACCTACGTCGTAGCAATCCGCAGCGGACCTACGTCGTAGCAATCCGCAGCGGACCTACGTCGTAGCCGCCACGAGGAGGGGCGGGGGGGGGACATCATGGCTAACATTTTACACTGACAGCAAACCGATAGATCAACGAGTAATTTAATTATTCATATTACGTCAAATGTTGTAAAGCATGGCTCAAGATCTCTCTTATTAATATTTTTCATAAAAGATAATAAAGTTGCCTGTAGTTCTGCTGGTAGATCTATGAGCTTGGCTCTACCAACAGGACTTCGCAGTAGGTCCACGGGCCACAAACGGATTAGATTACAAGTTGCCTGAAAGTTATACCTATAATTTTCATTATCAAAAATAATCTCTCTCTATCTATACTTTTATTATAAAGTGGAAAGATTTCTTTGTGTGTATCTTTATAATGAATAAACTCAAAAACTACTCTGCCGATTTCGAAAATTCTTTCACCATTAGAAAGCTACATTCACGTTGTGTAACAAAGACTAAATTTATTGCTAGAAAAGTATAGTAACCTTTACTAAAATTTTGGAACGTAACCCAACCAAGGTGTAAAAATATGCCATAAAATATCGTTTGTTGCATGCGCTACGGAACTATTGACGAACAAAGATGATGGAACAAAAGTATATGTTCTATAATAATAAAGAACATATCAAGTTCGCGATACCATTATGTCCAACTATTGTCGTTATGTCACAATAACCACCCGTGCGAAGCCGAGAGTTATTAATAATTTTCTCAAGGTTTGATAATAATCTAGATTCAACCAGCTCCTTTGTCCTTCCTACTTTCTGGTGATATCTTTTTCTATACCTACTAATATTATAAAGAGGAAAGATTAGATTTTTTGTTTGTTTAAATTGAATAGGCTCCGAAACAACTGGACTGATTTAAAAAAAATCACCTTTAGAATCCTAAATTTTCCGTGATGAACATATCGCTCATTTGGTGGAATAATGACGGAATTGTCGTTTTTGGCAAAACTGAGTTAAGAATGTCAAAACATCTGTAAGAGGTACCTTTATTTGGAAAAAAATCGTCATAATTCTATCTCTAATATTTTCCGCAAAATCGCACAAACGTCGTTGTGGAATTTATAACAAATCGTGAAACTTTTGAATGCTACAACGACGTAACGGTCAGTTGCGCAGGAGGACTCATGAAGTATGGACAAGTTGAGGACTACATCGACGTAAAGGTAATTATGACATCATTTTTAAATTTTTCTTGAGGTAACAATGACGGAATGTTTCATTTTTAATCAATTTCGTCGTTATTTCTTCAACTAGGTTAAATATTTAGTGGGTGATTGACGCAAATGTAAGTAATTGTTGCGAGTATTGTCATTTACGTCATTGTTTCTTCAATAAGATTAAGTCTTTAGCCAAATGTTGACCTAAATGGCAGGTAACTAGTTATTTCATTGTTTAATTCCAACGATGAAAGTTTCCACTTGAGTTTGGAAATTTATATAGAGAATTAAGAATTTTAAAGTATTGCTATACACGTAGTTTTTATATAAATTGTATATCTATTCAGAAATGTTTCGGCTGTAATACTAAATTATTAGATTTTATTTTATTCTTCTAATCTTTAAGGTCTTTTGGCAATTTTTGTGGCTCAATTTAACTCCATAATTTTGTCATTTCTATGTAATAAAGTATTATCTTTCTTTTTTAGCTTTCACTAATGAACGAACGCATGAAAAGGTTCATAAATTGTGTAATGGAAAGAAGGATACCACCACCTTTTGATAGAATGACTGATACCATGACAAAGCTCGAAAATGTTAGGGTTGATTTAAGATTATGATTTTATTTGAATTAAAACCTAATCAGGTTTGAATTTATTTAACTGGAAACAAATAGCCAGCCTTAGTTATTTTGGTATAATAGGATGATGAATTACATATTTTTTAAGGAAGAAACTTTATAGTTTCTTCGTTTCTCCCTATGGCAAATCTGGCTTTGACCTTATCGTCAAAAGATGATTGCCCAGCAAAGCGAGAAGATCGTAAAGCATCATCTAGTTCGAATTCAAGTAGCTCATCTAAATTCAGCTCAAGTTCATCCAGCACAAGTTTATACAGCTCCTCTTTGAACATTTTTCACATCACAACACCAGCCTATAATTAGTCCACTGCTGGACATAGGCCTAATGAGCACCATAGATGGCATTATTCATTATTTGGGGGTTATTGACGATAATCCCCACGCTGGGCATTAGGGTTGGGGATCACAGTTCGGTGGAGTTGTTCTACAGAGTGTGCTGCTGCCCGCCCCCAGGTGTGTTCCCCTTAGTCGCCTCTTACGACACCCACGGGAAGAGTTGGGGTTGTGAAATTCTATTATATTTTAGTTTTAAGATTTGAAGATTATGTGAATACAAATATTTTGAATATAAACTTCTGAGTCTGTTTTTGCAAGTAATATTTAAGAATTAACGAGCAATATTTTTTTGAAACCGTTTTTGTTAGTTTGTTTGAAGTTGCAAGACTAGGCGTTACTTCAGATATTCAGAGACACACCTTCTAAGTAAGATTTAATAAGTTACAAAGACTATGAGACTTTTATAGGTTTAATTAAGACTTTAAAGTTGCTGTAAACACTATTTTGTGACCATTTAGCAATAATATTGAATTGTGATAATATTATATGAGTACATACCTAAAATTTCTAATACTATAATAAGTTAATAAACGATAAGTAACAAAAAATTTATTTTTTTTGTCACAAACTCTCACATTTTGTATGGATAGTTTTTTTCTACATTGATGTATTCTGGTGGAACAATGGCGAAACTACAGGCACCTCAGTAGTTATTTTTAAATTACGGCAATACTAAACACAATTTCTTTAATCTTAAAATAACATTAGGAATTGCATGAATGCAGCTCTAATATGAATCTAGTATAATCATAATCCTACCACCAGTTGCTGAGAAATTGAAGAAAGAACTAAAAAAAAACACTAAAAACGCTCTCCTGCAAAAAATGAAAACTGTCAGTTACGTCGATGTTCTACCAAATGAGCGATATGCTACAAAATATTTTCAAAAAATTAGGGTTCCGTATGAAAAAATATTTTTTTGTTAAATACCCGTGCGAAGCCGGGGCGGACCGCTAGTACAGAATAAATATAAGGGTAACTCATAATTTGCCGTGTGTATCAAAATAATATAAAAGCAATAGGATACCTAAAAGCCGTTCGTTGGCTTCACAGGAAACCTATTAATGTTGTGATAAGTAACATAAACATTGTTCATCCTGAGAACAACGCAACTTAACGCAAGTATCCTACTAGTAGTTATAGGTAGGCATGAAGATTATATATTGGCTGCCGTCCATTCACTCTCTACACTTATCGAATTATTATTTTATTATAAGGTTTAGGCTGATAACAATTTCCAAAGCAATTTAAAGATTTGTATAGATAAAGTTAATGAAGTAAACTAATTTATTTTTATTATTTTTGATAACATAACTTAATTATCTAAATCTATATAGATATATGTATTATATTAAAGTAGGTACATACCTACATACAATGTCCTCCATTGTATAAACGAGCAGTAAATTGAGACTGTAGACCGTACCTACACTTAGGTATACTTACCTTCATTATGATGGTGCGACGAGCTGTATTTATTCAGGAGCCTGCTGTTTTCTTTCGATTAGTTCGTCGTCAGCACGCGCCGAGATAACATATCGGGCACGGTGATGATGTTTACAATGGGAGTAGGTAGTAGTTAGTAACTACACAACGTCGCCACATTGTCTGGTAGCTAATAGGTACCTGCTATTTACTTTATTGTACAAACAACGTGCAGCGTACTTATCTACGTCTGCGCCTGCTACTAATGTAATGGGCTCTTATTATCACGACACTGCTTCCGTACATACAGCAAACAAATAACCAAGATTGGGGTAAACTTATTGCATTACTTTATTGCGATATTTAGCCCTTAGTCGCGGAACTCTGCGGTAGGTAGGTACGACTAGTTAGAAATAATAATAATGTTGCAATCTATACAACATCATCTAGCAATACTCGTATACCACTCGCAAAGCATGTTGCCTGCGTCGGCAAACAGGCCGCTGCGCCCAACCACTCGACCACTGCACACTGATGAGCTCACAGCCTCCTCTGACTTCTAGTCCACCTATTGGCAAAGCTCCGGTAAATTGAAATATGTCTTTCAATTGGGATAGATAACCAACCGGCAGCTGCATCACAGACAGCCAGGCAGGTGCACATTTAATTCGAGAACTGGATTTGTGGGATTTTCAAAAAAAATACTACGCAGGTCAGGAACAGTCCTTGTAAAGGCTTATACTCACCTACCTGATTAAAATCTACATCGTTACCTTATCGAAAAATAGAACAGAAATTATCAGATAGGTACAGATGCGTTTGGCAATAATGAGCGCAGTTTCATTTGGTCGGGGTGTGCGACGCGACTCGCTCGCCTAGACGGCAGACATCGCTGACTATAGGGAAGGAAGCATGGCGGAGGACGCTGGTAGAAAAGCGGAAGAAGCTAATGGAAAGGTCAGCATGGAGGATGATGCCACTGGTCGCAAGGCCAGCATGACAGGCACTGGTCGGAGGATCGACACGGAGGACGCCGGCCTGGGCGGCGGCAAGGCCCTGGACCTTGATGATGTGCTGGTGAACGAGTTGGGGCAGTTCGGCAAGTTCCAGCTGTATAACATCATGCTGGTCGCCTTCCCCATCATCGCGTCTGCCTTCATGAGCGAGTATATCTTCTCCGCTGCTGCTATTCCACACAGGTAGTGTACTATTATCATTACATTTCTTTTTGTTCATCGTTATTCAAGTTACTACTTATTTCCTAAGTTGAGAAAATCAGGTGATGTGGTCGTTACGCGACAAAACTGATTAAAATGTGATTATTTGAACAAAATATTGATAATCTGAAATAATATCTGCACCTTGAATTTTGTTAGATTTTTTCGAGTTCTATGTACTTAGGTATAGATGAATGTAACTAGGATAATTTTTAGGGTTTCGAGGTTGGTTTCAAAACCCGTTACATTAAAACTTTACAGCAATGTTAAGGTCAAAAAAGCCGAAACGCTGGAGTGACGGTTCAGCCAAAGTAGCCGGAATTACTTGCAGCAGATTAGCGAATCACGGAAGGAAAGGAATCTGGAGCAGGCTTTCACCACGCAAGTGGAACTTACAGCTTACATAGTAAATAACAAATAAGAAACTTTAATTATGTGTAAAAGAAATAAAGCTCATTTTTATTTTAAGTGAGGTCAGATCTAGGTACTTACAGATCGATTTGAATAATGGAATTATTTTACTATGCTTCATTGGATCAGGAAATACGTGACAGCATTAGATGGTTTCGGGTACCTAACAAAAAACTAACTGACAAGCTTAGATAGATAGATAGATAATGATTTTATTTGGTTCACAAACATACAGCGTACAAACAAACTTAGAAAATATAGTAAACTAATATAATATATGGTAGGTGTCGTAAGTAACAATATTACAATGGGTCACATATTCTAAAGTAATAATAATAGTAAAAAAAAAAACAAAATAAAAAAATTACAAAAGGTAGAAAAGTACATATTATTATTTAAAAATAAAAATAAAAAAACTATTAACCTAGCTAGTACCTACCTACCTACCTGTGGACATGTTTGTACTTGGTGCTGCCTAGGTGAGCCAAAAAGGATCAGTCATCATTAATAAGGAAATCAACTTGGTTCTTCGCAATGCTCGGGAGTATAAGCATCTCGTGAACAATGGGGTGACTTAGTCAATAGTTAAACAATATACCACATTTATCTAATTTTTAATTATATTTTATCTTTCGGGACACTTTTATCTTGTACTACCCCACAACTCGGAAAATGCCCAATAGTGAATAAACAACCTGATCTTTAAGTTATGGGTACCTAAAGGAGTCATGTCTCCTGCACGTTGGCTCATCTCGTCGCTGGATGATTTTCTTTTTTATAATTAACTACGGCCCGCCCCGGCTTCGCACGGGTAATAAACAAACATTTCAGAAATTATACACAATTACACGATGGGTTTCACAGTTTTCATACGGATCCCTTACTTTTTCTAACAGCATTGGGATTTTTGACATTGACTCGACACTCCATAACTGAGACTGGCCGTAGAGAAAAAGCAAGCATAGTGCGCAACCTCTTTTTCTATTCTGGCGCGCCATATTAGAAAAAGAGGTTGAATATACAGCGCACGGTTCAATTATTGAATTTTTCATGCGCATCCCTAACTTTTTTGAAAATATTATATAGCCTATGTTCATCACGGAAAATTAAGGATTCTAATGGTGAAAGAATTTTTTAACTCGGTCCAGTAGTTTCGGAGCCTATTCAATTCAAACAAACAAACAAACAAACAATCATACAAACAATCAAATCTTTCCTCTTTATAATATTAGTATAGACTAGCGGTCCGAACTGACTTCGCACGGGTATTAAACATAAATTTCAGAAATTATACACACTAACACGATGGGTTTCTCAGTTTTAATACGGATCCCTTACTTATTTTAGTAGCATTGGGGTTTTTGACATTGACTTAACACTCCATAACTGACACTGGCCGTAAAGAAAAAGCAAACAGCGGAGGCATAATAGAAAAAGAGGTGCCTGGAGCACCTCTTTTTCTATTATGCCTCCGCTTAGCAGACCGTGCCCGTCTCCTGGCCGTTTCTAAATGGGAGTCAGGACATTGGTTGCAAGCACTTCCTTCATATAACACTGGCACTTTATTGGATTCCGTAACTTTCCGTATTGCATCATCTCTTCGGTTGGGTGCAAGGTGTTGCGCGCCTCATCAATGCCAGTGCGGTACTGCTGTCGAACAGCTTGGTCATCACGGATTATCGTGTTCTAGGGCTGCCGGTCTGATGTCTCGCCATGCCAGCCTTAACGACATCATCCGACGGCCCTTTGTCATCGCTAACGTAACAGCTATTCTCGAACCGAATGGTCTGTTGCGTGACGATGATAAGAGGCCCGACGGTATGACACTTGTCCCATGGGAGTTGGGGAGGCCCATTGTGTGGGACGCTACTTGCGTCGACACACTTGCGCCCTCCCATCTTCCAAGGACATCCGTGAGGGCTGGTGCGGCGGCAGATTTGGCCGAGGATCTTAAGAGGCGCAAATATGCAGGTCTCGACAGAGCCTACAAATTTGCTCCCCTTGGAGTCGTAACCCTGTGTCCGTGGGGTACCGAAGCTCTCCGGGTCTTCAAAAATTTTCTGAGCGTCTGGTCGAAGCGACGTGTGACCCGAGAGCTGGTCAATTTCTGGCGCAGCACATCAGCATTGCCATACAGCGTGGCAATGCAGCCAGCATCTTGGGTACACTTCCAACTGGTATTGATATGGATCACTTGAGCTACCTGTAGTTTGTTCGCAGTTAGCTCAATTGTTTCAATTGTAAATACTAGTTTTAAATGTGAAATATTATATATTATGTGAAAATATTATATCCTATTAGGTTCATCACGGAAAATTTTGGATTCTTATGGTGAAAGAATTTTTCAAGTCGGTCCAGATGTTTCGGAGCCTATTCAATTCAAACAAACAAACAAATAAACAAACAATCAAATCTTTCCTCTTTATAATATTAGTATAGATATAGATATAGACGAGTTTCCATGGTTCCCAGATGTGCAGTGCACGAGTGCGGAGAGAACAGCCGAGACGTACCGTTCGACCCCTCCTGGGTGTCGGCGGCGATCCCCATGACGTCATCGGGCCCCGCCAGCTGCGAACGCTTCGTGCCCCTCGGGGGCAACGGCACCCTCGAGACCTGTCCCGCCAGCCTCTTCTCCAACGCCACGCAGGACTGCGACGGATTCGTCTACGCCAGGGATAACTCGGTTGTCTATGATGTAAGTAGATTGTACATCTCTCTAAGTATCAGTGTAAAGGGCTCATCGCGATTGCGGTTTGCAGAGCGTATGAATTCGCGGAAGCCAGTTGGTCCTCAAATTCCTAGGTCCTTAGTTCATAAAAACGCAAATAACTTGTCTACGTTGTTGTACCCTTTGTATTCGGTAGGTACGAATATATTCAGAATAACATCGCAGTTAAAAAAGATTCACATGATTTATTAACCACTATCTATACGATAATAAATTGATAAGGAAGGTGTAAAACGTTTCGCGAATTATTCTTAGATGCGACAAAGGAAATTTAATCCCTCAATCAAGCTTAAGTAATGTTTATTTTAAAGGGCAGTGTATACGCTTCTACAATGAAACTCCAAGTGATTTGCACAAATTTCAGAAATTATACACACTAACACGATGGGTTTCACAGTTTTCACACGGATCCCTTACTTTTTTAACAGCATTGGGATTTTGGCATTGACTCGACACTCCATATCTGACACTGGCCGTAGAGAAAAAGCAAGCGCCGTGCGCTAATATATCCAACCTCTTTTTCTATTATGGCTCCACGCCAATGTTAGCGTTCATCGACTGCCCTCATCATTTTCTTTTGATACTTATCTGATGTACCCATCCCTTATATATCTAAGGTCGGAAGCAGTAGCTAGTATGAGATTTTTACGCAGTCGGGTTTTAGTTTTACAACATATTTTTACGTACAAGTAATAACGTAAAGTACCTAAAGCAGTAGATGGACGGCCTCTGCAGTCGCAAAAGATATGACGGTTCTATTCGCCCTGAACCTGACTCCGGAGCTTGGTGACGCCGCGCGACGTGGAAAATGTAAATAGACGTGCCTCAAGGTGTCTTAGGTTCATAGCAAAATATCAGCCTAACTGCTGATATTTTGCTAGTTTTTGAGTATTTTGATTCAGTTTCAGTTCAGAGCAATTTAGTTTATAAATAACAAAAATCTGTTAAAATGAATGATTTGTATGATGTATCGGCTTCCAGTTCGAGCTGGGCTGCCAGGAGTGGCTGCGCGCGCTGGCGGGCACGCTGAACAGCGTGGGCACGCTGCTGGTGCTGCCCATCGTGGGGTTCGTCTCGGACCGGTTCGGGCGGCGCGTGGCGCTGGTGCTCAGCGTGTTCAACCTGGCGCTGGTGGGGCTGCTGCGCGCCTTCTCCGTCAACTACCCCATGTACCTCGTCTTTCAGCTCCTGCAGACCACCGTCGGCGCGGGAACTTTTAGTTCTTCCTATATCTTTGGTAAGGTTTATGAATTACTTATATTCACATTACAGCTTTACAATAATTGTGATCTGCAGATATTTGTTCAGGGTCTGGTTACTTACTATGTAGGTATATTAGGAAATGTTATAGGAACCCATCTATATCAGTGAGTACACATGCTCCTCCTAAGCTTTGCTTCCATTGAGGCTAGATGATAATGTGTGAATTGTTCAACCTTCTCTCATCCTTACCTTCTACTCAATTCTACTTTACAATGACAAAAAAGCCCTAATGTTTAGCTGTTGTGTTTTCCATATCGGGTTAAACTATGTATCACATTTTTGAGTATCTCAATAGGTCGCGTATGTACCTAATACTGGCATGGTGGCATGCCATTACTTTTTTCTCTACCATAACTCAAAAGTTTTGTTATTATGACATGTAAATACGTTTAAATTCCAGCTGCCGAGCTCGTGGGTCCGAAATACCGAGTGTTAACGAGCGCTGTGGCGTCCTCCATGTTCGCGGTGGGTCAGGTGGTGCTGGGCGGCGTGGCGTGGCTGGTGCAGCCCTGGCGGTACATGATAATGGCGCTGCACATCCCCTGCTTCCTCATCATCGCGTACTACTGGCTGCTGTCGGAGAGCGTGCGCTGGCTGCTGTCCAAGAGGAAGTACGACGAGGCCGCGGAAGTCCTAAAGAAGGTTGCGCAGATGAACAAGACGGAGATTAGCGAAAAGTCACTGAAGGCTCTGTTGAATCCCCCTCCTGCGCCTCCACCGGTTAGACTTTTCTTTATTATTTCACCCATGATATACATAGTATTTAACATTTCTAAACGTAATTTTACATCCATCAGCGTAAAAAGGAGGATTGTTTTGTTTGTTTATAGTTACTAAAAAACTACCTACACAAACTAAAGTCAAACCGTGACTGAGAAGATGTCCATATGCAGCTGTGTTGTCGGCTAGTTAGTTACTAACTGATAGACAAAATAAATATGCCAATTTAAATATTTTCGTGTCCCCAGGGCCCCGGCGTCATCTCCGTGATCTTCAAGTCCCGCGTGCTGCTGCGCCGCGTCTGCACCACCCCCATCTGGTGGATCACCGCCACGTTCGTGTACTACGGCCTCTCCATCAACTCCACCAGCCTGTCCGACACCATCTACCTAAACTTCATCCTCACCTGCGCCATCGAGATCCCTGGATACTTCACGGCTGTTCTTGTGCTGGATAGGATCGGAAGGAAGGCTACGCTGTCTGCTGGCTTCTTCTTCAGCGCTACCTGCAATCTTGCCTTTGCTTTTATTCCTAGTGGTAGGTTTATTTATCGAGCTCTTCAATTTTTCTCGGGTCTCCTTTGTTACTTATCTAGAGTATACTATAGTTCATTACTGATTTACTAGATAGATAGTTGCTTAGCTTGCTAAGCCGCTACTTGGGCAGGCACTGGCGGTCAGCGCTAGTCAGCTTTCACCATACGTGCCGACCCCTGGGTACCTTCTGGAAACGGCAGCGCAGGTGGCAAGAGTTTGAAGCCGTTTTTTTTAATTTTAACCAAATAAAAAAAACAGGTTCTACTTCTAGATTCAGCTGACTTTTCCGTAAATTGTGTACTTATTTAAAAAATCTCTTTCGCTATCCTAAGTCAGACACCGACTGATGCCGAGATGTTCTCATGTGCTGTAGGAGTATTAATAAATTTTTAGTCGGTTTGAATAGTTAGTAGTAACAGGTCTTAAAAATTATGTAATGTTTTGTTTTGTTCAGATATGACGGTCTTCAGGCTGATTGTCTACCTACTGGGCAAGTTCGGGATCTCCGTGGTGATGACGTCACTGTACCTGTTCACCTCCGAGCTGTACCCCACGCAGCACCGGCACAGCCTGCTCGCCTTCTCCTCCATGATCGGACGCATCGGGTCCATCACTGCGCCGCTCACTCCCGTGCTCGTGAGTACACTCATAGTTGTGTCTCTGAGGTGATGACGTCACTGTACTAGTTCACCTCCGAGCTGTACCATACAAGAATCAGATAAAAGAGACTGGCTATAAGAGGCTGACGAGTGATGATTTCCAGCTGTTGGTGACTAAAAATTTATAATTGAATTGCCTTATTTGTTTTCTGGAATTTGCATCGATATACGAGTATGTATACTCCAAACATTACCAACAATTAACATAGGAGGATAATAATAATTAAGGTGTAGTAACATAACAAATCCTGCCTGGAGCAAAGTTATGGCGCTGGGAAATGGAAGTAATGAGCTACATACTAAAAAGGGCTAAACGTTTTCGTTGTTTTCGCATCAATTCAATAGAGTAAAGTAAGACAAATTAATACTACGGTGTTGTTTTCCAGATGGACTTCTGGTCGGGCATCCCGTCGGTGATGTTCGCGACCATGGGCTTCCTGTCGGGCGCGCTGGTGCTGACGCAGCCCGAGACGCTGGGCACCAAGATGCCGGACACGCTGGAGGAGGCCGAGGCTCTGGGCACTCCTCAGTCTAAGCTCGTCTCCTAGACTATCTACCGGTAGATTCCACAAAGCAAGGCGACTACAGTTTATCATGATAGAGACAACGGCTTGAGGGATTCAGGCTTCAGGGGTTTCGACTGTACAGTTTTATCTTTAGAATATAGTCTTTGTGAGCGACGTATCTATAAGCAATATACTTTAAGGCGTAGATACTATACGTATAAGAGTTTTCCGGGTGTTGAAGAAAACGTTTTTGCACCGCCTTTGCGCATAATTATTTATTATTTTGTTCTACTATAGATATGTTTTACTAAAATCATCACTGAAAACAAAATCAGAAAGTTGCTGGACGCAGGCCACCCTTAATAATCATATTGGTTTTTGTTAAGGGGGTGCGCGTGCGCCGTATTCACTACTGGGCACACGGGTTGGGTATATCAATATTAAAATTATATATTGAATCAATTTTCGTTCATCAGAAATGTAAGAACTTCCGAGAGGTCCTACATCCGTATCGACTTTCTAAGTTTTTTATTTTATGTAAATACATAATGTACACTTGTAAATATTAGTTCTAACTAGATTCTGTTATTAAGTTGTAATTTTCTTTGTTAATTAAGTTATTATGTACACTTAAAAAAGGCGGCCAACAGTCTGAAGTTTGATAAAGCTCTCAGTAATGATTTTCCCTTTAAGTCTGAAGCCACTTCTTTATGATTTATAGGGTTTCGTAGATGTACGACAAAACACGTGACGTGGGTTACGAGACATGTGATAAAGGATAAGGAGCTAAAAAACTTTATCAAATGCAGATAATTGATAACATTAAAATGTAATTGTACTTTAGATAAATAATAATTTATCATCGTATTAAAATAAGATAATGGGTATTAGTATAATCCATAAGAATGTTTACTAATACAAGGCTGGTTAGTGGTAAGTCCGTAATGATAATACTCGTGACTTTGTCAAAGGTTGATAAAATATACACGACAGGACAGTTGAATATTATTTTTCTTTCAGTTTGATTATGTTTATGACATTCATATATATTCCTGATAAAATAGGTAATTATAGTTGTGAACATCTATATGTTTCATTTCGTATAAATAAACATAAGGCAGTTTCCATTTTAATAACCATACCTAAATCTTTATTGCTTTCACTACCTACTTACATAGACGTTCTATTTCTCTGAGATTCCTATTCCTAATTTAAATACAATAATAAGAAATTAAGTACGAGCATAATTCTAATATATAACATTGGACTGCAATAAATTCATATAAAACACTTTCTTAATCTTCGTAAGATCACTTATTGCACTAGCATGGGATTGGTCACTATCACAGATCAACTAATCAACTCACTGATACACTTTTAACATGACATTGTTTTTCATAAATATAATTTCACCTATAAACCTAGGTACCTATTTTTTGTATAACTAATAGTTCACATTTGTAAGCTACGTTATGTATGAGACAGTCAAGAAATTTCATCGCGCAGTAGCAATCACGGAATGCTGTCACAAGCGTTTTCTCTCTCTGGACATGCCAAAATGAACGCGTAGGTATTAGATTCGTGCGCCCAGACAGTTTGATGCGCCACCGTCACTAAAGTTGTTCGTCTTCGTTGACGGCCGGACAGGTAACTTCGCATTATTTATACTCATCGAGAACCGCTTCTGTGCCTTCCGTTACATCAGAAGGTGATTCGATACCAGTAACGGTCGCCGCAGCCTCCAGGTCGTCGGGCGCGCTGTGCCCGTCGCTCTGGTCGCTGGCGGTCACCTCCTCGAGGTTCTCTGCGCTGGCGACGTCGTCGGGCAGCGGCGCGCGGCTGGTGTCGGGCAGCAGGAGCGCCAGCCCTGCCGGCCCCAGCGCCGCCAGCCCGAACACTATGCTGGGTAAGCCTGACATGTACTTGTTCTGCGGAAACAAACAAACTCTCATAAAATCGTTTGTATTAGTAGCAAGCACGTACACTAATTAGGTACGTAATAAAAGCAAGGAGATCAGAAACAAAGTGTTCGCTCAGACCAAAGACATTCATTGCTGCATAGGGCTCTCTAAAGACCACTACAATAGCAGTAATAAATTACCGATCAAAACTAACATGGCCCATCTCTTTGAACAACCGCTCGTGGTAACGCCGCCGCCGGCCCTTGTGTCACGTGCCGACACGTACCGAGGCTGGGTAGTGAATGAGATAGGTATACAACCAACAAAATCTGGATCACCAACCGCCGAGGTAGCTTGAAAAGCTGCAAGGGTGTGGGGATACAAAATTCCACGGCAATCACCAATCAAAAATCAAAATCAAAATCAAAGTGCTTTATTTCCTTTAGACCTTACAGGACTCTTGGACACGTCACAAAATACAAATTACATTAGTAATACTGGGAAATAAAGTGATCACTTTGATTAATTGTTCACTTCAATCTTTTTAAGGTAAAGTAAAGAAGCGAACAAGAAACCTTTACCTTGTTAGCTTGTTAGTTTTCGAGTTGGAGCAAAACTCGTCCCAAACTTTTTTGTCATCTAGATAATCTGATACTTTATAGTAAGCCTTTTTGCAAAGAACAGTTTTAACAATCCGTTTAAATTTATTTATGGATAATTTTTGCAACTCACTTGGAGTTCTGTTGTAGAAGCGTATACATTGCCCTTTGAAAGACACATTAATCTTACGTAGCCTAGTAGTGGGCACAGCGAGTTTATTCTTATTTCTAGTATTAACATTATGTATATCGCTATTTTTAATGAACTTATTGATATTTTTATGAGTGTACATCAAATTTTCATAAATATATTGACATGTCACTGTCATTATGTTTATTTCTTTGAATTTTTCACGCAAGGATTCTCTGGGACCCATATTATAGATTGCACGAACAGCCCTCTTCTGCAGCACAAATATGGTGTTAATATCTGCAGCGTTCCCCCACAGCAGTATGCCATATGACATAATACTATGGAAGTAGCTGAAATAGACTAGTCTAGAAGTATCAACGTCTGTAAGATGACGGATTTTTTTTACTGCATACGCTGCAGAACTAAGTCTCCTCGATAGCTTATCTATGTGTGGGCCCCATTGAAGTTTATTATCTAAGGTTATTCCTAAGAATACAGTACTTTCTACTATTTCTAACTAATCCTCTTTTACCTTTACATTGGCCTTTACTTGTTTTACATTAGGTAGAATAAATCTAATACATTTCGTTTTGTTTTCGTTTAGCAAAAGATTATTGGCACTAAACCAATTGACGACTTTTGAGATTGCATTATTCACATCGTCAAAATTTATGTTTTGTCGTTTCATTTTGAAAATCAGTGAAGTATCATCAGCAAACAATACAATCTCGTGGTTATTCTTAACGAGATGAGGCAGGTCGTTAATATAAACTAGAAATAGGAAAGGACCGAGGATAGACCCCTGCGGTACACCCATTGTAACTACAGATCCCGAAGACCGTTCCCCATTAATGTCAACTCTTTGTATCCTGCCACACAAGTATGAAGTAAGAAGATCCAAAGAGTTGTCTTTTATTCCATAATGATGCAGTTTCCTGATTAATGTTTCATGATGTACACAGTCAAATGCTTTTGACAAGTCGCAAAAAACGCCTAAAGCATCTTGCGACTTCTCCCAAGCATCAAATATATGCGATACTAACTCTACACCGGCATCAGTAGTTGACCTACCGCGAGTAAACCCGAATTGCTTACCATGCAGTAGACCATTGCCATTGAAATGCCTAAGCAATTGATGTAAAATTAGTTTTTCAAAAACTTTGCTGAATGTAGGCAATACTGATATTGGTCTACAGTTAGTGGGATCTGATTGTGATGTCTGGGGACGTATGAATGAGGGGCCAAGCAGTGGCATTGTACGGTGCAGCGCTTTTTCACCTCATCATGGTAGGCGCGTGCTCAATTATCAATCAATTTATATTATCAGTATCAATATAAGAGTTCTTTATCAATCTCTTCTATCATTTATATCATCTAAAGGTGTCCCGTACAGGCATCACTATTAATGTTCAGGGTGTTCTGGTCGTTTTCTATATATAATAAAAAATATCTGTCCATGTAATAATATTGTATTATATATATCAGTCATCTAGTACCCATAACACAAGATCTGCTTAGCTTGGGGCTAGATGATGCTGTGTGGATTGTCCGGGATTATTTATTTATTGAAAGTAATGAAGGTGTCACCAGCAGCGGCGTCTGCGGCGCGAGCACGGCGCCGAGGCGCGCCACGGTGGAGGCGAGGTTGGTGAGCGAGTTGCGCGAGCCGGTGGGGAAGGCCTCCAGCGCCACCACCCACAGCCCGAACACGCCGTACGAGCTGCACATCTTGCCCGCCATGTACAGCACCACGGGCGCCCACGACACCGCTGCGCACACAAACTAACTTATTTTATCCATTACCTAAACAAGTAAAAGGAACACCATTACATAGATAACATATACATTTTCCGATTTGTTACGGGGACCTATTGAACTTAAACCAAATCGGTTTATTTTTTTTCAAAGAAAACACGTTTTCTTATTATTTGTGTAGATAGACAATAATTTTCAAAGAAGCTTGTTGAAGGAACCTAGATTAATACTATTTTAATACAAATAATTGCAGATCATGGTGAAAATTATGCTCAAATTGCATATCTTTTGGTATTACGTTTGTATGGGAAATTCATCCGCGCCCGGAACCTTCTTGTTCTCGTTTAAGATAAAGGTTTCTAGTTAATTGAATCAGTATGGTACACGTATACTACACTTACATTTGGGCACGAACGCGGAGGTGATGAAGAAGATGGAACAAAGTATGTACGCGACGCAGATGGGGGCCTTCCGACCGAACCTGTGGTACAAAACAAATGTCAAAGTAAGAAGCGTATTCATAATAATTCACTTGTTTCTCTTCATTTAAATTGCATACTCTGTGTGCTTACCAATTTCAATAATTTGTATTTTGTTTTATTATATTTGGGAAATTAACAGTACATAAAAAAACTATTTAGATTCTTTAAACGCGCATGCTCATGTATATAATTGTCAAGAATGTCGGTTGAGTTGATAATGGTAGTGGTGAGCTAGTATATAACCTGGTGAGAGTAAGAGCAGTGACGATCCTCGGAGGCACAGAGACGAGCAGCATGGCCCCGAAGTTGATGTACTTGTTGCCGGAGATGGCGGTGGAGTTGATGATGGTTCCGTTGAGCACGAAGGTGGCGCACGTGAAGCAGGCGGCCACCAGCGCCACGCGCGCGCTGATCCTGCCCGAGCGCAGAGACCGCACCAGCCCGGAGTGCGCCGCGCCGGCGCCCGCCGAACCCGCGCCTGTCTGGGGGTGTTCATTCTTCTTGGTATAGAGCCATGTTGAATAGGCTAAACAGCTTCTTAGATAAGCATAAGATTCTTCATAGTGATCAATGTGGTTTTCGTAAAGTAAGTTCGACATCCCTTGCTTGCTTTAACTTAGTTAGGTTTATTACAGAAAACTTGAACATTAGTAGAGGCCCCATTTTAACTCTATTTATGGACTTAAGCAAGGCTTTTGACTTTGTTAAGCATGATAGACTGTTAAACAAGTTGGATCGTTACGGAATTAGTGGCAAAGCTTTGGACTGGCTGGCGAGTTACTTACATGATAGGGAACAATGTACCGAAATAGCTAAGGTCATTACAAATACGAAGCTTAAAGGCAACACCGTCACCGTCAAAAATGTTGTTAAACACACATTGAGATCATCGTATATTCTAAAAAATAGAGGTATCCCGCACTCCGCAGGGTTGCATTTTGGGACCTGTTCTATTTTTAATATACAGGGTGTTTGGTGGAGGGTTAGACAAACTCGGTGGGTGTGTAGGTGGACCTATTTGTGAAATACAAATTGAAGGAAAAGACCCTAACAGTTTACAATTTTTTCAATTTTTTTTAATTTTTAAAAGCATTTGAACTCCTTGATCGTTGTTAGTTTTTTTTTTTAAACGATACAAAAATGTCATTCTTCATTATTTTTTTTACTTTTTTTAACTTTGAGAGCTTATAACTAATTATTTACACGTTTTTTCAAATAAATAATGCCTTCAAAAGACGACGGATACATCTGAAACCTAAAGCAAGTAAAAAATTTAACAGAAAACATGTTCCAAAAAAAAGTTCTAGGGGAAGAGACGTAAAATTTCGGAAAATCTTAAAAAAAAACAGGATTAAAAAAAATTGTAAGCAGGTCTTTTCCTTCAATTTGTATTTCACAAATAGGTCCACCTACTCACCCACCGAGTTTGTCTAACCCTCCACCAAACACCCTGTATATATAAATGATCTTCCTGAATTTATCTATACTAATATTATAAAGAGGAAAGATTTGATTGTTTGTATGTTTGTTTGTTTGTTTGTTTGTTTGAATTGAATAGGCTCCGAAACTACTGGACCGAGTTGAAAAATTCTTTCACCATTAGAATCCTTAATTTTCCGTGATGAACATAGGCTATATAATATTTTCAAAAAAGTTAGGGATCCGCATGAAAAATTCAATAATTGAACCGTGGGCTGTATATTCAACCTCTTTTTCTATTATGGCGCGTCAGAATAGAAAAAGAGGTTGTATAGCGCACGGTGCTTGCTTTTTCTCTATGGCCAGTGTCAGTAATGGAGTGTCGAGTCAATGTCAAAAATCCCAATGCTGTAAGAAAAAGTAAGGGGTCCGTATGAAAACTGTGAAGCCCATCGTCTTGTGTGTATAATTTCTGAAATTTTTGTTTTATACCCGTGCGAAGCCGGGGCGGGCTGCTAGTATCACATAAATGTATAGGTACTGTTTGCAGATGATACCACAATATTAATTAAAACTGACAGGCAACATGCCCAAATGACTTTAAATACTGCACTATCTGATATTGTGAATTGGACCTATAACAATAACCTATCTATTAACATTACAAAAACCAAAATTATGCAATTTGACTCTTATAAATACTTACCCATTAACACTTGACATTTCTTATAATAATGAAAAAGTAGACGAAGTAATGACATTTAAATTCTTAGGTATTACAGTAGATAGACTTTCCAGTTTAAGTGTGATGTTTGTAAAAAGTTAAGTCGCTTTATCTTTGCTTTAAAGAAAATCCGTCAGACGATTTCGTTTGATGCAGCTCTGTCAGCTTACCACGGACATGTCTCTGCAACCCTGAGCTATGGTTTGTTGCTCTGGGGAAACTCTGTCGAGGCTGAAAGAGTCTTCAGAGTACAGAAGAGATGCTTCAGAGTAATTAACAAGGCCTGGGTTCGTGACTCTTGCAAGCCTCTGTTTAAAATCTGTAATGTAATGCCTCTACCTTGCATGTACATTAGAGATATATGCATGTTTGTGAAATCCAACCCACAACACTTTACCAAACGTAAGGATATTATCACTCGACAGAAAATAGCAAAATTCAATGATCTCATTTATAAACCACAATGCCACAAGCGTATCTACGAAATAAATGCTTATAATATATACATCACTATCTTTATAAAGTTACCAGATACAATAAAAACCCTGAATGGAAATCTATTCAAACAAAAATTAAATAAGTGGCTGATTGACAAATGTTTTTATAGTGTAGATGAATTTATTAATTTTAAGAAGAATTTACTGTTTTGTTTGTTATTGTCTCATAGTTACAATTTTATTATTTTGATTTATATTGACATGATTATTATTTTTATTTTATTGATTATGATTGCCAATTTAATTATTTTTCATATACTATTCAATACTATTAACATTTGCACACCTGCTTGCGGGTTGAATACATATACACTACTGTAGTTATAAGATTATAAGTTATAAGATCTGACATGTACCTACCTATAATAATGTATTCGGCAAATAAATGATTTGATTTGATTTGATATATAGCATAGTTCAAGATTAATGACGTTGTTTTGGGTATGGTCTCGTAAAATTTAAATTTATGATAACTATTGATTCATGTTTTTTGGGGTTAGCGCTTTGTTAATTAAGTGTAAATAGTGGTAGTTACCCCCTTTTATATTTATATTTGAAATTTATGTTCTGTATCGCGCCTGTCTGGGGGCGGTCATTCTTCCTGGTATATAGCTTATTTCAAGATTATTGACGTGGTTTTCGTATGATCTCGTAAAATTTAAAGTAATGATAACTATTGAATCTTATTTTTTATATTATTACTTATTTTGATATATTCCCATCCGCCCCATTATCCTCCACATTAATGGGGCAGTTGGGATCATCCATCTGCCCCATCATTCAAGTCAATGGGGTGGATAGGATTTTTTGCCCCATTGACTTTTTAATAATATAAAGAATAAATCTCATTTGGGGTATAGCTTTTTGTTAATTATGTGTTAATAGGTAGGTACTCCTTTATATTTATATTTCTAATTTATATTCTGTATTCGCTTTAAGAGTCTAATTTATACGTTTAGTAAATTATGTTCTCCTTTTCTTGCCTTACCTGAATTATTCTTTGCTATTGTACCTACCATGTATTAATCAATATCAAACTACTCAAGTGTACCGATAGATGTACATAGGTTATATCTTTAATTTATGTCTGTGCTGTTTTGTGGACCTGAATAAATTATGCTATTAGGTAAAATACATACCTCGCAAGACTTCCTCTCCTCCTGAATCTTGTCTATCATGGCTCTGGCCTTGTTGGAGAAAGTGATGTTGTTGATCTTGGCCACTTTGTTGAGGATCTTCACTGCTTTGTCCTTCTTGTTGTGCGCCAGCAACCACCTGGAGCCATACGTACAGAAAACCATTGAAGGAGAGCGCAGAGGTAGATTTAGGCAAGATAAGATATAAATTACAAGACTCACAAGTCTAAGAAGACTTTACTTCTCGACATAATTTTTGATATCCAGCAGAAAAAATTCAACCAGTCCGCAATTTTAGATTCCGCCGCTTTGACACTCTTCAAGCTAAAGAGCATTTGTATGCTGTTGATATAACATTGCAAAACAAGATAAAAGAAGTGTGATCACCTGACTCCCTCGTCGACGAGGAAGATGTAGAAGACGACGACGAGCAGCGGCGCGTAGATGGCGCGTATGAGGTGCCGCCAGTAGCGCACCCGCCACAGCAGCGCCACCAGCGCCGCGCTGCCCACGCTCGACAGGATGTCCCACAGGCACGAGAACGCCACGCGCTGCTTCTGCGTCACTGTTTCTAGAGCTACAAGCAAGCCACGCTCATGTTATAGAAATTATAAAACTTATGTCAAAGGCTTTGCTTGAGTTTTTATCTTCACTGTTTCTGGAGTTTCAAGCAACCAACACAAACGTAATCATAAATTATCAAACTTATGTCAAGGCTTTGCATGATTTTTTATAGTTACAAGAACATTTTGTTAAAAAATTATGTGTTATTTCGAATCAATGTCCTAATCCATTTAGTAGTTTTGGTGTTACTTAAATTAATTAATGTGATGTCATTACAATTGATAAAGAAAAACTTTCATACACAATTAGTGAATGTTTAGCACATTTAGAATAGAATAGAATATAATAGAATAGAATAGAATCATTTATTTGCTTAAAACATCAGTAGAAACATGGTGTGAGCATAAAATTATGTAACAATTGATGAGCTTCATGTTTTGCCACTTCTGGCGTGCAAATAGGAGAGGGCATACTACAGTTTTGTCACTAATGTGATATGTCTTTTCTTATTATATTACCTACGATTTATCATATTACAATGAATAATGTCAGCTATACTTAAAATAAATTATAAATTCTAATAAGATTAAAATGTCAAAATTTGTCAAGAAGATAATCATTCACACTATAATAACATTTCTCTATGAGTACATTCTTAAGTCTATTTTTAAATACATTCGAATTATCATTTCTTAATAATTTCCTTGTGATATGTTCGTACACCACACTTTTGTCAACAAAAGTAATAAATGTGACTCACAGAGCACCATGCTGGCGTTTCCGTATCCGAGCGCGGTCTCCAGGAACTCCAGCGCCAGCAGCATCCAGTAGTTGACGGAGAAGGACTTCAGCAGCCCCACCGTGCCCACCACCAGCGGCGTCGCCACTATCACCACCTTGCGCCCGTACCTGCACGCACGCACTTACTTGTATCCATTGTCATTACAGATGCAAAATCATCATCAGCCTATATTTATCCATGGCTGGACATTGGCCTCCCCTAATGAGCGTCATAGATGGCATTATTTATCAATTGGAGGTTATTGCCCATAATCCCCATGCTGGGCATGGGGATCGCAGTTCCGTGGAGTTATTCTGCAGAGGGCGCTGCGGCCCGCCCCCCGGTTTGTCTCCCTTAGTCGCCTCTTACGACACCCACGGGAAGAGTTGGAGTGGTGAAATTCTATGCCGGCACCACACGGCTGGACGGAAAAACAACATAATTTACAAGAAATAGTAAACTTCGATATAAGTACAAAGGACGGTTACAGTTCAGTTCGCTCCATGGCCGAATGCGCTTCGGGTGTCGAGCTGGAGTAAAGTAAAGGCAGACCTGTCCGAGATGAACCCGCAGAGCACGAACGAGACCACCAGGCCCAGGTTGTGCACCGTGCCCACCAGCGTGCGCTTCCACTGCTGGCAGCCCAGGTCGAACTGAGGACAGGCGAACAAAAACACCTTCCATTAAGTATTCCTGACAAATTATATACAGAGGGGATAGAGGGGGAGCGGAAAAGTATGGGACTTTTTACTGCTTTCAAAACAAAAATTGCGAGAATATAAAAATTCCGTACCTTAATATCATAGGTACGTTTTCTATTCAATATTTTCTTGGATGACAAAATAATTAGATGTTTTTGCGAGATGAAATTAGAAATATTAAAGATCATGATCATGAATGATGCTAAGGCACGGTGACTGTGGCAGGAAATGAGCGTGCAATACAACAGCAACGGAAAATGGTTCGCGTTGGCTCCAACGACGGCTGCTCGACACGAGAGCGCGCGGCGGCGGTCACGTTCCGCAATCATGAACGAAACACCATCATTAACTACCGTGTTTACCGAACGATTTGCGAACGCATGCTCTAACATAGAATCAAGTATATATCCCATAATATCATAGCATAGCTTTTGATCTACCTATAGTGTTTATAAGTGTATCACTTATAAACACTATAGGTAGATCAAAAGCTATGCTATAGCAAATAAATACACTCGAGAGCAATGAATCCGGGTCACTTAAAGAATCCAAAAAATCTCGGAAAGTAAGAATGCTAGGTTAATGCAATAAATTGTATTTAATAGACAATTTAATACTCCTTAAATAAAAGTTAAAAAAATATGAGTCACCATACATTTTATTTACACAAAATTACATAAAGAAAAAAAACTGCTGATCTCTCCTTAAAACAAAAATAGGAAACATGAAATTTTTGAACTTTATGACGATTTTCTTGAATTTCAATACTTCGTATTACCTCCTCGTGCTTCCATTACTGCGTTTACGCGGTTTGGCATGCTGTACACCAAGTTCCTTATACGATTTTGGGGAATATTCTCCCATTCCTCTGTGAGAGCAATTTTGAGCTCAGGAAGCGTGATTGGGGGAGGGTTTCGTTGTTTTACGCATCTCCCTAGCTCGTCCCAAGCATGCTCGATCGGGTTGATATCCGGGCTGCGCGCTGGCCACTCCATACAAGTAATGTTCATCTCTTGAAGGTAGTCATTCACAATCCTACCTGTATGAGGTCGGGCATTGTCATGCATAAATATAGCATCCTCACCCAAATTGACCATAAATGGACCAACGTGTTCGTTGAGGATTTCTTCCACATATCTTACGCTAGTTAAAGAGCCGTTTTCTATGATCACCAGCTCTGTGCGACTTTCAGAGGAAATTCCGGCCCACACAAGTACAGACCCACCACCGTAGGCTACTTTTTCTTCGATGCATGCTTGCTTGAATCTTTCCCCTGGTCTTCTATACACTCTGTGTCTTCCATCGTGCTTGTAGAGCATAAAAATTGTCTATTAAATACAATTTATTGCATTAACCTAGCATTCTTACTTTCCGAGATTTTTTGGATTCTTTGAGTGACCCGGATTCATTGCTCTCGAGTGTATAATATGAATATTCAAACACTTCCTAGAGTTAGACACAATACAACAGAATGTTTGGTAACAACGGATAGTTAAGATCTAGGAAGGAAGTGAACAGTGACTGAAGACGACCCGTTCCAGTGAAGTCATGAAGTTGAACTCAACTTCCTACACCTCGACACTTAGTTAGGTAGGTACTTGTGGTTGAATGACCATAATGAGAGCTATTCTGTCATAGAACGCGACAGTGACATTGGAGTTGGCTTATTGTTCGTGAATCTAACTAGGGCTCTGTCAAGGGCAAACATCAAGGATAAAGCCTATTAACTGTTCTGCTAGGAAGGTACAAAAGGTGGTTGTGGTGATCCTTTTATTAGGTACTAGCGGTCCGCCCCGGCTTCGCACGGGTATTAAACAAAAATTTCAGAAATTATACACACTAAAACAATGGGTTTCACAGTTTTCATACGGATCTTTACTTTATTTAACAGCATTGGGGTTTTTGACATTGACTCGACATTCCAAAACTGACACTGGCCGTAGAGAAAAAGCAAGCACCGTGCGCTATACAACCTCTTTTTCTATTCTGACGCGCGCGCCATAATAGAAAAAGAGGTTGAATATACAGCCCACGGTTCAATTATTGAATTTTTCATGCGGATCCCTAACTTTTTTGAAAATATTATATAGCCTATGTTCATCACGGAAAATTAAGGATTCTAATGGTGAAAGAATTTTTTAAATCGGTCCAGTAGTTTCGGAGCCTATTCAATTCAAACAAACAAACAAACAAACATACAAACAATCAAATCTTTCCTCTTTATAATATTAGTATAGACATAATTGTGACACAGTTGCATGACTCCTGTTAGCCATGCAACTGTACCAAGAATAATACCTAAATAAGGGATTCGATGAGTAGGTACAACAAAGTCAAGCAACATCGTGCGCGCTCGGTACCTACTAGGACTAGGACGGGTAACATCGTCATGTTTGAATTGGCTTTTTTGATTTTTACGTTAAAAATTGTTTATGTTCTTTTTGCGAAATCGTTATGTACGATGGAACGGAACAATCCGTCTGTGAATCGACTCGCATTTGGTTGGTTCCTTGTGTTACCATGACATAATAATATGTATTATGTGCTTCAAAACATGTGTTTTAGTAGCAACCTATAGGTATATCTTTTTTTTGATAATAATAAGGTTACCTCCGCCTATTGTACGTTCCATTCTAATTCAGATACAAGATCATACTATTTTTGTAAATCTTTCGACCTACAATAAAGGATTAATTCATGAATTCTTACCTCAGCAACAATGCTGTTGTAGTCGTCGTAGACAACGTTAGTGCATGGCATGGTCGTGTTCCGGGCGAAGTGCTCAGGGGCGCAGCGGTCCTCGGCCGCAGCGCCCCCGGCCGCCGCCAGCGGCGCCATGCGGCAGCACTGGTTGGCGTGCGCTCCGATCGTGTACTGCAGCCACGACGAGTTGAACTCTCTGTCCGCGGGCAGCACGCGCGTCTCGCACTCCGGCACGACGCATCTGCGGCGACCACAGAACAACCACAATCAACTCATATTTACAACTACCCACACTATAACCTAGAAACTCACTTAGTTCTATGCGTAGCAAAGTTTATGTCGCTCCGCTGAAGCATCATGTCGTCATTAAACTGCAGGCGAAGGGAAACCAACTGAACGCACGCGACGCGGGTGATGATCACACTCATTATGCAGATTATGAGTTTCTCTGACTAGAAAATATACGAACATGCGCTGTGTAGGTGAGGCATCGACGTTGTCTGCGCGGGGAACCGAGATGACTCCCACCCAGCATTGTGGTAGAAGGACCTTACTGAAGCGACATGGGAAGAGCAGTTCAATACACAATTTGTACGATATTTTTACTCAGATATACTTAGAGTTAATTGTAAGATTGACAAATTTGACACATGATTATACAATAAGTACAGGATGTAGGAAAAAAATTTAAACTGTTTGGGCACGCGGTAAATTAGTTATCAAATTATTCGCTATTTGCCACCGAACATTTTGGGGTAAATATGTAATTGTGATTTCTCGCTTGTTACTGAAATTGACAACTCTATTCATAATTGACCTGAGCAAGTAGTTATTTGTTATTGGTATGACGACAGCGGCAATCTTCTCCCATTGATTGTGGTTGTTTGTGGTTGTTTGACCGCTGCATCTAGTACCTATTTACCTAAGTTAGGTAGATATGTACAACTAAGAAAATTAATAGAAATGTTACGCATGCATACAAACACAGAGGCGTTCGATTACATGAATGCAATAAATTCGGTTTACGACTCGCACCACACGAGCGCTGCCCCTCAAGGCTGCTTAAAGCGTCGTCGTCGTTGAGAACCGTCTCGGTTACATCACCTTAATATTCTACCCAAAAAGTATTTCCCATAATCTCAGCGGGAATTTCACTTACCATAAATATTGCTTAAGCGGTGATAACCATTGTCTATGATTTGTAATGTTATAGGTACTTTTGAATGATAGAATTACTTAGCTTCGATTTATACTTGGGCTCTGACGTTAATGTTACTTTGTGTACATATACATAAATAAATATATAATTGGACAGACACTGGCAGAAACGTGTCAAGTCGGACACAAGCAGCCATAACAAAGAAGTCAAGTTATAGTTGGATTGGACACATGTATGGGTGATCTTTGCGTCGGTACAACCCCATCTCGTCAAGACTGATACTTTGGGAATGGTTCACGTAATATTTACAAATAGCGTCAGAGTCATCGTCAACCTATTTTATCATTCCCAATATTCACGGTGTTAGTAGTTAGTACCTAAGTCCAGAAAAGGTCTATAAACTACAAGTTTATACCCATTCTCTGGAATGGATAAACCGCCTCAACCTCCGTTTTGAATTTCGAATGTCATGATGTGAGGTGTGGTCAAACGATAAAACTATATCAATGATAAAAATAAACTAGCCGCTAATGGAGAGAGAGTATAAATAATGTAGGTACTAGGTTGTAATAAAAATTGTTATTGAATGGAGACGTAATTATAAGGTAACGCTTTTGCCGTAGAAAATCTTTACTCAAACATCGATCGATTTCTGAGTCAGCTTTACATCTCGTGCATGGGATTCTTAAAAATCTTATGCCGCCTCTACACGTAGGCCAGCGCATTCGCCAACGCGCTGGCGGCGCCGGCGGCGGTGCGCTTGCCAACGCGCTTGTGAGTGATCCACACATTGGAAGGTCGTTTCAGGTCGTTCAGTATGGTTTGGTTCGGGCCAATGTGCGGACGGATTCAAAATGGATGTTGAGTCGCTAACAGCTGCAGCTGTATATTTATTCACAGCTTATAACTACTTTGTAAATGTGTACAAGAAAAGGGTGATAAAAAAGAAATGGCAAAAAAGAAGGTGGTGGATGTTATCAATACATCGAAACAGTAAATAAATATAAATAATACAATAAATCGCTGCTCCGGGCAAACTAATCGCGCGGCCAATGTGTGGATGGTGCGCCAAGCTTGCGACAAGTGTCCTTTGATGTTGCCGACACCGCGCGGCAAGCTCGCAAGCGCGCCGGCCAACGTGCAAATACCTACCGCCAATGCGCCAACGCCCGTTCTACACATTGGTCCAGTGGCTGGGCCAGCGAGCTTGCCAACGCGTTGGCCTATGTGTAGTGCCGCCATTAGAAACCTGACGTCCATACCACCTATAGTGAATTTACGATATCTAATCTATACTAATATTATAAAGAGGAAAGATTTGATTGTTTATTTGAATTGAATAGGCTCCGAAACACTAGATCGATTTGAAAAATTCTTTCATCATTAGAATCCTAAATTTTCTGTGATAAACATGGCTATAGAATATATTCAAAAAAGTTACGTTCTCTATAAAAAATATTTTGTTAAGTACCGGTGCGAAGCCGGGGCGGACCGCTAGTAATAAAGTTGGTAATTCTAGCGAGCCCCAAAAGTAATAAGCAGAGGAACCTGAATCCGACGTCCTCGGCGGTGAAGACGTAGTTGAAGTTGCAGATGTCGAGGAAGGAGTCGCGGAAGGCGAGCAGCAGCAGCAGCAGCAGCTGGTACTTGCCGAAGGCGCCCAGCTCCTGCAGCACCTGCTCCAGGTTGAACGGACCCTCGCCCGCGCCGCTCTCCTCGCCCGCCTGATAATACACACATACTTAATAAATAAACCATGCTGGATAATCCACACAACAGCATCTAGCCCCAAATTAATCGCAGCGTGTGTTATGGGTACTAGATGACTGATATACCTAGGTACAATATTTTAGATAGAAATATATTTTTATCTTGCATAGAAAACGACGAGAATTCTCAATGTACAGATCGTAAATAGATTTGTGCCGAGGGGCGATCGAACCCGAAACCTCCTGCGTTGCAAGATACTATAGTGACGTCACAAAATAGGTTGTCTGTCAATAAGATACCTCCTAACGAACTGCTGGAATTAGACTTCCATACGTAGTAGCGATGTTCGTGTTTATGTTCATCGTAATCGTGCCTGCCACAAACTATCACAGCTGAACACAAGCCTCTCCCGAACCACAAACAGCGACCCTGAGTCATTCGTCCGCTGTCGGCCACCGCTCTTTGTAATACTAAATTGGATAGTCTTCATGAATGCCTTAAAGTCAGACAACTGGATTGCAGTGTGCACTGCAGCAAAGGTCTTCCATTCTTGTCTCACATTCCTATGCTGTGCGTTATTATTAGCTGATGATGATTCTTTTACGCAGTTATAGCATACCTTGCCGCTGGCTTCTTTGGACATCTTGGGAAGTGGTGACGCGACTCGAGACTAATATCAATTCATTATTGTTCTGGGAACATCCGCTGAAACACAAAATCAAGACCTTCCTTAGGTAGGCAGAAACGTATTCCTATAAGTACAGATAAGTAAAGCTCATCGCAGACTGTTGGAAACAATATAGAGGTAGCATAACTAAACCATATTTAGCAAGGCACCGGAGATTGGACACCAATATTTATTTCAAACATTTCAAAAATTATCTGATTAAAAGATTGAGTATTTTTTGAGATTTAAAGTAGTTCTGCCTAAAGGACTGAGCATTCAAAACCGCTACCGCAAGACACAAAATGGGTATTCAAATACGGGCTTACACTTTATAACTTTAGATAAATGGCTTCAAAGCGGCCTGTGTGCTATTTGTCTTATAATAATCTTGAATGAAACGCATTGGAAATGGAAGAAAATTCATTTTTGCTCATTCTATTTAGGTATATTCTCTTCAAGAGAATATAACAAAAATGAGCCCATAAATTATCTTTCCCTCCATTTTTGTTTTAATTATTATTCGTTTCATTATTGTTATATTTTCTTCCATTTCCAATGCGTTTCATCCTACTGTTATTTTTTTATTTTGTACCTTTTTAGGTTTTAGCCCTGGTCTAATAACACGAAAGTCATTTATAACGGAATATTTACCATGATTTGGTAAATAATAAAACCCCTAGTGATTTCTTTTTCACTTCTTCCTACTAGTGGACAAAAAATTTAAATGAAGAGAAATCAATAACAAATTATTTCTTTTTTTTTCATCTGTATATAATTTGACTTGTCTAAGTGCTTATTTTGTAAGCCTAAAGAAATAAATTTATTGAATCTGAATCTGATTCTTAAACACCTGCTAACCAGTGTTAGAAATAAATCACTCTCATTTAGTTCAATAGAAAAAATCAGTTTGAGAAATAACCGAATTTTTATAAAAATATTTTATGCAGAATAAACAAATAAATGGGCGATTTGTTTCTGAATGTTTTGCCTGAAGGGCCAGCTGTCGGAGATAAACTAGTACTTACTGGTATCAGCAATATTGTTCAGTAACTGTCTCTACCGAGAGCAGAGAACAATGTGACCGCTGCGCGCCGCCGCCGCTGCGGACCGCGCGCTGTCTCCCACTATTTATGTAGGTACATGTAAATATGTACTTATAAATAGTGAGAGTTTTACATTAAATCACTGAGAAACGATGGTGTTTTCCCGAAAAGGCATTCATCTTCGCTGATTTACTTCTGAACTTAGTGTCGATCACACTCAGCTGTCTATTCACTCGAACAGAACAACATAACTATGATTGAATGGATTTGTTTCTGGTTACCTACCGTTTCTAGTTAGCTCACTATAATTTTAGTCTTCAATAGTTGTATATAAATGATGGTCTATAAATATAATCAGTAAAGATAATTTGTTCAGGCGGCTGTATTGACACGTTTCGATGGTAAAATTGGTAAAAAATACAAAAAAAAGATCGAATTAGGTAATAAACTACCTACCTAGAATATTAATATTTTTAAATTATTTCTCTGGTCTTAGTAAATATTCTCTTATTCATAAAACCCACTTTATCACAAAAATTGTGTGTAGGTCGTTGAGTTGTACGACAGTCAGTGAGTGGTTTTGTGATTTTTTGTGGCTGCAAACTAAACATTTGGCAAGTTTAAGAATTCTTGCACCATGACGGGGTGCGCAAATTGACGAGAAACAATACGTCCAGTTTCAATAACATGACGGCACGCGCGCACGGAGGATCGATTGGATGCGCCTGCGCACATTCACTGCGCTGCTTCTCGCACCACCCAGGGAGAAATGAATTACTGATTAGCACTGCACCGATGACTATTACCCCTTTCTGTTCGAGGGTGAAATGTTACACATTCCTTCTGTTTACCAACAAGCAGGATCTGACTTCCACACTGTTACTTATTGCATTGTTTATAATATACAAGACAAGTAATGGCAGCTAGGCCATGTGATGACATGGCCAGCTGCCCGCAACACAATACATGTTGATGTATTGTGGTATAACCATCGTAAATGGCAATATGAGGCAGGCTGAGATTTGTTTTAACTTTTGTTTCTTTAGCCGTTTAAAATCAAATTGTTATTTTAAACAATGCCGTGTGGTGCCGGCATAGAATTTCACCACCCCAACTCTTCCCGTGGGTGTCGTAAGAGGCGACTAAGGGAAACACAGCGGGGGGCGGGCAGCAGCGCCTTCTGCAGAGCAACTACACCGAACTGCAATCCCCAACCCGCATGCCCAGCGTGGGGATTATGGGCAGTAACCCCCAAATAATGATGCCGTCTATGGCGCTCATTAGGGGAGGCCTATGTCCAGCAGTGGACTATTATAGGCTGGTGATGTTGATGTTGATGATGTTGATTTTAAACAAAACACGCGCGAAAATTCGCGCCAAGTTACAGCAGAGGGTAGTCTATACTAATATTATAAAGAGGAAAGATTTGATTGTTTGTTTGTTTGTATGTTTGTTTGTATGTTTGTTTGTTTGTTTGTTTGTTTGTTTGTTTGTTTGAATTGAATAGGCTCCGGAACTACTGGACTGAGTTAAAAAATTCTTTCACCATTAGAATCCTTAATTTTCCGTGATGAACATAGGCTATATAATATTTTCAAAAAAGTTAGGGATCCGCATGAAAAATTCAATAATTGAACCGTGGGCTGTATATTCAACCTCTTTTTCTATTATGGCGCGTCAGAATAGAAAAAGAGGTTGTATAGCGCACGGTGCTTGCTTTTTCTCTACGGCCAGTGTCAGTTTTGGAATGTCGAGTCAATGTCAAAAACCCCAATGCTGTTAAAAAAAGTAAAGATCCGTATGAAAACTGTGAAACCCATCGTTTTAGTGTGTATAATTTCTGAAATTTTTGTTTAATACCCGTGCGAAGCCGGGGCGGGCCGCTAGTTATAAATAAATGTAATTGATAGGCGTCGATCATCAGTGAACCATTCAGGACGTGTTTTGTGGAGACATATGTGTGTGTGTTGTGTACGTCTCGTTGTCTGCTGCTGCACGGCACGGCCTCTGTCTACCAAACAGCAGATGCAGACATTGCTGGACAGCGAGCAGCAGGGCGCGTGCTGCCGCCGCCGCGTGCCGCTGCGATCCTGGAGCTGGTAGGAACACGCTGGTTGCTGCGGGATACCTTGCAGTATGACTGCACTCAACTCAACTGACTGCACCACATGTATCAATGAAATGATCACATTTGCCAGTATTATCACTCGTATTTATCTTACATTACATATGCCTCTGTTTGAACATTACCTATATGAAAACTATTTTCATATTCGTGTCCTAACATTTCAAAGGATCTAAGAACCTGCACCAAATTTTTGTATATTCATGAGAAAAAATAATAATAAATATTCTTAAACAATTTTATTATCTTAATGCAAGAGTGCGTGTAATAGAACATCACTAGAAAAAAAGGGTAATTTCGACAAAAATTAAAAAATATTCTCAATAACAAAATCGAGAAGCAAAAGTTGAATCTCGCGGTGCTCTTTCGGCCCATCTATCATATTTATTATACGTATTAGTAGGTAAGCAGCTTCTCCATTGAAACCGGCAGGCTTCGTGTCGCCGGTACCTGTCTATTGTTCTGATCCAAACTCTCGCGGATACGATACGATACGACACACGCAACACTCACGTGGCCAAACAACTAAAAACTAGTGTTTTCTGTTTCACACTAGGTACCTATGTACCTATCCACTCGGACGCAATAACAACAAGAATGCAACAATGTTTGTGAGACTTGCCTTTGCACACATAAATTTAATTGATAATAAAATTTCTATCGGATCATTTATTGAAACAATAAAAAGAAATTACGAGAAGTAATCTAATCGGAGGAATAAAATTGTCGTGTGTATGACGGTAGACATACCTAATTATGACTTGCTTGAACTAATAATAATAATTTTAAGTCATTTATCGGCCACGTGTTCGCTATTCATAAAAATAATAAGTATAAAGGTTGCCTTATAGCCGTAAAGCGCTCTTTTATAGCGTAGGCCCGTTTGTGACGTCACCTATGCGAGCCCTGACAGGAGAGCATAGTGCCGGCTTGGGCTCATACTGGATCCTACCCAGTATTATGCTGGGTTAGGGGCTTTTGTAACAACTATAATATGCATGTACCTATCTATGTCTTTTGCTACCTTATTATATTGGAGAGCTTACCCGTTCAACCCAAAAAAATTATACCCAATATTATTTTCCCCGTTCAATCCAAAAGATATTCTCCGTTCTACCCTTCTTATTCTTAATAAAGGTATATAAAGTAGAGCGGCGCGTGGCGCGGATAGGTCTTATGCTCAAGTTCATATTTTTTGCGACCTTGTTAGGTGTACCGGGAGCTTGGTAAAATCATCATAGTTATTCAAAAGCGAACAGTTGGATGACTGTCTAGGAATGTAGTCCTGGACTATCGCGCATGCTTATTGTTACTATAGTGCGTCAGCTCTCGCACTCGGGGTTATTTCATTCCCTTATATCCTTATATTAAATGTGAAGCACGGGTAAACAACCCTATTCTATGGTAGAATAGACAATAACGTTAACTTGTCATCGAATGCGGAAAAACATTTGAAATGTACTCCTTCAATTTTAATAATATACGCAATGTATACCTCGCCGCCCCCACCGAATAAAATCGTAATCAAAAAAACAAAATTTTACAGGAAAAATAAAAAACCGTTTTTTTTAAATAACTCCTAAAATACTTTACTTATACCGAAAGATAGCAATATTTTTTTTGAATATGCAATATAATTTAAATTATAACTGTGTTTACGAATGCAGAGTAATAAATAAAAATATGTTTTACCAGAATCAAGACCATAATTTTACACCGTAAAGTAACATTACAATTTTATTCGCGGAAATTGTCGATAATAGCTTGTACAGTAATAGGTCTTCGCGATCTTATTGAACTCAAAATAGTGATGTTGGTTGTATCGGTAATGCAATGTTACCATTTTGTTCGGTACTCAATTAAACTTAAATGAATAACGTAAATTTGCAATACGTTTATATTCCTTGCAGAAGATAATAAGTTTAGTGAATGTGAAAATAGGTTACTGTAAAATTATTTGCATTTTGGGAATCGGTATTAAAAGAAAATCGAAGGAAATACAAAAGTTATCCTATTATTACAGATATTTAAAAGATTTTTGTGATAACCACCGATACCGAGTGCTCCCAGGGAAGTTCTAGTGCTCGTCTCCGCTTGCGGAGACGTAAATCTGGACGTGAACCTTAAGCTGTGGTATTCTAAAAGAACCAGAACCACACTTATTGGTTGCGCTTCATTGGCCGTTCTGAATGGAGTCGCAAGAGATGCATCTTAAGGTGTAGACTCGGCGGTGGAGGTTCCTAATGGCGTTATAACGAGAAAAACCCTCGTTATAACGCCAAAGACGTTTGCGCAGGAATTGTTTATATCCGGCATTTAAGCCTATATTTTGAGTAATCCATCCGACATTCGACAAGCCACAGTCTGCCACTTTTAACAGTTTTCAATTATGTCAGGCGTCCGCACTGTCTCCCAGACCCAAAAATTCTTTTTTTCATTTTATTTCTTTATGCTTATAGTCTCAACACCTGAAAGATATCATGGATATCATTTTCGAGTATATCATATTGTGCAAACGAGGATTATACCCGTTCTATGTAGCCCAGCCTTTAAAATTATCTCTCATAAAGGGCCTCTGTCCTGTTGGCTACGGCCCCACGCATGCCTCACAAAGGACCGAGACTCTATATGGCCCGTGATCGCGGAAATGAGATAAAATAATGAAAAACCTTTATGCAGATAACGTACAATGATTTCTTAAGTCTTATATACTAGGACATGTTATCTGTTTGCCCTAGTTTACACATGCCTCTTCTAGCTTCTTCCATTCGTTTCTATCCTTGGCAATTCTTGTCTTTCCAGTGATGGATTTTATTTATGTCTTATTTCCACCTGTTGAAATCTCGTCCAAATTTTCTATTTTGATTCCTGGGTAATGTAGTCGTAAATGTAGGTAATAGTTTTATTCGACTTTTCAGTTCTTCTTAAAGTTTGACCGATCTACAGTTATTCTTCTATAAAAATAACATAGTATAGAAGAGAAAGAAAGAAAGAAAGATTATACTCTGCCTGATTGTATTCATAGCAAACTTCTCTCCAAAGACCTATCACCGACCAATCTGACAAACGTCCAACTTTCTATTATGCGCTTTCCTCAGGTCCCATGTTTGGTTTCTTAAATTAAAACATTGGAAGAATACATTTATTTTAAAGTTTCCTTTAAATTTTCAGACAAAGCTCTTTGTTTTTTATTATTTATTAAATGACCAGTATCTCTTTCAAGCATTATCTATTCTTGTTTCTATTTATTTTGTTGTTAGATAATTTGGTGAGGTAAAGTTATAGCAGATAAAGATTTTTCCGAGATAAGTATATTCCTTAACAAACCGACTTTATTGTGCTGAGTGTTATTGAGTGTTATTGGTTAAACTTAATTTTCAGACTATTAAATGTAGATGCCCTACTTTTCCACTTTCTTTGTATCATTATTAGCGAGTTCTTCAGGCTTATTGGACCGAATTATCAGATCATCGGCAAACCTATATGTTAGTATAATCTACATTTATTTTTAGGCCATAATTCTACCAATTGAGGTTTTGAAATATTTTCTCAAGATCTGCTTTCGTTCTTTTCCAGTTTGACAGTTGTAGAGCTAAATTTGTAAATGTTTCTAATGATCCTTGTATTTTAAATGCTTTAGTTGCCTTAGCAACCACCATGCCATACTTTTTTTTTGTGTTCTAGGGTTTTAAAGGCTTGGTATCCGGCCAACAATTGTTTTGGAAAATATTTTATAATGTATATGCTTGTCATCAAGCTGATTGCCCAATAATTACTTGTGGAATTTTAATCCTCTTTGTATGGATAAGATAATGATTCAGTTTTTTTTTCAGATTTTTTATTTCCTTGAATATCATTGTGAGAACTGTGATGATTGCTTCTCTGGTAGCTATAAAGAATTCGTTTGTGTAGAAGGATCCGGGTGGTTTGTTTAAAAAAACTTAGATCCTACCTTACTCCTACCTCTCTTGGAAATATTGTCGATACCTTATCTTCAACAGCTTTCAGCAGCTTTGTCTCTGGCACATTATTTTGGCTCGTGTACAGATCTCGGTAGGATTCTGTAGCCCTTGCGAGTGTGTTTGGTCGTTTTGTTATGCAGTATCCGCTTTTGTTTTTGATCTGTATTCGGTTTTCGGTATTCATTCTTTTTGGTGGTTAGGATTTTAATATCAAGCACTCGAAATCTTGGCAAAGAGTAGAAAACAATGGGGGCTTCTAAATTAGAGCACAATATTATCATCGTTGGACGTTAGCTCATGCTGGGTCATGTGCTATCACTTTTTTTTACCTAAGACGAAATGAGAGCGATGTTAAAAGACGTTGCTTTGGCTACTATAAGCTTGCCAAAGCCACATCTCGGGATTTCATAATCTGTCATTAAGTGAGTAAATCATCGCAACCTACTATCTCTACATAGATTACGATGGCTTTTTTTATATTAAAAATACATTAATAGATGTAACCATTGCAGATATTTTGAATTAAATATAGTAATTAACTATACTGTAATAAAGAACTTCAAAGAAAACCTGAATAAGAGGGTTTTCTACTTTACGAAAACAAAGTTTTATACTTCTTTCCCGAATAAAATCGCAATCGCATCTTACAACAAAAAGCGAGAAACCGAGGAGTGAGTATTAACCTGTTGCAATGTTGTTCGGATCAAAATGTTGTTTTTATTTTTCGTTTAATAATAAAGTAAAATCCATTACAAAAAGCCTATCTCAAGAACTACTCGTACGATTTGCCTGAAAAAAATTCACAAGGTGTAATCGCACCTCAGGAACAATTATTTCAAATAAAAACACTTCTATCGTAATAGTCGGTAACCATATTATTCGGTGGGGGCGGCGACCTACCGATGTTCGATTGTTGCGATCAACTTGTTGCAGAGCAATGTTCAATGGTTCAAAATTTTATTCACTTTTTCAAATATCTCGGTAAGAAACAAATTTATGATTTCATATAGAAACCAGCAGTGCAGAGATGGCGTATTAGCAGAAAACGCAAGCGCCGACAAGAGGCCGCGACCCGACCGGACCCGCGGCGCCCTACGGATAGTGCTATCGTCTGCGCTAGATACCTAGTTCATACTCCTGCATTGTTTGTTTACTCACTCGCTAATACTGCCCTAATCACAATATTTACTAGACACCAATTCTTGTAAGGAAGCAACATGTGTGACCTGTAGGTACGTACAGTCGGACAGGCGCGGCGCGGGGCGCTAGGCGGCATCGCCTCGCCACACAAATACTGTGTTATCTTTCTGCCTGAATGCAAAGGTCAATGATTGATCAATTAAACATCCAGGTGACTTAAATAATATATAGAACACAATTGATAAAGTATTACATAACATTAAATAATGGAATGGAAAACGTATGTGAAAGATTAGGTTCACAAGGTGCATATTTCTTATCTGTAAAAGTAAGTGTTAGTAGAGCCGATGGCGATGATGCCTTGATGCCTTGCAGGTGCAGGGGGTGCGGGGTGAGCGCAGAGACACCCGCGGGGTGGTATTCTAACGTGTCTAGGGATTTTATATTATTATGAATGGGGGCGCGGGTTGAAGTATGACGAAATATTGCGTTGTGCGTAGGTATAATTTTGTCACCTGATTTCAAGAGGGCTCTACTCTAGTCGACTGGTCCCTCTACCGGATTTGTATTTGATTGAAATCTATTACTATTATATGAAAAACTTGTCGTGAGAACTTAAATCTGGATTCACTTACTACGGGATCGACAACCATCGACAACAATGGTTTCAGCCCACTACACAGGTCGCTTCCTGAATGTACTTTCGTTACACAATCACATGTAGAGTATCCTTTTATATATTCGTTACGAGTTTGATGGCGAATAAAAATATACAAAGTTTCTTTCGCTCGGAATAAGTGAAATGATGCGACAGAATCCTGCGCGTACGCACCGGCGGCGGCGGCTGCAAAAACGCACGCGTGAGTCGACGCGCCGGCGCACACTGCAGGTGGCTTATGTACCACAACACTCCACAAGTATCTACATGAGAATAGCTTACCTACCACCTCGCCAGATGAACTCTGTTCTGTTCTGTAAGTATGTACCTACATAAGACAATAGCATTAAGGGTATGTTGACCATTGAATAGAAACAGTTACGATGATGCGTCGTGCGCTTCACTGTGTACATTATCATCTCATTATCTCCGAAACTAGCTTCAGCTCCCGGCTGCGTACACGCTTTTCCTGAAAAAAAAAGGTATTTTCTTCTTCTCCAGTATTTCATTTTGTCCCTTTATAACATTAGCAGGGGTAACTCTCCATCTCTGCTTAATAAACTAAATATTCGATCTATTTTCATTTTCTATTTTCAATTTTAATTCAGATGCCAATAATTATAGGCCAATATCACTGCTCCCAACATTTAGTAAAGTTTTTGAAAAAGTTTTAACGAATGAGCTTTACTCTTATTTAGAAACAAATAAAATTATCAATACCAGGCAGTTTGGATTCCAAAGGGGAAAGAACACCAGCGATGCAATAACTTCGTTGTTGACGAAGATCTTGTGGGACTTGGATGGATCAAAAAATACGTACGGTCTGTTTTGTGACCTATCCAAGGCATTTGACTGTGTCAGTCACAGAATTCTGATAGCAAAGCTTAAGCACTATGGCATACGAAATAATGAACTAGCAATTATGACATCTTATTTACAGAACAGAAAACAAATGACAGAGTGCAATGGTTCTGCTTCAGAATCCTGTGATATTAATATCGGTATACCCCAGGGGTCAATTCTAGGCCCTTTACTATTTATTCTATATGTTAATGATATTTTGACATGCGTAGAAAATGAATCAGATATAGTTCTATTTGCAGACGACACTACAATAATAGTAGGTGATAAAAATAAATTAAATATTTGTATGAAACTAGACATGTTAATAAATAATATAAATGAATGGTTTAAAGTAAACAACCTACTTTTGAACATAGAAAAAACTAATATTGTAAGGTTTTTTCTAGGAAATGGCCAAAGTATTGATCCCGCCCATGAGTCCATTGTTAAAAACTCAATGAATGTATTGAATGATGTTAAATTTTTAGGTATTAAGATAGACAGTAAGTTGACATGGATTAATCACATTGACTCCCTTGTGGGAAAACTTAAGTCGTCCGCTTATGCAATAAAAACTATTCGTCAGCTAAGTGGAGTACAGACTGCTAAGGCTGTATATCACGCATACTTCCACTCCGTCATGAAATATGGCATACTGGCCTGGGGAAATGCAGCCCAATCAAACCGAGTTTTTATAATGCAGAAGCGAGCGATAAGGTTTATTCTGCAAATGCATAAACTAGAGTCTTGTAGGGAAAAATTTAGACAGTTAAATATCATGACATTCACCGGAGAATATATATTTCAAAATTGTATTTATGCTAAAATTCATGCAGAAGAATTAAACCTACAAAGTGACATCCATAATTATGATACACGCAAAAAACAAAATGTAGCTATCCCGAAACATAGACTAGCAAAATTAAACAGGAGCTTTATTTACCTTGGTATAAAATTGTATAATAAATTACCTTTACATATAAGGAAACTTAATTTTAAGAGTTTTTGTGAAAAAATCAGAAGTTTTTTAATACTGAAATCTTTTTTTAATATTTACGAAGCTATTGCTGATGAATTTTATATGTAATCATTATTGTATTCATACTATTGTATATGACTTTTCCGAGTGTACGTGATTGTATCAAAAAGGAATAAATAAATGAAATGAAATGAAATATGTATCTGTTTATTTGGTAATCAATTGCAACAAATCTGATGCAGCCTGGATGTAGCTATAGGTAGGTTGTTTGCTTATGCTTACAGTCTTACACCAAAACACTAACAACTAGACTTAAAAAAGACAGAATACATAAAAACAGTATACAATATCTAATATAATAATAATAAATTAAAAACAAGATTAGAAATAGGTAGGCCTAAACAGATAATTTATTTAAAAGTAAAGTACGAGTAGGTACGATGTAGATAAGGCTTAAACTATCATTAAATCGTCGTATCACTGTCGTTCACTGATCTCATAACCTCTGGTCAAACCTTATCCGCCTTTCAGGATATTGCTATTAATTTTTTGTCGGATAATTAATTTCAATTTAACAAGAGATTTTGATAAAAAAAAAACTGTCACCCTTCTAACCATGAAACTATAAATAAGTTCGGAAGGAGTATCAGAACAAAATAAAATGAAGCACTCCAATCAAGCAAGCATGCCAATCAATCAAATAGTATGCTGGCCATCGTCATTACAGCTATAGACACCAACTGATGAACTCTATTGTAAACAAACCAAAATAAACGGAAAACGCCGTCTTGTGTGGTCAGATGTTGCAAAAGTCACAATGGGTTTGTCAATAAAAAACACCGGATCACATTTCGTAGATAAATTTCTTATATCACCAACTTATTTTATCGATTTGACGCAAAATTATTATCAACATATAAATCAAACTACAAGCACAAAATCTCACCAGTGCTGCCAACATGTAAACATGTAAATTTTCCAGTAAGTGTGGGAGGATATTAAAAATGTTTTAATTCTAATATTTTATTGACTTTAAATTATGAATCAGGTTTATAGGCATTTCTTTATCATCCTGGTTATACCTATAAAATAATATGTATTAAGTATTCGAAATATAATTAGGATATTGAATTTCAGTTTGTAATATCTATACAATACGAATTTCGAAATATGTTTGTTTTTTATTTGAGCTAACCTCCAAAATAGCTGAACCCATTTGGATAATACTTTAAGTGACGATCATGCTACGCAGATGTTATAACGAGATTAACGATAGCCGTGGGGCATAACTAAAAGTCAATATTTTTTCAGATTTCCGGGTGACGAAAATTGGAAGTTAAATTGAATTCGCATAATCAGAGAATCTCATAATTAAAATAATTTGAAGCCCAATAAATCAAGTGTAGCATGCAATGTGCATGAAGATTTATCATGTCAAAGCATGCGGGAATTATTATTATATAATACATAAATTTTTATTTAGAATGTATCAATAAACAATGAATATGAGAATAATGTATATTTTTCACATAACATTTCATTGATCTTCCCAGTAACAATCATAATAAGATATGGCTGCAAATGTACATTTAAATAATTATATTTTTTTTTATATTATATTGGTTAGGCATTTCCATAGGAACAATGTATGCGAAGCCGTAGGCAGAAAATGTTGTCAGCCAGTTAATAGGCACAAAGAATAATTTATTCAAACTAAAATTAGACATGGAATGAGACTTTGGATGTTTTTATCTTTGTTACTTCTGCACACACACTCAGAGGCCTGAACAGATTTTGTTGAAATTTCTTCGATTAGCATAGTTACTATTTAAACCCGGGAAAGTAAAGTGTTCTGTTCCGTTCTTGTGGGACATTAAAATTCACTGCAGTTAGCACCATAAAGCGCTGGCGTAAATTGAAAATTATAAAAAGTAGGTCTAATAATCACGATTACTGTGGCTAAAGCAGTACCTAAAATGATTCATTATAATTTTACATATTCATATTAATAAGTGAACAATTATTAGGAAGAATATTTATAAAAATTATGGGTAATTTTTTCTTCTGTTGGCAACTCTCTATACACTGACACTCAATGTCAATCCGCCATTGCTAAGATTCAAGTTTGATTTGACAGGATTCTATCCGTACTTTTCATAAATCCATGCTTCTAACATTATTTTTGCTTGATTTTTTTCAGAAAGAGTTTTTCTACGGTCTTTGGGGAGCTTTGGAGCCCTAGGGCCGTTGGAACACCACCTTAGGCGCTTCAGGTATTGTTTTCCAGGTCGGGGACAACCTCAGCGCAACATAAATCAAAAAGGTGGTTACTCTCTTTGTAGTTTGTTTACTTTGGTTTTGACAGAAGCTTTGTTTGTTATTTTTCTGTTTACAGTAAGGAGGGCGTTTCCCGTGGAGCCCGGCCGGGCTATCACGCGTGCGCCAGCCTCTGTCTTCTCTATAGTTTTAGTCTATTTAGATTTGTAAGAATTTTATTTACATTTTATAAAATTGATTTGTGATGACACAATGCACGCAACACGAAAATGCCATTAGGAATATTACGGAAATCCATCCCATCGTGTCTGTGCAGCCTCTCTTAGAGTGCACACAATGTCCCCAGGCCCGCTTTTTCAAGGGACAGAGAGGCCTAAAAATTCATAAATCAAATAAATCAATCCATAAGGATCCTTGTATCCCGCTGTCTGCTCCGGTTGCAGGAGCGGTAGATTTTTTGACGCAAAATTCAGATTATACGGTTGATACACCCTTTTGGAAAGTTCTGAGTGAGTATAAAGCTAACTACCCCTATTTTGAAACGTATTCCTCGTGGTGCTCGCATCTCTGTCGCTTCCGCTCTTTCACTGAATACTGTATCAAAAAACACCAAGCGAGCTTGGGAACATTTACTAGTTTTCCCTTACAGTGTACCTACTACATTTTAAGAAAGATTTGGCCACTAAAACGTCCCTCATGATGAAGATCAAACAAAATTGTATTAGTTACACTGCGCGCGAAGGGCTGCCTATTTAAATTATTGATCAGGACACACTCCAAAATTCAAAACCATATAAATCATTGTCTCAGTCTACTATCTATATATATGACTATATATGACTAATATATATATGACTTGTAGAGAGTAAACTCAGTGATGGTGATATCAAAGGTGCCTCGATGATAAGTGGGACGCTACTTGCGTCGACACACTTGCGCCCTCCCATCTTCCAAGGACATCTGTGAGGGCTGGTGCGGCGGCAGATTTGGCCGAGGATCTTAAGAGGCGCAAATATGCAGGTCTCGACAGAGCCTACAAATTTGCTCCCCTTGGTGTCGAGACCATGGTCCGTGGGGTGCCGAGGCTAGGTCCACCACCTAGGTCCGTGGGGTACCGAGGCTCTCCGGGTCTTCAAAAAATTATCTGAGCGTCTGGTCGAAGCGACGTGTGACCCGAGAGCTGGTCAATATCTGGCGCAGCGCATCAGCATTGCCATGCAACGTGGCAATGCAGCCAGCATCTTGGGTACACTTCCAACTGGTATTGATATGGATCAGTTGAGCTACCTGTAGTTTGTTCGCAATAGTCTGCAGTTGGCTTAATTGTTTCAATTGTAAATACTAGTTTTTTTTTTATTTAGTTGTATCATTGTAATTTATTTGTTAATAAAGGCTTTGCCAGTTAAAAACAAGTACGACAAGTGCGAGTGTAACTCGCGCGTCGAGGGTTTTGAACTTTTGTCGTATAGGTAGGTACTTGACGGTATATTGACGACGTCTTGGCGTGGTGGGCTAAGGTCCGCTTACAACGCAGGAGGTGGCGGTTTGATTCCCGCCTCGGGACTAATATTTTTACGATCTGCAGATTATTTGTTCTAGTCCTTTTCTACGTACACAAAAATAAATCATCTAATGTGATACATATACTTTATTAAGTAAAACAGCTATCATAGTAGTACCACAGTATACATATGTACACTGTGGTAGTACTTACCAATAACACAAGCTTTGCTTAGCTTTTGGTTAAATGATGCTGTGTGGATTATCCAGGATACATTACTTTTCTCATAAATTCTTGGAGCGCTGTGGAACTACCCATTACAGAGACTAGTGGGTAGGCAATACGGGGTACCTACAATTTTTTTTTCAACGTATTTCACTAAGTATGAAATTTAGACGATTTTCAAAACCTGTTTTGAATTGTCCGAATCCGTACCTTTGATTTGATATTGCTCTCGATGAAATAGTCCCCATTGTATGAAAATCAGTTTTTTGACCATATTTCAAAAAGTATTATTTTTACAGACTTCTCTATATTTTTCCTGGAAAATATAAATCTATGTACCTATATCTACAAACGCTTAGTACATTCTACATCGATCACTCTGCAATCTTCGGAGATAAGGGGGGGGGATAGTAATTTTTTCGACTTTTTTCGAAATATTTCGAAAAGTTTAAAACCTATAGAAATTTCAAAAACTGTTTTGGAATGTGCAAGTTGATACCTTTCATTTGATACCTCACTCGGTGGGGTAGTTCACCCTTTAGAAAATTATCTTCTCCCATTTTGACCATATTTCAAAAACTATTATTATTACAGACTTCTCTATATTTTTCGTTCAAAATATAGATCCAAATCTACAAACACTTCGTACATTTCACACCGATCGCTCTGCAATCTTCGGAGATAGGGGGGGAAATGGTCATTTATTTGACCTTTTTCAAAATATTTTAAAAAGTATAAAATCTACCAAAATTTCAAAAACTATTTTGAAATCTACAAACATGTACCTTTCATTTGATACCACTTTCGACTTTGTAGGTCCCATTTAAAATTTCGATTTCAAAATTTGTATGGAAAATCTTCATTTTGATTTTTCATTTATTTTTATTTATTTTTCTATAAATATGTGCGTGCGCACAAAATGTATTATTATTTCAAATTTCAAGTCAATGGCTGCAGTATTTTTTGAGATATTAAAGATTCAAAACACAAAACAGACCCAAAGTGATTCCATAAGGGTTTTGCAACCGATGGCAAAACCCTAAAAAGAGATTTTGATTATTAGTTCTTTTAAAACAGCTTTATTTTTTCCCTACTCCAAAGTTTGAACATTTGAACTGTAGGTATTTTGAATACCCCTAGTATTCAAAATACCTACAGTTCAAATGTTCCGAAAGCGAAGGGTGAAACGGGAGCCGTTACTAAACCTCCGCTGTCCGTCCGCCTGTCCGCTGTAAATCTTGAACCGTAAAGGGTATACAGTTGGACATTAAAAATAAAATAAGCATACAAATGAAAGGGGTTCCACACAATAAAGGTGTTTTTTTACAACCCTGTTCTTTTGAAATAAATTTCTTTAAACTGAAACTGAACTAATTCCCAAGTAAACTTTTGTCAAGTAAACTCTTGAACCGTAATACAGAGATGTGGTAGACACATTACATTTTGACAGGATGTGTATCTATTACTTTTGCCACTAACAATAAGAAATAAAAATGAATAAAATAGTAATTAGGAGGGGCAACATCCATGGTCTTATAGAATACTAGCAGTCCGCCCCGGCTTCTCAAATATTTAACAAAAATTTATTTTTTTATGCGGATCCCTAACTTTTTTGAAAATATCCAGTAGTTTCGGAGCCTATTCAATTCAAACAAACAATGAAATCTTTTCTTTTTATAATACTAGTATAGATGACCCAACAGGCTTAAATTAAAATCCTGAGTCCTGAGTTAGTTCCGCTCGCGTGGTTTTATTCGCTTCGGTACCACACTTTTGGAGCAAATAGGATGCATACAGAATGAAAGTGATAAAATACATACAGCCGAATTGAGAACCCATTCTTCCTATTCCTATTCTTTGTCACCGGTAGAAAATCATCCATGGTGAGAATGTCTAAAAACGTTATCAGTGCTGTTTACACGATGAGGGAAAGCCAGATAAGAGTTTTTAAAATGCAAACCATTAGGTATTATTGTAGTGGTAATGAGAGAGTATTCAAGGAAGCGCCGCCTCATGGAGACACTTCCCTGAAGGGCCTCCGCCACAAAGGCTCGTGTCCGCGGAAGTGCTCCGGTTCCGCAAGGGAGATGACGAATCAACCTTTTAAATATTCTCTACATTGAATCTCTTCATTTTTCACTGATTTTTTATGTTCATGAGTCAGATAAGAAGTCATTATTTTAGGAATAGTTGTTGGTCCTGTGTGTTTCGGTTGTGTGGTTTTGTTGCTGTTGGGGTCTGAAGTCATATATATTTGGGATAGCGATTGGCGTTCATCACTTTCACAATCCGAAGGAGCCCCTAAGATGAGTGATGACAGGCGTCTTGCTACAAGTACTACAACTAGCATGACTCGACACTGTGGGTATCTGTGCTGTATCGGGCACGCAATAAAACTGTAGACGGCGATAATCGCTGCACACTTATAAATCAATGAGGAAATCGGTCGCCGGCAGTCGTAAACCTATAGGCACCATGTCGGGTAAAGAGGAGCGGAAGGTGGACCTGGACTCGATCCTGGTGGAGGAGGTGGGGCAGTTCGGGCGCTACCAGGCGCGCGTGCTGGCGCTGGCGGCGCTGCTGGTCATCTTCGCGGCCTGGGGCGCCAGCGAGTACGTCTTCACCACAGCTAGGATCAACACCAGGTACGAAACGGGAACCTCTTAACTTTACACTGTAAATAATTCAATTGCTCAGACAAGCTTTCCTTTGTCTACAACAAATTGGTAGGTATCTAGTTGATTTTAAAAGTGCTTTGCTAATAATAATATATTCACCTACAATCAAGTATTTAGTACGTAGTCACGTATGATAATTAATAGTATTAAATACACGGGCAGCAAAATGAAGAAGCTTGTGTCACGCGAATACCCGCATTATTAAATGTTTTAGTTGACTAGCGATATCCATAACAGACAAATTTAATTGAGCTGCATCTGGAGCGGTCGGTAGAAATCACAGAACACTAATATCCTAACGGAAAGAAGTAAGACTCCATAGAATAAAAATGCGAACACTAGAGCACACTAGCGCCGCTACTTTATGCCCACGGTAACTAAAGTTTGGCGGGAAATTTGAATTGAAAAGGCGCGCAATTCAATCTTTTGTAAGGTGCTTACTTTCTTTGCGACTATTTATCTATTAAATTAATGGTGAATATTCAACATTTTGTTGAATATCCGCCATTCACCTGATAGATAGTCACACAGTAAGTATTTTGATGATATAATAAAAAACAAGCATTTTTAAATGTTTTGTAATATGTTTATTTTCTTTTGCAACCATAACAATTTTCAAGCAGGTCTTAGTTTAGTCATCATCATGTGGCCAAGGTCTTCACACCATACCATTTATCCAAATTTTTAGGTGCTCAACTGCATTCGGCGTTCTAACAAGACCTGGCACCAACAAATCTCATTGAAAGAATCTCTTCATTTCGATGAAGTGTTTAAAATGGGGACTCAAGTGTCCTGTAAGGTCTAAAGGAAATAAAGCACTTTGATTTTGACTCCTTTAGGTCAAATTTGTTTCCCTTTTTAAGATCTGGATTGTCTCCATTCAACGCATCAAATAATTGCTCCATTTTTTCGATGATCATTGTTGTGCTCCTAGCTTTTTGTGAAAGTTCACCTGAAAGAAAGATAACATAACATAATAATAAAAGTTGTTGTTGCAAGCTTTTTAAAGATTTTTCAATGGACCAGTCCCCAGCTGGAAAACAGAATTAAGCCCATACTCATGCCCTGAAGTCATGGAATGAAGTCATTGAAGATGGTTCGACATTAATGAACTTATTGAGGATGGATCGATGGACGATAAAGACACGGATATGTAGGTACTAACGTAGAAGTATTAATGTACTCACCTCATAGTAGCGGAAACCTGTGAAAGCACAAGTTAAAACATCTGCGGTTCCGTTTTTGGTGGAAATACGGCATTTAGCGCACTTTCGGTTTTAAGCCATTGTCAATCGAAATAACCTTTCAAAAAGTCGAAATCTTTCAAGATTATTAAAATGTTCAGTTGTTTACGATCACAAAATAGGCAATTAATTTTTTATCGGTCTACCGTTTGGCGTTTGGCACGGCTTTCATTCATTCAAATTAATGACAGTGTTACATGGACATTTGGGTGTCATGTCAAGATTTTATGCATAGATTTTCTTTCTCTTTCTAACGTATAGCGCCATCTCATCTGATGTTTTATGCCCAAGTACTTGTGCTGTTGGCATTTTCTGCTTAGCGAGTTGACAGCCCCTGGTAGAAATTAGTAAAATGGTCTTAAAGAATATTAAAATATCTATGTAATGGTTTTGTCCACTAAAACATTTATAAAAGCATTAAAAGCATAAGTTTTTAAATTGGAATGGTTGAAATTTCCACTGATCAAAACGTTCTTTTAGCAGCTATTTATAAATTTTGTAGCTAACTGAGTAGATGATTTTTCAGCCGACCAAAACCTATGATGCTGTGCAAATAGTACCTATTTTAGATTATTTTTCCAGTGGACTCAATATTTCAAACAAATCCATAACTACAATATGTTATATAAATTGTTGCATAAAAGTATAATTGAGTATGATAATAGGGAGTTTCTAACGACAATGCCTTAAATGTAGGAATTACAAATAAGCGAAAAGAGAGCCCTAACCCACCACTGGTCCACTAATGAGTCATTAATGGATGTTTAGGTACTCATTAGTAATGAGTTATTTTTTTAATTATTTTATATATATTAGTTTACTCATTAGTAATGAGTAAACATACCAATATAATTTCGCAGCGTTCATTCGCGCCCTCAGAAAATGGACTTTAACCGCATAGCATCTACATAGAGGTACAAAATACAAATTATGTACCTACTTGTAACAATTAAATTTTGGGGTGACGTGGTCGGATAACCTCCTAGTGAGCCCGTACTGCTACTTGTCCCCGGGGATTCGTCCCCGGGGAACGGTAGTAGGTGGCGGGCCGGTGCATCCCGGGCAACGCCGCTAATAACGTCTTCCTCCGGGGGGACCTTGTTAGCGGCGGCTAATAATCCGACAACAAAGGGGATGATAACCCTATAAAATTGTTAAAACATGGCAAGTCTAAATACACAACGTAGTCCCCAGGAGGGTACCGGTTCTACCGGAGAATCCCTCCCCGAGCTCAGCTCGGGCCGCCCCTCGTACTCTGGGGGGGGCAAAGAACTGCCACAACAAAAACCAAAATATAAAAAACGACCTAACCAACAGGCCAGGGCTGCATCCTCGGAAGCGCCAAGGCTCAACTTCTTTACGGCTGCATCTGCGCCCTACATACCTACTGCGTCGAGGGCTGCATCATCTGAGATGCCAGGACCGCAACCATCAACATCCAAGGAGGCCCCTAAACCCACTACCTCGATGTCCAGGGCCCCATCCTCGGTAACACCCAAACCTTCCCACCACACCGTCTCAAATGCAGGAGCGCCCCTCGGGGCTTCTTCGCACGAGACGGTCATCGAACTGTCGGACCTCAGAGCCGCCATACCCAACCCAGGGCCAGACTGGAGTCTTGTTCCTTCCAAAAGGAACAAGAAGAAGGGCAAAAAGCCCCCCCAGCCCCCAAGCGAAACCCAAAAGGCGCGGGCGCAGACAAGGACGACGGCAACTGACGGTGGACGTAATCAGCCCTTCGGAGCTAAGTCCACGACCAATGTAGGAGGGACTCGTCCCGCCGAAGTGGTCCCGGCACAAGCGCAGCCGAACGCAGCGCTAATGCCCGTCGGAAGTAGCCAGACACCGGCTCGGCTGCCCAGACCTAGAGGGAAACGCGGAGGGAGGCTGGCAGCACTGGCGAAGAAAAACAAGTTCCCACCAGCCCAGCCACAGAGCGTCAAGCGTTCCCGACCCGACGACAGCACTACACCTACGGGTGATAGTAAGCGTCAAAGGTCGGAAACGGACCACAGGAGCAACTCTGTGAGCTACGCAGCAGCCTTCAGGTCGCATGACCTCTGCGTGGCCGTAACAGTAGATCCCTACCAAGACCTTACAGCGGAGCAAGCCACGAAAGTACGTGACATACTGGAGGACTACATCATCGACGGTGTCGTTGATCCGAACCTGGCCCTCCAGACGTCGAAACTCAACTTCCGTGGCCGTGCGCATTATAGCGATGGCGTCCTCAAGTTCTGGTGCGAGGATGACTACACGCTAGCGTGGCTTCGCCAAAAAATCAACGAACAGCAATCGCCCATCGCCGGGACTAAGCTTGTCGTTAAAAGACAAGCTGAGCTCGAGCGCAGAATTCTGTGTGGTCTGTTCGTGCCGACAGCGGCTCACAGGCCAATGGAGACCGAGCAGATCCGCAGGACTCTGGCGGGACAAAACCCTCACCTAAACATAAACTCGTGGAACCCTATCCGCGCGGAGAGGAGGGATGACCAGGAGGGATCTGGCACCTACCTTCTTCTCCTCGTTCCCGAGTCTGAGGTTGAGAAAACCCTTTCGAAAGACCGGCGCCTGTACTGGCTCCTGGGTAACATCTACCTCAAAATTATCCAGAAGGATGATCCCAGGGGCGAGAACAGTGGCGCCCAAACCACGAATCCGAATCCTGGATGTAATCCCGGTCCAGAGCCCGGTCCCTCTTCGGAACCCAAGGCTGACCCGCAGCCCGGTCCCAGCTCGGGGCACGTGGCTGTTCCTTCTCCGGCCCCACAACCATCACCCCAGGGGCTGGACCTGATGGATATCCAGGATCCACCAACCCCACTATCAGAGGAGCGCTTTCTCGATACGGAGGGGAGCGATGCTAGCAACAGCGACATCGGCTCCTCTCCTATCAAGCGCTCCTAAACCACCACCAACACCTCCTGATCCACCTATCCCCGCCACACCCTTCATCCAAGCGAACCTCCAGCACAGCCTCACGGCTACCGCGACCCTACGCAGAGTGCTGGAGGAACATCCTAACTCCGTGGCCCTCATCCAAGAACCGTGGATCAGGAAAGGCCAAATATGCGGCCTAAAAATTACGGGAAGCAAGCTTCTCGCAAACACAACCGTAAGCAACCTCAGAACTTGCATTATTGTTCCGAGGTCTGCGAAAACACTTCTAATAACTGAACTATGTTCCAGAGACCTAACAGCAGCTAGGCTATACCTCTCGTCCAACAACAACAGCTCCACAACACAGATAGTCCTAGCATCAGCTTACCTACCCAGCGACGAAGCAATACCAACACCTGAGCTGGTGTCCCTGATCGAGTACTGTGAGAGGGAGAAACTCGAGCTCATCATTGGCACCGACTCCAACGCGCACCACACGCTGTGGAGCAGCCCCAGGTGCAACGACCGAGGAGAAGAACTGGTAAATTATCTTATCTCTACTAACCTCCTAATCCTAAACAAGGGCTCCGATCCTACCTTCGTCACATCTAGAGCCCAAACCATCATTGACTTGACATTATCGTCCACACAGGTTGCCTACTCCGTCAAGGACTGGCACGTCTCAAACGAGGCTTCATGCTCAGACCACAGATGGATAAGGTTCAACCTAGAACTGTCACTACCGAACCCACAACCTAGGCGCGTCCCACGTAAGACCGATCGGGCTAAATTCTTCCAATTAGTCAAATCAGAGCTTACTGTTAAGCCGAATCTATCAAACCACATAACTGTAAGGGAAATTGACCATTACACAAATCAACTAACACATATTCTTACCAACAGCTTTGAACAATCCTGCCCACTTATAACTCCCAAACGGAGGACGGACAGACATTGGTGGGGTCCTGAACTGCAGAGACTCCGTCGCAAAGTAAGGAAACTATTCAACAGAGCCATAAACACTAGAAAAGACAATGACTGGGTGAATTACTATAAAGCAAAGAGAATCTACAAGAAAGAAATTCGCCTCAAACAAACTGAATGTTGGGAGAGATTCTGTACCAACATCGAAAATAACAGCCAGGCAACCCGTATAAGAAACATACTAGCAAACGAGCCAGTAAGTACGCTTGGGTGCCTTATCAAACCTGACAACACGTACACCAAATCAGATGCAGAAACCAGTGAAGCGCTACTGAACACACACTTTCCAGGTTGTCAGGTTACAGAAACTTGCACATGGGAAGATACACCAGAGCTAGAGCCCACCGACCTAGATTGGACAATAGCTTACAACATGATAAACCGCGAGAAGGTACTATGGGCAATAAACAGCTTCCTTCCTTTCAAAGCACCAGGGCTGGACGGAATCTTTCCAGGTATGCTCAGATGGTGTAGCGGCATTCTAGCTGACCATCTAGTTTGCATTTTTAGAGCATGCATCGCCCACAAGTACATACCACAGAAATGGAGGGAAGTGAAGGTAGTGTTCATACCAAAACCGGGAAGAAGTGACTACACACAACCAAAATCTTTCAGGCCCATAAGCCTGACATCATTTCTTCTGAAAACCTTAGAAAGACTCTGCGACAAAGAGATTAGAGACAATACACTCTTTCACAAACCGCTGCATCAGCAACAACACGCCTACAGCAAAGGCAAATCCACAGAATCCGCCCTACACAATGTAGTTTCACGCATAGGAGGCGGATTGTCGTCAAAGCAACCAACATTGGCGGCCTTCATTGATATCGAAGGAGCTTTCGATAAGACCACCTTCACCAGCATACATAGAGCCCTCACAAGATACGGTGTCGCGCCGACGCTGGCTGAATGGATAAACAATATGCTCAAACATCGAGCGATACAAGTGACTATCAACAAAACCACAAGAGGTATAGTTGCCAGGGGCTGCCCCCAAGGCGGCGTATTATCGCCCCTACTGTGGAACATAGTTGTTGACGAGCTAATCCGCAAGCTCAATGGCAGAGGACTAATTACAGTGGGATATGCGGATGACCTCGCGATCCTTGCGACCGGATGCTTCGAGAATACACTATGCGACCTGATGCAACTTGCCTTTAGAACCATCGAAACATGGTGCAATGACCACGAACTCTCAGTAAATCCAACTAAAACGGAACTTATAATGTTCACTAACAAACGACATCTGGGGAACATAAAACTCCCTAAACTTTTCAACACAGAGATCAAGTTAAAAAATGAAATCAAGTATCTAGGGGTCATACTAGATAGCAAACTATTGTGGAATAAACATCTTGAACACAAACTCCAACGTGCTACGACCACCCTCTACCAATGCAGTAGAATGCTTGGAAAAACCTGGGGTATCTCACCAAAAATAACTATGTGGCTATACACTGCTATCATCAGACCAACACTAACCTATGGAGCGATAGTCTGGTGGACCAGAACGGAGTTAAGCACCGTGATAACTAGACTACAGCGATTCCAAAGACTGGCCTGCTCAGCCATAACAGGCTGCATGAGAACCACTCCCGGCGCTGCCCTAGATATCATTCTAGACCTAGCACCATTAGATCTTCACATAAAACAAGAGGCTACGATGTCGGCTATAAGGCTACAGAACATGGGTTTCTGGGGAGCCACCAGCAGTCCACACGCCCAGATCTTGAACAGGGCCATAAAATATGAACCCCTTATAGCCGCACCTTGTGACAGAATGCTCAATAAACCAATACTAAACAAGCACTACCAGATACAACTATATGAAC
>OZ007531.1:13297089-13355864 GCA_963931895.1 Eupithecia pulchellata
CGTCTACGATGTAAGTTTCTGAATTTAAAATCAATGATAAATAGTACAAATACTATGTATTTTACATAATAAAAAATAAATAAATAAATAATGCTGGACAATCCACACAGCATCATCTAGCCCCAAGCTAAGCAGAGCTTGTGTTGTGGGTATAGATGACTGATATACATAATACAATATTATTAAATAGATAGATATTTTTTATATAAAACAACCAGAACCCCTGAACAAATATCTGCAGATCGTACAAATATTTGTCCCGAGGCGGGAATCGAACCCGCAACCTCCTGCGTCGCAGGCGGACCTTCGCCCACAGCGCCACAGTGGTCGTCAAAAACTAACAACTTAGATGAGGTATTCATAAAGTTAGAGGTTTTAAGTGGACTGATGTAGGCTGACGATGTGACGATGTGATGATGTGATTATTTTTCACATTCTGCCACTACCATGGTTCAATAGAAATGTGATCTGTCAGTTGAAAACGATTCTCTCTAGGGTTGAAACAACAGGGTTCAGGGGTTCAGGCAACCTCGGACCTGCTTTCCGAGGAAGAGTAATGAAAAAGATCTTTGAAGGGTATAAAGTGATATGTGAGCTTCTGCTCGCGACTTTGCATGAGTTTAGGACTCGCCACTCGATTCGATTCTCCCCCGGCGAAAATATGTATTCTGGCACAATCAGATTTGTTCTACTAAACACAGATCAAATTTACCTATTTTAACATTTTAAATATTATATTTAAGTGTTATTTGGTTTTATTATGTATTACTTTATTGGAATGGTATGAATGTATTTCTAAAGCACTTCTTTATACCGTTTGTTTTATGTAGCCCATGTACAGTGTTGCCAGATAGGGAAACCAAAATTACAGTGTTAGAGCCTTGAAAATACAGTGTTTACAACAAAAATACAGTGTTTGTCTAAATAAAAATGCACTGCTTTTTACAGTGGAATTCACGTACAATTTTTATTTATTTCTATTATCTTACCAACTAAACATTCCATTATTCACTGTCACTCTCGTTTAATCCAACTCCTCTCCCTATTTAATAAATTCCCGAGTCAAAGTCCATAAGCATTTTGTCTGTTGGGATAAAGCAGACATGATAATTTCTGGTAACAACAATAAAACTCAACTCAGTCAGTCAAACAAAACCCCTCACTCCCACTCGTAATGTTTTTTTTAATGGACTCTGCAATAGTTACCTTACCAATTTAAATGACACGTTTGAAATATCAGATTCTTATTATCACGTGCTCAACTTCAATTTGGTCGGATAATACCGGTGAATGGGCGGGGAACTCCCTGTCGAGGAGATTCCGCTTCCGGATACAATAATTACTACCGGAAGAGGAATCTCCTACCGGAAAAATACCATAGCATAGACAAATTTGGTTGAATTCGCGACAAAAAAGCAGGAGTGTATTTGTAAGGGGCGTTTTTAGAGTTCATAGCGTTGTGTCATTATCATCATAAATAGATTTTAGGTGAGTAAAAAAATACAGTGCTCTCCATACACTGTTTTTTTAGTAATACAGTAGGCAGTAGATGGCGTAAAAATACAGTAGATCTACTGTAATTACAGTGCATCTGGCATCACTGCCCATGTAGGTAGTGTTTTGTGTAAGTTTTTGTCTCTGCCTTAGTTATTATATTATTGAGTATACACCTAAATATGTGCACTAAGCGAAAGGGGGTGAATTTCCACACCCCCCCTTCGAGGACCAACTTTTGTTCAACGACTTTTCGAATTTCGATCGGTATCTCGGAAAAAACTGCATCAAAGTTTCAACATGGACAGCTGATTTTTGACGAAGTGACAACCCTAAAGGCAGCGGTTTCTTGTACCTGTGACAATGGCGTCAGTATGGTCACAGATGTAGACTGATAGATAGATAGATTAGGTAGTCTCCCGCCCCGCCATAGCTGAACTCTACGAAGATAAATACCTACCTACCTGCAGTGGTAGTAGGCATGTATAGGTTACCCGGATAGGGTTGTTACTTTTTAAAGGCACTAGTAAATTAAAACTTTTTGTATGGGAAACGAAAAATAAGAATTTTTAATTATCCCCCCCCCCCCCACAACTGATCACCATTGGGGTCTGAAACCTCCCCCTTCGGCTTAGTACACATATTTTGTTACACCTTGTATACTAAATAAATTATTATTCTTTTCTAGATTCTTTGTAACAGTCAATTGTAAATACTAGTTCGAATTTGCAAAAAGAGCCTATGAAAAACAACATTTTTACAGTTATTTTCCCTGTTCTGCACAAAACAAGATAGAGTACAATCTCCGTGTGTGTTCCAGTTCGGGCTGGCGTGCCAGGAGTGGCGGCGCTCGCTGATCGGCTCGGTGCGCACGCTGGGCACGCTGACGGCGCTGCCCATCACGGGGTTCATCTCGGACCGCTGGGGCCGCCGCGTCGCGTTGATCTTCAACGCCGTCAACTGCGCCTGGCTCGGCCTCGCCAGATACTGGGCCGACACTTATATAGGGTTCATGATGTCTGAAGTTATTGAGTCCACTTTTGGCTCTGGGGGGTTTTCTACTGCTTATATCCTTGGTAAGTTCACTCGTAAAAATCGCTTCTTATATGCATTGCTTTGTGGTGTCATTACGTACCTATGTCCAAATTGCATTTGGTCCTTCATCAATATTGCATGAATAAATAGTATTTGGTATAAGTAAAATGCATAGAATGATAGAGCGAAAGACGAGAAGAAAACCAGCATACTAACGACTGAGTTTCTAAGTCTAAGATAAATGCCTGACGATTACACAGTAGCAGGCGCCGTAATAGACTTGGACTTCATAAGCTAATCGATGAATGTATTGTATTCCAGTGATGGAGGTGATGGGTCCGAAGTACCGCGTGGCAGCGGGCGCTACGATGAACACATTCTTCTCGATCGGACAAGTCTCGATGGGACTGATCGCCTGGGGCGTGCCCAACTGGAGGCTGCTGACCCTGACTCTGTACATCCCCATGTTCATCACCATCTCCTACTACTGGCTGATGGCCGAATCCGTGCGCTGGTACATGAGTAAGGGTCGCTACGAGGAGTCTGAAGCTGTACTCCAATACATCGCAAAGACCAATCGGAAGGAACTATCTCCCAAATCACTAGCAGCGTTGAGAAACACAGCCGAGGAGGAGAAGAAAAAGAAAGCTCTCGATGATTTATCGAAGAAGGACGAGCCGTGGCTGATAGTTCTCGTGTTCCGTCACAAGAAGATCCTGCTGCGCTGTGCGGTGTCGCCCGTGTGGTGGGTCACCACCACCTTCATATACTACGGCATGTCCATCAACTCGGTGAACCTGTCGGGCAACCGGTACGTGAACTACGTCGCGGTCTCCGCGGCCGAGATCCCCGGGTACTGGAGCGCGGTCTACCTGATGCAGCGGGTCGGGCGCCGCCCCGTGCTCATGGCCGCCTTCTGGGTCTGCGCGGCTTGCCAGATTGCTTACATCTTCATGCCTAATGGTAAGTGCAAGCAACATAATATTACATTAATTCTTATTTACGACAAAATACATTATAATGTAAGTGGCCTTCTCTATTTAGGTAGATTAAACTACACTCGAGAGCAATGAATCCGGGTCACTCAAAGAATCCAAAAAATCTCGGAAAGTAAGAATGCTAGGTTAATGCAATAAATTGTATTTAATAGACAATTTAATACTCCTTAAATGAAAGTTAAAAAAATATGAGTCACCATACATTTTATTTACACAAAATTACATATAGAAAAAAAACTGCTGATCTCTCCTTAAAACAAAAATAGGAAACATGAAATTTTTGAACTTTATGACGATTTTCTTGAATTTCAATACATCGTATTACCTCCTCGTGCTTCCATTACTGCGTTTACGCGGTTTGGCATGCTGTACACCAAGTTCCTTATACGATTTTGGGGAATATTCTCCCATTCCTCTGTGAGAGCAATTTTGAGCTCAGGAAGCGTGATTGGGGGAGGGTTTCGTTGTTTTACGCATCTCCCTAGCTCGTCCCAAGCATGCTCGATCGGGTTGATATCCGGGCTGCGCGCTGGCCACTCCATACAAGTAATGTTCATCTCTTGAAGGTAGTCATTCACAATCCTACCTGTATGAGGTCGGGCATTGTCATGCATAAATATAGCATCCTCACCCAAATTGACCATAAATGGACCAACGTGTTCGTTGAGGATTTCTTCCACATATCTTACGCTAGTTAAAGAGCCGTTTTCTATGATCACCAGCTCTGTGCGACTTTCAGAGGAAATTCCGGCCCACACAAGTACAGACCCACCACCGTAGGCTACTTTTTCTTCGATGCATGCTTGCTTGAATCTTTCCCCTGGTCTTCTATACACTCTGTGTCTTCCATCGTGCTTGTAGAGCATAAATTTTGATTCGTCGGAGAACAATTTATTGCATTAACCTAGCATTCTTACTTTCCGAGATTTTTTGGATTCTTTGAGTGACCCGGATTCACTTTGAGTGACCCGGATTCATTGCTCTCGAGTGTATTTAAAGGTCCATCATAATTTGCCTAGGTCCAACCAATTAACCCCGTTACTATTAATCAATAGATATCCAATAATCGCAATGCAATAATAAACTTTGATAAAACTTTTCGACTGTTATTTAGCTAGTCACTGTACTTACATTGTAAATATTGTAATGCTAACGTGAGATTGCGTCCTGATTCATCTATATAGGTATACTTTAACCATGTATGTACAACCCCGCCCCGCAGATCTGTACGGAGCGTCGCTGGCGGTATTCCTGGTGGGGAAGTACAGCATCGCCATGGTGATGACGTCAGTGTACGTGTACACGGCGGAGCTGTACCCCACCAAGTACCGACACAGCCTGTTCGCCTTCTCCTCCATGATCGGACGGATCGGATCCATCGTCGCGCCGCTCACGCCCGCTTTCGTAAGTCTGCTCATGTTCTCTCAATAGGTACATATTTTCGTCTTACCGTTTCTTCATGAAATGTCGGGTTAACAAAACTCAACTAATTGTGCCAGAGTCGCCAGAGAGAACCAGCTTGTTTATGAGATTCCTCTGACCTGTTCGAGTTCTGGCTCCTCGTTTTCAAAGATTAAGAAAGTCCACAGAGCATCGCAGTATCGCCTTATCTAAGTACTAGGGCTGTGTGTGCATTATCAGATAATCAACTAGTTCTCTTAAGTCTTTGTACTAAATGTTATTACTCAAAACCTGTTATATCAATGCAGAGGAACTAGCCAGGTTTCAATAAAAAAAAACTGGCTCGCTCTTTCAATAATAATACTACAAAAGAGCTGAGAGTGTATCGGAGCATGATCGATCCTAAATAATGACAAAGGGCTATCTGTGATTAGACAAAACTAACAAAGGCTTTAAGGACCTTTATCTGTCTTTCTCTATTCTGATTTACCCTTAGGAAAGTCATGTAACGTACTCATAATCATAAGTGATCTATTTTGAAAATATAGCGTACCTACTCAATTTTCCTAAACTAGATGACTGTTTGAGTAGTCTTCCAACATTTTCAGGGGGATGCGACGTTCGCTGAGATGCCGTTTGTACTGTTCGGCGCGTTTGCGCTGGTGTCAGGGCTGCTGATCCTGCTGACGCCGGAGACGCTCGGGGCTCCGCTGCCGGACTCCATGCAGGACGCCGAGGAGATCGGCCTCCGCAGACGGACTGATAAAGCGCAAGCACAGCCGTCATAAGAGCCGTGCACCAATGTTTTTTTAAAGTTATTTAAATTTACGCGATCTGAACTGAACACACAATAAAATATAGACCGATATTCATCGCGTTCTTATTTTTCTCGAGGTTTCAACAGATTTACACTCTGTCGTGATCACGGGATGATTGGAGTAGTGGTACGCTATTCTATTACTCGCATATTCGCGGGAATACCTGGATGATGCAGGTATATACCTAATGATGTTGTTTGTCTACAAAACATAGCACTCGTAATCTTCAACTCCCTAATCTTGTGATATTACCCCACTAACTTATTATGACATTGAATAAAAGTTATTGATGTCATTAAATTTAGGATAGGTACCTCAACATTTATTGCAGGTAAGTAGATGTAATTGTAAAATATTGTATAATATATACTACTTGTTTTTGTAAGTTTACTTAAAAGATTGAATGTAACTTGTTTTGTGCCAAAGTAATGATTCTATCTACGTATATGTTGGGCGAGGCTGGGGCCGGTCAATTAAAAACTCTCAACAATGTTTTTCCCCAAGTTCGAACTCCTCCTTCTGTCCTGAGTCCCGCCCGCCAGGTTCCTCTAACACGTTATAAGTTAAAAAAGTCTGCGTTTCTGTTAGGTCTACACAGGGGTCCTCAAACCTATAAATAAATTATTTTTATTTTATTTATCAATTTTATAGACGAGGTAGGTAGATCTCTTGCCACGTGTCAACTTAGGATAGAGATCCATTTTTCATTATTGAGTCTTCATTGTCATAAGCCACAACGTTCATGTCATAAGCTAAAACGTTCATGAATATTCATGAAGACATACTTTTTATACAAAGCCTACATATTATTTCGAACAAAATTAAAGAATTTTATTATATTTGATCATCAGAAGGAGCAGAACGTCTAAGGCACGACAAGTGTAGTACAAATGTCTATTTAAGTCTATCTATCTCTGTTATTTTTGCAATGTGTGTAGGTGTAATGTAATATTATACTATTTGTTTGTATTATATAATTTTTTGGTGCATTTTTTTCTCTTGTATAGTGAGTAATATATTCGCAACGGCAACAAATGGCTTTGACGGAAGACCAGCGTTGCATTCTAGCTTGCTTGTCTTCCAACTCAACTCATGCTGAGCAAGAGGCATTTTTGTCCATGGGTACTTGAATTATTTTTTATTTCTTTATAATATTTTATATTGTTTTAAGTATCCTCAGAGCCGGTTATAAATAAATGTATTTTAGTCTTATTCTATTATTTATTCTTGTTATTTGAACCACGCGGTGTGACCTATGTGTAGGTACCTAGGTACTGAGCCAAGAACCCATATTTTTAAAGATTATCATATTTATCATTTCATAAAAAAATCTACGAATTAAGGGTTTTCCTCTTGAAGCATGTCCAAACCTCTAAGGTTCAAACTCTCAAATATTCTTAAAGTAAATCAAATGGAAATTAGTGTTTAATATTTAGACAAATCAGCTCAAGCGTTATTGCTTGTATTTGATACTTGGTCGCAAGATGTATTAGGCGATTTTTCGACTTGTCAAAAGGGTTCGATTGTGTACATTATTATGATACATAAATCAGGAAACTACTAGATCGCTATGGAAAAATGGACACCTCTTTGGATATTCTTACATCTTATTTGAGTGATGGGATACAAAGAGTTGGCATCAATGGGAAACGGTCTTTGGGTTTTGTCGTTACAATAGGCGAACCGTAGGGATCTATCCTTAGAGCCAATAATCACTTGCTTAACGAAACCAAAACGAAATTTATTAGATTTATTCTACCTCGTGTAAAATATGGTCTCAGAGAATCCTTGCGTGAAAAATTAAAGAAATAAACATAAGGACCGTATTATGTCAATATATTTATGAAAACTTGATGTACACCCGTAAAAATATCAATAAGTTACTTAAAAATAGCGATATACATAATTTAAATACTAGAAATAAGAATAAAATCGATGTGCCTAGTATGCAACACAAAATTATTGTATCTTTTAAAGTGCAATGTCCATAGACGCTTCTACAAAAAAACTACAATAGAATTGCAAATATTTTCGATAAATAAATTAAAACGGATTGACAGAACTATTCTTTGGAAAAAGGCTTACTATAAAATATGAGATTAAATAGATGAAAAAAAAGTTTGGGACGAGTTTAGCTCCAACTCGAAAACTAACAATCTGTTCGCTTCTATAATTTACCTTAAAAAGATTGAAGTGAACAATGAATCAAAGTGATCACTTTATTTCCCAGTATTACTTTATGTAATTTGTATTTTGTGACGTGTCCAAGAGTCCTCTAAGTTCTAAAGGAAATAAATTACTTTGATATTGATTTTGCAGAATTTCAATCTATTATAAAATGAACCACTATACCATGATGCACTCGGTAAACGTACGAGCACGACGTCCAGCGGCCTATGGTCGGACCGTGGACCAGCATAACTAGATATCGCATATTGTTTTGAGTGGATCTAAGGCTCGACCCCCCACGAATATATAATCTTGCTACGGCCCTGCTTGTAGGTAAGATTTAAATGTGCCAACTGTATTGCTTGCTCCTATCACAAAGAGCAATAAAACATCGATAAGATGCGCACCAGTTGGTAGGTTCAAGAAGGTAGGCAAGTCACATAGTGCTTTGGTCCCACGCAAGTGTGATGTCTGGATCAGTGAAGGAGCCAGTGGCGCGGGGGGTGAGCCTCCTGGACCGGGTGCTGGTGGAGGAGGTGGGGCAGTTCGGGCGCTACCAGGCGCGCGTGCTGGCGCTGGCGGTGCTCGTGGTGGTCTTCGTGAGCTGGGCCAACACGGAATACCTCTTCACTGTGGAACGGATACCCACGAGGTGCTACATTATCTGTTTCATTCATTACCCTGTACTCTACCCATCCTAGAGGTTAATATAATTTCACAAGGGCTTTGTAATTTTATGTTAATACTAGACACCCGCTCGCAATTTCATTGGCCTGGACTTAAGGATATAAAAATACTTTCCGATCAGCTAAACTCTAATGTAAGCATCGGGAATTTCTGAAATCTGTTATCAATAATTATTTTTATATTTTAAAAACATACGATCGAAGAGACTTAGTTCTGCAGCGTATGCAGTCAAAAAAATCCGTCATCTTACAGACGTTGATACTTATAGACTAGTCTATTTCAGCTACTTCCATAGTATTATGTCTTATGGCATACTGCTGTGGGGGAACGCTGCAGATATTAACACCATATTTGTGCTGCAGAAGAGGGCTATTCGTGCAATCTATAATATGGGTCCCAGAGAATCCTTGCGTGAAAAATTCAAAGAAATAAACATAATGACAGTAACATGTCAATATATTTATGAAAATTTGATGTACACTCATAAAAATATCAATAAGTTCATTAAAAATAGCGATATACATAATTTTAATACTAGAAATAAGAACAAACTGGCTTTGCCTGCTACTAGGCTACGTAAGATTAATGTATCTTTTAAAGGCCAATGTATACGCTTCTACAACAAAATTCCAAGTGAGTTGCAAAAATTATCTATAAATAAATTCAATCGGATTGTCAAAAATATACTTTGCAAAAAAGCTTACTATAAAATATCAGATTATCTAGACGACAAAAAAGTTTGGGACGAGTTATGCTCCAACTCTAAAACTAACAATCTAACAAGGTAAAGGTTTCTTGTTCGCTTCTTTACTTTACCTAAAAAAGATTGAAGTGAACAATTAATCAAAGTGATCACTTTATTTCCCATTTTTAAATATAATAAATAAATAAATAAATAACGCTGGACTTTTATTTCTTATTTAACTTGTATTTTGTGACGTGTCCAAGAGTCCTGTAAGGTCTAAAGGAAATAAAGCACTTTGATTTTGATTTTGATTTTGACGACATTAAACAAAATACGATATCTAAGAAAGAAATATTTTGAACATTAATTTTAATCAAACGATACCGTAAGTATTCGCGATTAACCCTCATTTTTTTTAAATATATAAAAAAAGCAGGTAGTTACGTTAAACTCATTCAAAACTAAAGTTTATGAAGTGTTTCGATTTTTTGATGATGAGTGTAACTTATCATCAATAGTTTTTAAAATCCTGAAACACGTACAATAAGTATAAGATTTAGTATTCTCTATAAGTTTCTGTAAGTGTCTGGATAAGAAAAAAGAACCACTTTAAATCATTTTGGGACGACTCGTATTTTCAGAAAATGCTTTCTAAGTGGGATGCTGTTAAATAAAGGGTTGTTTCCGTATTCGTTGTTACCAGAAAATTGTTTGCTTATTTCTACAGAATGTTTGGTAAATGGGTGCAATGCTTGTAGGTGAAGCTATGGCAGACCATTTGGAACCATTGAAAATAGCTTAGGTAAAGATAACTTAATTTAAAGTGTTGACGAAGAGATGAGATAGACAGTTTAACGTAATGTTTCACCTAAATAGGTACATACGAAGGAAACAACCAACTAGGTATTGTATTGTTCTTTCTTAGCATATTTTATTTTAAAAAACATTCTTTTCTAATAATAAGACCAGTTTAAATAATTAACATATCACATTCTGACCAAGTGACCTTCAATTTGATCAAGATTCGTAATAGGTATTCTATTTAGAATGTTACTTACGAGCGTATTGCCATTTAGCAAGATGCTAAATTTATTATTTGTTAAATCCATTACCATACTATTAAACACGAATTCCTTACAGTTTTTTCACATCACACGGTAGGTACCTACTTGTGAGAGCTCTAGCCGTCTCTTCACATGCGATTTTTTGGGACAAAAAGTATCAGAATGCGATCTCTACAACTCCGCTCCATTGAGTAATGTTGCCAGAATTGAGTCACAAACACCGAGGCAAAGATATCATCAGTCTAGTCATCCTGGGGAAGCAGAAGATATATTTTTCTTTAGGAAAAGCACGTACGCAGCCGCGAGCAGAAGCTAGTTTCGGGGATAATGCGTTGGTAATGAACATTCGTAGCGCACGACGCATCATCGTAACTGTTTCTATTATATGGTCAAACAAACAAATGTTCGTGCAGATGTTTGATCCCGGAGTGTGAGAGCGCGCCGGCGGAGTTCTCCCCGGGCTGGCTGGCGGCGGGCGTGCCCCCGGGGGCGCAGTGCCAGCGCTACGGGAACCTGTCCATCCCCGGCGCGCCGCCGCCGGAGCCCGGGGCCTGTCCGCCGGATCTCTTCGACACCAGTGTGCTGCGACCCTGCGACGAATACGTCTACGAAAATACTAACACCGTTGTTTACGATGTGAGTTACATATTTAAACAAGTACGACAAGTGCGAGTGTAACTCGCGCGCCGAGGGTTTTGAACTTTTGTCGTTTAGGTAGGTACGTATATTGACGACCTGTTAGCGCGGTGGGCTTACAACGCAGGAGGTTGCGGTTTGATTCCCGCCTCGGGACTAATATTTGTAAGATCTGCAGATTATTTGTTCGAGTGTTCTAGTCCTTTTCTACGTACACAAAAATAAATCATCTAATGTGATACTTATATATACTTTATTAAGTATAACAGATATCGTAGTAGTACGAATTACACAAGCTTGCTTAGCTTGTCGCTAAATGATGTTGTGTGGATTATCCAGAATACATTACTCTTCTCATATTTTTTTGGAGCACGGTGGAATTCATGAATTCAATAATCTTATTATCTAAATATTCTTCGAGCACAGTGGAATACATTGGGTATGGACTTTAAAATTTTGAGAACAACGGTTTCGTGGCGCTGTGGAACCCTACTATTACAGTTACTACAGAGATTAGTGGGTAGGTAAGTGGGTTGGTACCTACAATTATTTTTTCGACTTTTTTCTACGTATTTCACTAAGTATGAAACTTAGACGATTTTTAAAACCTGTTTTGAATTGTCGAAATCCATACCTTTGATTTGATATTGCTCTCAATGAAATAGCCCCCATTGTATGAAAATTCGTTTTTTGACCATATTTCGAAAAGTATTGTTTTTACAGACTTCTCTATATTTTTCCTGTAAAATATAGACCTATATCTACAAACGCTTAGTACATTTTATATAGATCACTCTGCTATCTTCGGAGATAGAGGGGGGGGAACGGTCAAATTTTCGACCTTTTTCAAAATATTTCGAAAAGTATAAAACCTATCGAAATTTCAAAAACTGTATTAAAATGTACAAACTGATACCTTTCATTTGATACCCAACTCGGTGGGGTAGTCACCCCTTTAGAAATTTTTCCCGCCCTTTTTTGACCATATTTCAAAAATTATTATTTTTACAGATTTCTCTATATTTTTCCTGTAAAATATAGATCAATACTTACAAAAACTTGGTACATATCAAATCGATCGTTCTGCAATCTTCGGAGATAGAGGGGGGGTACCGGTCAATTTTTTGACCTTTTTCAAAATATATCAAAAAGTATAAAATCTATCGAAATTTCAAAAACTGCATTGGAATGTACAAACCTTAGACTCGGGCCATCTTCTCTACTTTCGCGAGGGTGATAAAACATCCCAGGGTGGCGTAGGTTTCCTCGTCAATAAGGCCCTCTCTAACAACGTCGAAGAAATCTCCAGTGTGTCGACCAGGGTAGCGTACCTGATCCTTCGGCTGTCTAAGCGCTACAGCTTGAAGGTCATTCAGGTCTACGCACCGACACGCTCGGATGATGAAGTGGAGGATATGTACGAAGACAAATCCAAAGCCTTACATCACACCACCAAGGCTCACTTCAACGTTGTTATGGGGGACTTTAACGGCAAGGTGGGAACCCAGACTGGCAACGAATCCCGAATAGGCCCGCATGGTTTTGGTGTTCGAAATCACAGGGGACAAATGCTCGTCAACTTCCTTGAGAAAGAGGGGCTGTTCTTAATGAACTCTTTCTTTAAGAAACAGCCCCAAAGGAAGTGGACATGGCGGAGTCCCGATTCTGTGACAAAAAATGAGATCGACTTCATCATGACGGATAGCAAGCATATATTCAGAGATGTCTCAGTGATCAACAGGTTCAATACCGGATCTGATCACCGACTCCTTCGAGGCTCTCTGAATATAAATTTGAAGCTTGAAAGAAACCGTCTGATGAAGTCCACGCTCCGACCGAACCCAATCCAAATCATGGCGGGCACCGAGAAGTTTCAGCAGCTTCTCGGGGATAGATTCGCTGCCTTGGAACCCACTGATGACGCTGACGAGACCCTACACAATCTGGTAGAAACGCTGAGGGACGAGGGCATCAAGTTTTGCAAAAAGCAGCATACTGGTAAGAAGTCCAAACTCTCGGATGAGACTCTTGGGCTGATGACAAAAAGACGGGAAACCACCCAAGCGACTTCGTCAGAGAGGTCAGACCTGAACAAGCGAATTGCGAAGATGGTACGATGCGACCTTCGGAGCTCTAATACACGCCTCATTGAAGAGGCGATAGAGCGAAACCGAGGGTCCAAAGTATTCACTCAGCAGCTTGGAAGGAGCCACCTGACGAAGCTTTCAACGCACGACGGAAGGACCGTATTGTCGAAGCCGGAGATATCGGCCGAGATAGAGGACTTTTATGGCCGTTTATACGCTGCACATGCTCCCCGTTCCCAACGAGACGACCACGATTCTAGAGCCACCTTGATACGCCACTATACCGACGAACTGCCAGACATCAGTCAAGACGAGATCGTGTTAGCTCTGAGGCAGCTTAAAAATGGAAAAGCCCCCGGTGAGGACGGAATAACATCAGAGCTTTTGAAAGCTGGAGGATACCCTGTTATACAGGAGTTACAGAGCCTCTTCAACGCCGTCCTTCACAGTGGGAGAACTCCAAAGGCGTGGAGTGGGAGTTTGGTGGTGCTCTTTTTTAAGAAGGGAGATAAAACCCTTCTTAAAAATTATAGACCCATCTCGCTCCTAAGTCACGTCTATAAGCTTTTCTCACGAGTTATATCGAACCGTCTCGCCAGGAGACTCGACGAGTTTCAGCCACCGGAGCAGGCTGGGTTTCGCGGAGGATATGGTACCATAGACCACATTCACACAGTGAGGCAGATTATACAGAAGTCCGAAGAGTATAATCAGCCCCTGTGTCTGGCTTTTGTGGACTATGAGAAGGCTTTTGACTCCGTTGAAACCTGGGCTGTTCTACAATCCTTACAGCGATGCCAAGTAGACTATCGTTATATCGAGGTGCTGAGATGTCTCTACGAAGCCGCTACGATGAGTGTCCGAGTACAGGACCAGCAGACTAAACCAATCCAACTGCGCAGAGGAGTGAGGCAGGGGGATGTCATATCCCCGAAACTGTTCACGAGCGCGTTGGAAGATATGTTTAAGACGCTGGACTGGAAAGACAAGGGCATCAACATAAACGGCGACTACATCTCACACCTGCGATTCGCTGATGACATAGTCTTAATGGCGGAGTCGCTAGAGGAGCTGAACCGGATGCTGGACAGTCTAGCTTCAGCCTCCCGATGTATCGGTCTTGGCATGAATTTGGATAAAACCAAAGTCATGATCAATGCCCACATTGATCCAAGACCGGTGATCGTACATGGCCACCTTCTCGAAATTGTTTCTGAGTACACTTACCTCGGGCAGATTTTGCAGTTGGGTAAAAACAATTTCGAGAAGGAAGCCAAGAGGAGGATCCAGCTAGGCTGGGCAGCATTCGGAAAACTACGTCGAGTCTTCTCGTCATCCATACCGCAATGTTTGAAAACGAAAGTTTTTAATCAGTGCGTCCTACCAGTCATGACCTACGGAGCTGAGACGTGGACACTCACGATAGGGTTGGTCCACCAGTTCAAAGTCGCTCAGCGCGCTATGGAAAGAGCTATGCTCGGAGTTTCTCTGAAGGATAGGATTCGTAACGAATTCATCCGACAGAGAACTAAGGTCATCGACATAGCTCAGAGAATTAGCAAACTGAAGTGGCAGTGGGCCGGCCATATTTCGCGAAGAACCGATAACCGCTGGGGTAAACGTGTTCTTGAGTGGAGACCGCGACTCGGTAAACGTAGTGTAGGACGCCCTCCGGCCAGGTGGGATGACGATCTGCGAAAGACTGCTGGCAGATGCTGGATGCGACAAGCCGAAGACAGGGCGCTATGGCGCTCATTAGGGGAGGCCTATGTCCAACAGTGGACTAACATAGGCTGATGATGATGATGATACCCAACTCGGGGGGGTAGTCACCCCTTTAGAAATTTTTCCCGCCCTTTTTTGACCATATTTCAAAAAGTATTATTTTTACAGACTTCTCTATATTTTTCCTATAAAATATAGATCAATACCTACAAACACTTGGTACATATCACGTCGATCGCTCTGCAATCTTCGGAGATAGGGGGGGGGGAACGGTAATTTTTTTGACCATTTTCAAAATATTTTAAAAAGTATGAAATCTACCGAAATTTCAAAAACTATTTTGCAATCTACAAACGAGTACCTTTCATTTGATACCACTTTCGACTTTGTACGTTCCATTTAAAATTTCGATTTCAAAATTTGTATGGAAAATCTTCATTTTGATTTTTCATTTATTTTCATTTATTTTTCTATAAATATGTGCGGGCGCACAAAATGTATTATTATTTCAAATTTCAAGTCAATAGCTGCAGTAGTTTCTGAGATATTAAGGATTCAAAACACAAAACAGACCCAAAGCGATTTCATAAGGGTTTTGCAACCGATGGCAAAACCCTAAAAAGATCCGTAACGAACTTTTGTCGATTTAGTATAGGTACAAATACTATACCAGTTACTTTGAGTAAAGGAAAATTACCTAAAATAAATAAATAATTATATTATATATATGTTGGACAATTCACACAGCATTATCTAGCCCCAAGCTAAGCAGAGCTTATGTTATAGATACTAGATAACTGATATACCAACATAATAGTATAGGTACGAGTAAGTGCATATGGAACAGAGTGGCTCAAGAAAGATCTGAAAAGGTTGGAGGAGGCCTTTATATCTACATATATCTACAGAAGCCTTGTAAACTTCACATGGATCCGTCTGCACAATTCGGTTCAGATAGAGTATCGTAAAAAGCAGATTTTTTCTTCTACCGTACCTGGTTACGAGACTCCGGTTTCGTACGCGGCCGAAGGCGAGAGGGCAATGCAAAATGGTTAATTTTTCTTTTTTGACAGCTCTTTAGTTTTTCTTTTTTTAAATTTGTACTGAAAATTGATACATTATTTTTAATTTTAAAATTAGGTTTTTTTAACAAATACGACTAGGGCTAGATAATGCTGAGTAAATTGTCCAGCACACTTTATTTAATTTCTTAATATTGTACAAAGTTATTTTTATGAGCTTTGCATTATTCTTGATGGGATTATACGTTAGTATTATTTTCTATTATTTCTAGTCACATATCCTATTGACAGAGAGGGCCAAAATACAGTTCTCTCAGTTTTAGTTAAGTACCTACCTACTAATGTATTAAATACCGTGGCACATTAACTTGAAGGTGTAGGTTGTCCTGTATTTAAATTGCTCCTACTCTACGACCATATTTATTTAATTTAACATTACAAAATTAAATCAAAAAATTGGTCACGTTGAACCAGTGGCAGTGTAAATTTACTCGATGCTGGCTCCCACACGGCCTGCAGCGCGATTGCTACGTAACCGCTTTAGTTATTGAATTAAGTACCTAATTCTGCTGATCGAAATCTAATAAAATAAATGCCAATAAAGTTTCTTCGCTTTTTATGCACGGGAAGATCTTTTTATATGCGTGAAAGTACAATAGGTACTAGTTGAAGGGCTAGTCTGTGCAAACTCACATCACAGTCGTTCTGTTGTCAGTTTGGGCTGGCGTGCGACGAGTGGAAGCGCACATTCATAGGGTCAGCGCGCACGATGGGCACGCTGGTCAACCTGCCTGTCTCCGGGTACCTGTCGGATCGCTGGGGCCGGCGCCCCGTGCTGGTCGGTTCCACCCTCAACTGCGCCTGGGTTGGCGTGCTCAGAGCCTTCTCCGGCACCTACGTCGGCTTTCTTGTCTTGCAAGTCTTCGAGTCTCTCATCGGAAGCGGTGCCTACAACAGCTTATACATTCTTTGTAGGTATCTGTATCTATTATGACATTCGTATTTCACCCTAAAGTAACATTGAAATTATGAGCGATTTATTCTGTACAGTGATGGAGATAACGGGCCCTAAATATAGACTGGTGGTCGGAGCCACCACCAACAGTTCCTACGCGGTCGGGCAGGTAATACTGGGTCTGATCGCGTGGTCGGTGCCGAACTGGAGGCAGCTGACGCTGGTCCTGTTCGCGCCGCAGTTCGTGGTCGTCGTCTACTTCTGGCTCATCGGAGACTCCGTGCGATGGCTGCTGTCCAAAGGCCGATTTCAGGAAGTAGAAGTGCAGCTCCAAAGAATAGCTGAAGTGAATAGACGCCAGCTCTCCGCGAAATCCGTGGAAGGTCTGCGGCGATCAGCGGAGGAGGAGTTGAAAAAGAAAGCGGAGAAGGGGTCTTCCCCCGAGCCGTGGCTGATAGTGTCCGTGCTCCGCAGCCGGCGCGTGCTGCTGCGCTGCGCGGCGGCGCCGGTGTGGTGGGCGACCAGCACGCTCGTGTACTACGGCATGACGATCCGCTCCGTGCACATGGCCGGCGACAGCTACGTCAACTTCATGGCGGTGGCGGCGGCCGCGGCGCCCGGCTATGGGCGGCCGCCTCCCTGCTCCACAGGCTGGGCCGCAAGCCGGTCCTTATTGCGGCCTTCTGGACCTGCGCAGCTTGCCAACTAGCGTTCATCCTGATACCGTCTGGTCAGTTTATTTTCTTTCAATAAGCGGTCCGTTCCGGCTTCGCATGGGTTCTTAACTTATATAGGTAAATATTTTGCGTAGGGAAATGCGTAGGGAGGTTTCACAGATATGAGGGAGACATTTCAGAGATCAACTTTTAAAATGTAAACACTAGTTATTAAGACAAAGTTTCTGTACCTTGATGATTATGTTCTTTAATGTTGCAGAACATTTTCTATCAAGGATACTTTCCGCATCCGCTTTGGGTTACGTCACTAAAGTTTTTGTATGGATCCCTAATAAATATAGCCTAGGACTACTTTCACGACACGGCACTCGCACGAAGATGTTTAGTCTTTATAGTTTAAAACGTTTTCGGGCCAGTATCAACCCAACCCCACCTTTGGTGTTTCTACGTTCCAGAGATGTACGGTCTGTCCCTGTCGGTGTTCCTGGTGGGTAAGTTCTGCATCGCGGCGGAGGTGACCACCCTGTACCTGTACACGGCCGAGCTGATGCCGACGCGCCACCGGAACCAGCTGTTCGCATTCTGCTCCATGATCGGCCGAGTGGGGGCCATCATCGCGCCGCTCACGCCCGCTATTGTTAGTACCTTACCTTCCTTTACTATACCTATACCTACAGATGTTTCAGTCAACGTTCTTATAGTGCTCGATCTTTCATAGCGGTATCGGCTGGAACAGAGGGCATTGACCTGATCTACTGCCAACCTATAAATAACCTAGTTCGTATAATATCTAATAGCAGCTAGGTTTAACAAATTGCTTTTGTATGAATTCAGGCTGCATCAACATTCGAAGAGTTTCCATCGCTGCTGTTCGGCAGCTTCGCGCTGGTGTCCGGCGCGCTGGTGCTGCTGTTCCCGGAGACGCGCGGCCGGCCGCTGCCCGACTCCATGCAGGACGCAGAGCACCTCGACAAACACCCCCCGATGCAGTAGATAGGCTGACCCTCGGTTTATACTCTGTAACTTGTCGCTTTTGTCGCGCTCTGTAACTTAGCTTCTGTCCGCGGATTTGCACTATAGTGGTGTGCACGATGAATGTACGTGTTAGTGTAAAGTAGCACGTAAGTATTTTGAATATGTGTTAATATTAAGCAGACAATAAAGGAGTGCCACTCAGTACGGACGTTTGACTATCTATATCTATTACCGAGGGGCGGAGACGCTCGCCCCTCGCCACCGCACTACAGCACGCCTGTTGTCGGTACCTACAAATAACACGTGTGCACAGTGCACAGTGCCTATTATTAGTTAGTTTTATTAATTTTCGCCTATTTTATATTTATAATATATTAAGCTATTAAGCAAGTATTTATATTCGTAACCTTAAGGCCTCATTGTTGTCTGAAATAAAGTTTTCATTTTATAAATCAACCAGAAATCAGCATTTTCAAGACTCCTTTCTGCAACTCTGTTGTAAACATATAAGAGGTTCCAGTAGGCTCTTTATATGACTGTCAAACAAGTTCCTGATATAGAATAGACATAATCAGTGTATTATCTATCAGTATACCTAATATTGTTTCAAAAGTTTAGTAACCACATTTCATATTTTTCTTGTATCTACTGTTCATCTAAATATTATCCTCGATTTATGTCGTATTAGTAGTTAGTTTGATAGATATAGATAGCCTATTTATGTTATACTTCGTAATGTACTTTTGAACAATATTGTGTCCACCTTATATACGTATCTTCACGTAGGTACGATGCCTGCCATTGTTTTCGGGGAGGAAGTTCACGAATAAACTGGTCTGGCGAGACCAGAATTATGTGGGAATCGACGCCCGTTCGACCAAAAATGGCGAGAGAATAAACCTTCCGCGGCTACGATGCCTGCCTGGGATACTTATCTTTGTAAGCCTTAAGAAAGAAATAAAGTTATTGAAACCCAAAAACAATAAAAGATAAATTGTGCCAAACTAGGCGTCCCCTGAAGTCAGCCGCAAGCTCCACTGCAGTCTCCAGGAGAGCCTCGCCTGCCCCTGCCTGTCTGCAGTGAGCTCCGAGCAGGCCGAGGCCAGGGCGGTAGTAGACGTCAGCGTCACGACGGAACTCGTCTCATGCACAGTATAATAATAAACGGCTCATACAAAATGTATCCGGGCTACGTACACCACGGTACGCCCCGGACACGGCCCGGTCTAGTATAAACCTTCTCCAATAGCTATAGGTATACCTACTTTTTGAGCATTGTTATTACTGTTTTCTTTGGATCAGCGGCTACAATAAACCGCAATATTTGACATATTTTTATCAGTAAGCAGTTTAAAATTAATTTATCAAGTGATGACATTTAGAGCGAGTCGAGAGATAATACGGAGAGCACGTTACTATCTATCTACCATAGCAGATAGGTAGGTAGGTACGCCGGGAGACATGACGGCGGACAGCGATGCTGCGAATATGGAGATAAGTTCGAAAGTTAAAGAAGAAGAGAATGTGAATCGTGTAGCAGAAAAGAGTGCAAAAGTGGACCTGGACACAATCCTGATCGGCGAAGTGGGGCAGTTCGGGAGGTTCCAGGCTCGAGTCCTGGTGCTGGCCGCCGTCGCTGCTCTGTTCTCCGCTTCCAACTCGGAGTACAACTTCACCGCTGCCAGGATCAACACGAGGTAGGTACCTGGATTGTTACTTACTCCTGCATGCAGTAGATATCTTATAGCGATATTAATTACTAACCGGTAGCGATCTTGACCGGGTCAAATATTATTTATTTATCTGAAAACAAAGCAGAATATCTATTCCACACTTGTATTGAGATACGCGTTAAGCGTCTGCCAAGTTCGGAATGAAACGAGTGACGCAATAGCAGTGAGGATCGATGGTAGGCGAACCATCGGGCACGCTCGCGGTCCCTTCTATGTATGTCAGATGTATGTCCCTTCTATCGATGGTCATATGTTGACACCTCGTAACTCACATTTTTTACGAAATCAACTTACGCACATGAAAAAATTCGAATTAAAGCGCCAATACTGAGAATTGTTAACTAGTAATCCAATGAAAATGTCACTCAAGCATTTTTTTCTAGAGTTGACACCTCACAGTTTCATGTATCAACCTGCTCACACTTACAAGCTGATACGAGTTGTCAATACTTGCGATGAACGTATGGGCACCAACTTTTTAAGCACTTAGTCCTTATGATTTGTTATTAAAAGAGTACGCTAGAGTTTTCATCATCATCATCAGCCTATGTTAGTCCACTGCTGGACATAGGCTTCCCCTAATGAGCGCCATAGCGCCCTGTCTTCGGCTTGTTGCATCCAGCATCTGCCAGCAGTCTTTCGCAGATCGTCATCCCACCTGGCCGGAGGGCGTCCTACACTACGTTTACCAAGTCGCGGTCTCCACTCAAGAACACGTTTACCCCAGCGGTTATCGGTTCTTCGATATGTATGGCCGGCCCACTGCCACTTCAATTTGCTAATTCTCTGAGCTATGTCGATGAATTTAGTTCTCTGTCGGATGAATTCGTTACGAATCCTATCCTTCAGAGAAACTCCGAGCATAGCTCTTTCCATAGCTCGCTGAGCGACTTTGTACTGGTGGACCAACCCTATCGTGAGTGTCCACGTCTCAGCTCCGTAGGTCATGACTGGTAGGACGCACTGATTAAAAACTTTCGTTTTTAAACCTTGCGGTATGGATGACGAGAAGACTCGACGTAGTTTTCCGAACGCTGCCCAGCCTAGCTGGATCCTCTTCTTGGCTTCCTTCTCGAAATTGTTTTTACCCAACTGCAAAATCTGCCCGAGGTAAGTGTACTCAGAAACAATTTCGAGAAGGTGGCCATGTACGATCACCGGTCTTGGATCAATGTGGGCATTGATCATGATTTTGGTTTTATCCAAATTCATGTCAAGACCGATACATCGGGAGGCTGAAGCTAGACTGTCCAGCATCCGGTTCAGCTCCTCTAGCGACTCCGCTATTAAGTACTCGCCGTTTTTGTTGATGCCCTTGTCTTTCCAGTCCAGCGTCTTAAACATATCTTCCAACGCGCTCGTGAACAGTTTCGGGGATGTAACATCCCCCTGCCTCACTCCTCTGCGCAGTTGGATCGGTTTAGTCTGCTGGTCCTGTACTCGGACACTCATCGTAGCGGCTTCGTAGAGACATCTCAGCACCTCGATATAACGATAGTCTACTTGGCATCGCTGTAAGGATTGTAGAACAGCCCAGGTTTCAACGGAGTCAAAGGCCATCTCATAGTCCACAAAGGCCAGACACAGGGGCTGATTATACTCTTCGGACTTCTGTATAATCTGCCTCACTGTGTGAATGTGGTCTATGGTACCATATCCTCCGCGAAACCCAGCCGGCTCCGATGGCTGAAACTCGTCGAATCTCCTATAACTCGTGAGAATAGCTTATAGACGTGACTTAGGAGCGAGATGGGTCTCTAATATACATCCACCAAGTATGCAGATTTGCAAGCTCTTAAGAGTGTAATCCCTGCAGATTATCACCTTTTTTACGACAACTTACCACACCACTAAATAACGAAAATCTTCAATACATTATTTAAGTCTCTGTTGACTGCTCGTAACTCACTTATTCATAAGATTTTTTTTTTTAATTGTCTACTCGTAACTAATATTAAATTCATTTTCTAGAAAATACCCCAAATGGACCCTCTAATTTTTGATTTCCTCATAAAAATAAACGAATTATCTACGAACTACATTTTTGTTTTATTTTATAATCATCTCTGGCAGAATCTAGAATGTTTTTTTTATCTACTGACAAATTTGACGTAAAACACTTACGAGGTGTCAACATATGACCATCGCTATGTATATCTCACACATTAGGTATCAAACGCTTGCAATTCTGTGTGATTATGATTAGTATGAACTTATAAATAATCCATGACTAAGAATATCAAATTTAAAAAAAAACAAAGTTCTTGAGATATTGAGGTGTGAAAAGTGTCATTTTTAACATGTGACAAGGACTTGAGAGTCGATTAGGCTTACGAACAAATTAAGAAAAAACTTTTGTTGTAGGTGTCTGATCCCGCAATGCGAGGAGAGCAACACCTCTTCATTCGCCCCCGCGTGGCTGGAGCTCGCCATCCCCACCAGCGGGGGAACCTTTGACAGCTGCAAGCGGTTTGCCTCCACGGGCGAGGGCAACCACACTTGTGCACTAGACGAGTTCGACCACAACACCACGGTCCCGTGCGAGATGCATCTTTATGAGAACACACACTCTGCGGTCTATGACGTAAGTTCCTGTTATAAAAATATATTTTATTTCGGACAACCAAGATCCATAATTTGTTAGTAAAAAATAACACAGAAACTACTTAAGACTATTGTTAGTAACAATGACACACAAAACACAACGGAAACATCACACTACACCTATTACCCTATGTACAAAACATAACCACATAGGAGAGGAGACCCTATCAGCAATAGTTTTCAGGATGCTGTTCGTGCTATCCCGGACTCGGCGCATCAGGGAGGCGGTCTTTTTGCGGAGAATAGCTTTATGATTGTAATTTTTAATATAGGTATCCTACTATGGTTTGTGTTATTATACCATCCACCCGCAAGTTGGTCATTACGAACGTTATTTGTTTAGTTTGAATTGAGCATTAGTTTGAGTGTTGGTGACAGATTCGCTCTGTTGCGACGTACACAGTAACAACTTAGAGTAACCACGTAAACGATTTTTATTAAGTTTTGGTGTTCAAAGTGATGTGTGATAGCTGATTTTTGCTAACATTAAAGCTCAGATTTAAGTGATACAGTGGCAATAAACACTCTCGTAATTTATCAGTGAATTAAGTCCTTTTTTATCTAATTAAAGTGACTTTACAACATAAAATTTACCATCAACCCGCACAAAACTTATTGGCTCAACAAGCAGTCACGTCGTCGCGGCGAAACGCGTAAGCGACGCTTTCTCCACGGCGCTTACGACCTTCCCGTCACCTTCCACTACGCAGACGACCGACTGAACATTGTTCGAGCGAGAGCCTTTATTAGTGTGCCAACATATTTTGCTGCTAAAAGGGGCATTTGTTGCGGGGCTTTTTGGACTTGCATTCTGCTGCCAACATCGGAGCGGCGCCGGCGGCGGGCGATCAAATAACCGAAAAGGCATTTTTAGACGTGATTTCATTATGAGTTCGCCGTCAAATAGATGGGGCTGCTGCTCTGACCGCGGGAAAGAAAAACATTTTTTGAAATGCTCAAAATGCGAAACATTATATCATTTTGCTTGTGTTTTTTCTGGCAAACCCAAGCAGTCCTACGGCGTCGATTTTTCGAAGACCTGGGTGTGTCCTCATTGCAGTGTAGCTTCTTTTAAAACTACAAAAAATGATAACACCCCAACACGTCAGGGAAACCCTTCTACTCGATCTTCCAAGAGACTGGCCCTATCATCACCCCAGCCTCCATCTCCGGATCTGTCCCCCAACATGGCTTCTGACTCTCCTATCACTCGGGATGAAGTACGAGAAATTATGGAGGAGGTGTTGCTGAAGCACATGTCGGATTTTAAGAAGCAGATTACGGCTGAATTAGTCACGGTTATGGACGAGATTAAAAATGTCAAGCAAGCCGTTGAGTTTATGGACAGTCGCATCGAGGACATGGTCAAGGTCCAGAATGACACGCAGGCCCAAATCAAGCTCTTACAGGACAACGAAAAAGGTACACAGTCTAAAATAATCGCTTTAGAAGCAAGGCTGAATACGATGGAACAGAATGCTCGCTATAAAAACATTGAGATCCAATGTGCGCCAGAAAAGAAGTCGGAAAACCTGATTTCAATAGTTGAAGACCTCGGCGCTACAATAGGATGTACAATTAAGGAGGCAAATATCCTCCGCATAACGAGGACTGCTAAACAGGACAAAAATAGTAACCGTCCGCGCTCGATTGTGGTGGAGTTCAATACTCAACTGGTGCGTGATGAATTTTTGGCCTCATCGATCCAATACAACCGGCGCCACCCTAACGACAAACTTAACACCACCCACCTAGGGCATCCTGGGCCTAAATTACCTGTCTACGTCTCGGAGCACCTTTCTCCTTCCAATAAAGCCCTACATGCCGCAGCTAGACGTGCGGCTAAAGAAAAGGGATATGAATTTGTTTGGACCCGCGGTGGCCGCATTTTCATGAGAAAGGACGCTAACTCAGAATACATTGTTGTGAAGGACATGAGTACCATAGCCAACCTTAAGTAAACACGGCTACAGTTTCTTCAACTTCTGTGATAGATGACATCAGCATTTACTATCAGAATACCCGTGGACTCCGTTCTAAAACACATATTTTTTACAGAGGATTGGTACAGAGTAATTATGACGTCATCGTTCTGACAGAGACGTGGCTAAATGCCAGTGTGTTGGACGCAGAGTTGTTCGATAATAGCTATATAGTTTTTAGACGGGATAGGTATACTACTGGATTTGACACTGATAAAGAAGGCGGTGGTTGTCTCATCGCAGTTTCAAAAAGACTATGTGCTACGCGAAAGGTCAACTGGGAAAGCTCATGTGAAGATTTATGGGTCGTTATCCAAATCCCTGGATCTAGTACGCTTCGTGAACTTGCTCTTTGTGCTATTTACCTGCCTTGTCCTGTAAGGATTAGTGAGTTGGATCATTATATAGACCATTGTAATTCTGTTTTTGACTTTTTTGATGGTAGTTTTTGTATAATAGGTGACTTTAACTTAAGTAAAATCGACTGGAGCTTAGTTAATAATGATCAATTTAATAATGGAACTTCTAAAATTTGTAAAACTTTGATTGAATTTAGTTATCTTGCGAACCTCAAACAATGTAACTATGTAACGAATAGCCAGCAAAAAATACTGGATTTGGTTTTTGTTAACACTCAATCTTGTACTGTCAGTCCCTGCCTAATCCCACTCTGTAATGTTGACCCTTTGCACCCTCCCCTTGAAATTAACTTTGACCTTGGCAATGTCATCAGTTTAAAAGCAAACCCTAACAACAGAAAGCTTAACTTCCACAAAGCAGACTACGAAGCTATTAACGCTTTTCTCTCTGAAATTGACTGGTCGCTCTTCGGTGAATGCAAAGACGTAAACTCTATGGTAGACGAGCTATACTTAACAATCAATGAATTAATCAAAAAGTACGTACCGGCCTCTAGAAGTTATGCGAAAAAATATCCTGCGTGGTTCGATAGACGACTCATAAGATTATTGCGCGAAAAAAACAATATAAGAGTCAGGCTAAAAAAATACAATAATCCTTTGGATAAACTGGAATATCAAACATTAAGTAAACGTTGCGATAAACTTGCTTCAAATCTTTATAACACCTACGTAGAAGAAATTGAAAATAGAATCCGAAGAAACCCTAAATATTTCTGGTCTTTTATAAAATCTAAAAAGGGTAGCAACTCGAATGCTATACCTAACGTAATGACTGACGGTCATACTACCACATCTGATGGCTTCGATATATGCAACCTCTTTGCTAGCAAGTTTTCCCAGGTATACGTTCATTCTGTTAACGACCCGAAGTCAGACTTCCAAACGAAGAATGCGTTTTCTGTCTGTGGTTCTCTCTTGTGTAACGCACATATTCCCTTGGAACTGGTTAAAACTAAACTTAATACTATTAATATCACTAAAGGCGCTGGACCAGATGGTATTCCACCCATCTTCATCAGGAAATGCTCAGATAATTTGGCCCTACCACTTTTTCTTATCTTTGAAAAATCATTGTCATCCGGAGTTTTCCCAAATAGATGGAAATCTGCTAGGGTTGTTCCTATACACAAGTCTGGTGACATCAATCTTGTCGCTAACTACAGACCAATTTCTATCCTTTCCACTATGGCTAAAATATTCGAGTCCTTGTTATGTCCATTTATCCAGAGTCATTTCCACCAGTTCATATCTGATCATCAGCATGGATTCGTTCATGCTAGATCAACAGCCACGAACCTGGTCACTTTCGTCGATAACCTTGCTGAAGCCGTGGATAAGCACCAGGAAGTTGACGTTATATATACAGACTTCAGCAAGGCATTTGACCGGGTCTCCCATGCGTTACTTATTAGCAAGCTTTCGTCGTTTGGCTTAGCAGGCAATTTAATCGAATGGGTTAACTCCTATCTGACCGACCGTGTTTTCACCGTGGTAGTAAATGGCTATGAGTCGAATTTGTTCAAAATAAGTTCAGGTGTACCGCAGGGGTCACATTTAGGTCCAGTATTATTTAATATATTCATTAATGATATTACTAATTGTTTGTACCATACATCACCTTACATTTTCGCCGATGACCTTAAAATCTCCCGTATAATTAACTCTGAGCTCGACTCTGCTTTACTCCAACAAGATCTAGACAGCCTACATCAATGGTGCTGTGACAACAAAATGCATACCAACACGGATAAATGCTATTTTATTAAATTTACACGGAAACATAAACCACTAAAGTCACATTATAACATAGGGGGTGTTCCCATACGCGAAGTGGATGAGATCAGGGATCTGGGCGTCATACTGGACAAAAAACTAACATTTATACCGCACATTGATAATATCACTAAAAAAGCTTCTAAAATGCTGGGATTTATTATTAGGAATGACAAAATGTTTAAAACATCTCAAACAAAAGTTTTATTGTACAATACTTTGGTTCGCAGCATTCTTGAATATTGCCCTACGGTATGGCGGCCGCATTATGCTACTCATATATTAAAAATTGAACGTATCCAGAAACGGTTTACTAGACATTTAGCTTACACGGCTAGGAAGTCTAAAATACTTCGTTCATATTCGGACCGCCTTGAATATTTTAAAATGACATCTCTTGAAAAACGCCGTACTCAACTGGATCTTATCTTTTTATATAAACTTTTAAATAACCTAATTAACTGCCCTCCGCTTCTCAGTAAAATTTGTTTTAAAGTCCCTCGTAGAATTCCCCGTAAACCAATCCCCCTCCTTGACCCACCACGCCGTTCGACAGTCCTCGGAAAAAACTCCCCTATATCCAGGGTAAGCAAATCATTTAACATCAATTGCGCTCAAATCGATATTTTTTCGATAAAGCTACCAATATTTCGCAAGTTCTTAACTGTAAACTTGTCAAGCAACCCTAAATAAGTCACTTATTATCACAAACAATTCTATTTTCTTTATTAAATAAATAATTAAACAATCCACCTAAAATTAGCTGATAAGTCTTTCTTTAAAGTTATCTCCAAGAATAACACCATCTCAATCTATTGTTAATTGTTAAACTTACCGTTATAGTTCTCCCTATCTATTAATTAAAGTTTTTATAACATACAAATATTGTATTGGAGATGGTGTAATTGTAATTTGGTTATTTTTAATGTATTTTTATTGTTACATAAGTACCTAAATACTATCTTTGTTACCTTAGTTGTTCTTCTGTACATTTACTACTAAGCATGCAGTGTTTACCTTTAATTGGTTGTACAATTATCTACTTTAAGGAACTTGTATTTATTATTGTAACATTGTAACACCCGCTGGTAAACCAAATAAATAAATAAAAAAAAATAAAATAAAATCAGCAATAGTTTTCAGGATGCTGTTCGTGCTATCCCGGACTCGGCGCATCAGGGAGGCGGTCTTTTTGCGGAGAATAGCTTTATGATTGTAATTTTTAATATAGGTATCCTACTATGGTTTGTGTTATTATACCATCCACCCGCAAGTTGGTCATTACGAACGTTATTTGTTTAGTTTGAATTGAGCATTAGTTTGAGTGTTGGTGGTTTGGGTTAGTACAAAAAGTGGTTGATAGAAACTAAGATAAATGGCGCTGGATTAAAATCAGTGTTAAAATCTGCCAAAAAAGAAACAAATAGGTATTATTTCGTTGTTTATTTTATGTCATTTGTAATTGACTTTTGTGCAGCGCCATCTAGTAAAATGAAATCGTGATTAGGTTGTAATTTATTTATTCGAAAAGTCTTACGAAAAGCCCTCAATGACACTCTGGGTGTCATGGTGCCTGATTTAAGAATCAAGATCTGGAAGTCCAGTAGATGTACTAGTGAAGATGTAGTGTAAGATGACGTACCTACAGTAATATTATGTCCAGTTCGAGTTAGCGTGCGAGGAGTGGCGGCGCAGTGCGATCGGGTTCTCGCGCACTCTGGGCACGTTCCTGTCGCTGCCGCTGACGGGGCTGGTCTCCGACCGCTGGGGCCGGCGCTCGGCGCTCGCGCTCAATGCCTTCAACTCCGCCTGGCTCGGCGTCGCGCGCCGCTGGGCCGCCTCCTACCCCGCCTTCCTAACGCTCGAGGTCGTGGAGGCCGTGTTCGGTTCCGGTGTCTTCTCCTGCGCATACATTCTTGGTAATCTTTCTGATATCAAATGGCTGTTTCATTCAATTGTCAATCTATGCTAGCGTATTGTTTCCTTTCAGTACTGGAGGTGGTGGGTCCCAAGTATCGCGTGGTAGCAGGCGGAATCCTGACGTCGTCTTTCGCCCTGGGGCAGATGTGCCTTGGCCTCGTCGCGTGGGCCATCCCCGAGTGGAGGCGCCTCACGCTCACCCTCTACATTCCCCAGCTGCTGACGCTCAGCTACTTTTGGATCCTAGCCGAGTCGGTTCGCTGGTACTTGAGCAAGGGGCGCTACGATGAATCGGAAGCTCTCTTAAAAGATATCGCTCGAGTGAACGGAAAGCATCTATCTGAAGATTCCTTACGTTTGCTGCGAGTCACAGCCGAGAATGACAAGAAGAAAAAAGCTATCGAAGATGCCGAGAGAGCGCTGCAGCCGTGGCTGCCGGTGCTAGTGTTAAGACATAAGCAGATTCTGGTCCGGTGCATGGTGCTCCCCGTGTGGTGGATCACGACGACGCTGGTGTACTACGGGCTGTCCATCAACTCGGTGCTGATCTCGGGGAACAAGTACGTGAACTACGTGGCGGTGGCGGCGGTCGAGATCCCCGGCTTCTGGACGTCGGTGCTGCTGCTGGGCCGGGTGGGGCGCCGGCCCGTGCTCATGGGGGCGTTCTGGATGTGTGCCGCGTGCCAGGCTGCTTACATATTCATGCCGAGCGGTGAGGATAACCTTGATTTACATTTTAGTCACCGTGCGTAGCTATGAGCGAGAAGCGAGAGGGCGAACTAATCAAAAACACTGATCGTTTTCTCATTGACCAACTCGCTGGTAGAGTAAGTAGTTAAGTTAATTCTTTATTCGTCACTTATAATAAGTATACCAAATACATAGGTACCATTTTTTTAAAATACACTTATTACACATGTAGGATAATTGGATGGTTCGCCCTGCATCGATGGTATATTTTGTGTTTTCATGGGCTCCGTATCCAAAAGTTATTGATGGTACCTACTGACACTGGAAGGCGGTTATAACCAGTACCTATGGTTGCAGGTAACTACATGTTGTCCCTGCCGGTGTACCTGGTGGGCAAGTGCAGCATCGCGGCGGTTGTGACCGCCATCTACGTGTACACCACGGAACTGTTCCCGACGCGCTATCGACACAGCCTGTTCGGGTTCTGCTCCATGCTGGGCCGGATCGGATCTATCACTGCGCCGCTCACGCCGGCTTTGGTGAGCTTGATTCGTTACTACGTACTCCATACTCTCGTCTCTGTAGATCGAAATCGAAACGTAAGAAGCTGTTTCCGGACGGGCCAGGCGGGCATTGGCTCGCGAGGCTTCTGGCCCAGTCCAGCATATGGTGGAAGCCTTCGTTCAACAGAAAGTAGGAATTTAGACATTAGAAAAAACAATTAGGTATGAAATAGTTTAATAGGTGTTCTTTCCTGTGCGCAGGGTGCGGCGACGTTCGCTGAGATGCCGTTTGTCTTGTTCGGTGTGTTCGCGCTGGTGTCAGGTCTGTTGGTGTTCCTGACGCCGGAGACACTCGGGGCTCCGCTGCCGGACACCATGCAAGACGCGAATGACATGCGCAAGAGACGTCGCACTTAGACCGACTTGAAACACGAATGAGTCCACCTTAACCTTATAGCATGATTCGGCCTTTTGTTAATATCTAGACGTTTTATTTTCCTGTGGGATTGGTAGAGTGCCCTGATCCTATCGACAAAACCAACTCATTGCTAATCGGCTCAAGATATACCAATACCAAAAGCGCGATGCGTAAGGGTCTAATATATCTATTTTTTCTTAGCATAAACAAAGGTGCCACTATTTTTCAACTTCCTCATAACCCTCTCATAAACCTTTTATCTTTTGAAGGACTACGTACCTAAGCTCTTACAACTTTGATATTTCTGGACCTACCTACTGACATCATGGATGATCGCGCGTCTTAAGTATTATATTATTGCTGGACATAGGCCTCCTCTAATGAGATGATCAGCAGAGGCGCTGCTGCCCACCCCCCGGTGTTTCTCTTAGTCGCCTCTTACGACGACAGCCACGGGAAGAGCTGGGGTGGTGAAATTCTATGCCGACACCACACGGCACTGTGCCGGCACCACGCGGCACTGTGCCGGCACCACACGGCAATTTTCATATTAAATTAGCATAATCTTAATTTATGTCCATCATGTTAGAGTTTATATTTGTTCTTATTGTATGGAAGTTAACTCTAAATAATAACTTCAAACAGTGCATGTAATAAATAATAATTTCAAACAGTGCATGTAATAAATACCTGCATACATAATTGTCAATTCGGAATATTTTCTCTTATCTTCATGTGTAGGTACCTACTTGTATTTTTATATTGCAAGCAAATCTCTCGCGTGTACATTATTATCTCTGCACTAGTCATTATCAGACTTCAACCTTGGCTTGTGCACAAGTGACTTGTAAAAAATCTTATCTAGCTTAAGAAATTCTACGTTTATTTGTTTTACTTATGTACCTTCCTACCCAAGCTGCTAAGTAGCTTTGTATTACGGACCGCGCAATCGTTATCACATCAATGCGGTAATCTCTCCAGGGACCGTACAACCCCGAGTTTGGGTTAACCCCTTCCAATGGGTAACACTTTCATCGTCTGCGCATTTCGATAGGGTTACCCCTAGTTCGGGTATCCCGTATAAAACACTATGGGAGAGGGTAACCCTTTCATTGGGTTTTAGCAACGATAGGGTTACCCTTTCGTTGCGCTATCCTATTGAAGAGGTAACCTCATGCTATGGGTTTTTAGTGTTACACCATGGTTATCATTTTTACTGCTGTTGAAGGGTGGGGGTTTTGTTTTGTTTTCAAATTAGTTTTGATCGCGCGTTCACTCAGTCTGGCTGGTTGGAGTTGGGTCTCAGTGGCGCACCTTTTTGGATAAGAACTTATTAGGTACTGGGTACCTATGTACTTAATTAGATATTGAATACTGACTAAAGTGGTTGGATGGGTTTACATACATACCTACCTACTTACAATATTTACAAGTGATTTGAAGATGAGTAAACGTAAGTACAATTTGTTTCATTATTTATCTTACACAGTTTAGCGTGGTTTAGCTACCTACCTAATCTTAGTAGGTATAATAGGTAAGTACAACCTATTATACCTACCTTTCGGTCGAGTTAACTTGACACCTGGAGATAGAGATAGAGCGAGTATCCTGCAGTATGAGCGATCGCTGGAAGGATAAGGTGACAAAGAAAATCGAGGTGTCAAGTTAACTCCTCTCCTCCCTCCGGGTTATAATTATAAGTACATGTATATAGGTGGTATTTTGTAGGTGCAGGTCTATGTGATTGTAGTTAGTAGGTAGTGGTAGGTACTTACTGTAGATCCAGTTTTAATAACTTGGTTGTTTTGTGTAGGTACTTACCTTACTTACCGCTGGTTTTTCATCTGTTCTGGTCGTTTTCTATGTATAATAAAAAAATATCTATCTATGTATTGTATTATATTATGTATATTAGTTATCTAGTAGGTAGGTACCCATCATAATTCATAAATTAAGCTCTGCTTAGCTTTGGACTAGATAATGATGTGTGTATTGTCTAGTATTAGTATATTACTTAACCTACCTACTTACTCGCATATGAATATAATATACCTATGGTCTCGATTCTATCTTCGAATGGACTCTGGCTCTGGTTAGTGCCTGCCTACTTTATTTACAAATGTACCAATCATTTTCAGCACATATCATTGTTCCCGAGAGTGACGAGTCGGAAGATGATACTAGATAAAAATCCAAGACGAAGGGGACGCTTTATCAATGCTGGCACCAATATTAGACGGCGATGCCTCTACTCCAGACTTATCAGACTCCAATGTATCAGATGCTAGTGGCCCCGACGTGAAAGAAGAAGACAACAGAGAGGAACAAAATTTAGAAGATTTTCATCAGTGCTATGCATTTTCCTTGCTAGTAGCGAAATATTTATGCAAGATGGATAAGGAGCGTCGAAGCATCTGTATGCAAGAGATAATCCACATGGTCGTGGATCTATGATCATTTAATGATCATGGATCCACGACCATGACCATTCATGATCATTTAATGATCATGGATCATGTGGACCATGCTTCGACTACTGCTTAGTTTAGTACTACTGTTTAGTTTAGTAGTCGGTAGTATCATGTAGTATCTGATTTCCTAAAAAAAATGGGTAGGTTAGGTAGTGAGTACCTAACAACCTATGTAGGTACACTAGTCAAACTCGATGTAGAATGTTGGTTGAGTGTATATAGAACAGAGTGAATAAAATTCACTCTGTTCTTCGGTTATGTATAGACGGTTTCTTTAGAAAACATTTCACATCGAGTTTGGCTTGTGTATAGGTTGTTACTGTTGTTAGGTACTTACTACCTAACCTACCCAATTTTTATAGGTCATAAGAAACCACCGACTACTAATGAATAGGTGTCTAACCTAGGTATCTACATACCTACTTAGTCCTCAACTTATTTTCGTTGTATAATTGTGAATAATGATACCTAATCAGTAATCACTAAGTACCTTACCTACTCAAAAGTTTATTCTAGTTAAATAAAAAAAATGTTTCCTTAGAATGCGTTTTTATTTATTTAATCATTTTATGCTTAATCATAACATTCATAAAATCATAACCAATGTACAGTATTTTTTTTTCATTCTAATAAATCGTGATTAGCACGAATAATCATTATATCTTGAAGTAAACTACCTCCAATGTTGGTTCTTAGCGGATTTAAAATAAATTTTACAGATGAAAAAAGCCGTTCAACTGAAACCTGCGTAGCTGGTGCTGCGAGCACACAGCTCGCTACTTTTTGCAGGCAGATGCCAGAAGCATCTTTGCTCTGCCAGTGAGCTAAGATATTTTTAGTTAGTGGCAGTCTGGGTTCGAATCGTAATTTGTTTAAATTTTCCTCAAATGTATTTTCTAAGACGCTATGAGGTATCCTCCGCATTTCCTCGGTTTGTTGGAGCATTATTTCTAGATCTGATAAATCATGGGTATCGCTTTCGTCATGACTAACTATGTTAGGAATATTCATTTCTGATGGCCCAGCCTCAGAAGATGCAGTTGCGATCATTTCAAGCTGTCGAAAAGTCTGGCACAGCAAAGATTTTGCCTTAACGCACTCTTGGTCCGAGAGCATTATGTTAAGCCGGCCATCTAGATATAAATTTTCTAAAACACATTCTTTATCCATTAAATTTCTTTCTCTTTTCTTCATACATAGGACTAAATCTTCAGCAAAAGTTGTGCGAATGGCCTCCACTTTAGTCCTGCAACTCAGCCACTCGATGTAAAAGTCGCTTATGGTTAATTGTTCTCGCTGTAAGGCCACAGTTGCTTCGTTGACAGGCTTAAGACATGTGATGATATTAACCACCTCTACCCAGAATTCATCAGAGTATATTGACAGCTCGCGGTGCTCGCCAAATATACTCTTGAAAGAGTGCAGTCTGACTAACATTTGAAAGGTTGAAGTCCACCTTGTAGCGCAATCAATTAATGGCTTCTTCAGATTGGAAGATCTTAAAAGATTTTTCCAGTTTGGACGCCGTAGGAGCTTCACGGCCTGTCGTGCCGTATTTATTGCATCATTTACTGATAAGTTGCGACTAATAGCGTCCTTAACCGCAAGCTGTAGCGTGTGAGCTACACATAGGATTGCTCTTGGTTTGAACTCTCCATTCCTGAATGCTCTTGCAACATTTTCAACATTCAATTCTTCATCTGCATAGTCAATGCGCTCACCATCTTCATCTTGACTCTCCTCGTTTTCAGAGCTGCTTTCTTCATTTATCACTGCTTGTCGTTCGGAGCTTTGCTCGGTCAGCAGTTTCGTCATACGTTTGAAGTTACTGCCATTGTCAGTTGTTATGGAATATATTTGTGACGTGGCAATTGAAAAATCTGATAAAACCTCTAACAGTTTTTCCTTGAGAAACTCCCCAGTTTGCCTCTCTATAACTTCTAGTACTGCTAAATTGCGGATTGTTATTTTTCCCTTCTCAATGTACTGTAAGTTAATCCCCAAGAAATTCCTGTCTACATATGTCGCAGAATCCAGTTTAAGGCTGATCATCTTGTTTCTTAAATCTTTCCCAATTTTGGATCTTATCTGATAGGCTTTTTCTGGTATCATCCCTTTGATAATGTTCGAGTTTATTTCCTTGGTTTTGGCATTTGACGGGACAGCTATGTTTACTATCTCTTGAAAGGCGGCGTCTTGAATCAAAGCGAATGGCCTTCCATGAGTAGTTACTAATCTTACACACATCTTCTTTACCTTTTCTGCGTTAAAACTTTCTTTGCTTGAACATGGCAGGATTATGTTGTTTTCTTTGTTTATGTTACATAATTGGATATATTCAACTGTATGTTTGATTGACATATGGTTCTTTAAATTAGTGGTATGCTTTCCCTGCAACAAATATAAAACATGTAAGTAATTTTTTAGGGTTCCGTACCTCAAAAGTAAAAAAGGAACCCTTATAGGATCACTTTGCTGTCCGTCTGTCCGTCTGTCCGTCGGTCTGTCAACCCTCTTTTCTCAGGAATGCGTGGAGGTATAAACTTGAAATTTACAACAAATACTCAACTCCGTGACCGCTTGAAGCTTTTAAGAATTATACTTCTAAGTACACGCAATCAAAAGTTATAGTCGTTAATGTCCGAATATTTTGGAATTTCTAAGGGAATCACAAATCAAAACCTACAGGGTACTTCCCTAGAACTATAACATTTGGCAAGAAGCAAGGTCTCATAGGTACCACAAGATAAGGGAAAAATCCGAAATCAGCAAATTGGTATTTTCAACACAAAAATAAATTCCTTGATATTTACCTACCTAAAAGTTATTTAGTTAGACCTATATACCTAGGTATATAGGTCTAACTAAATTTATAATACCCATCTGCCTACCAACAGTACTTACCTAAACTAGGTACCAATTACCAAGATACTACTAAAATAATCTCCTTTCTGCTTACCAACAGTAGGTACTTGCCTAACGTACCATTACCTAGATACGTACTAAAATAATATACCTATTTCCTGGGCCAGTACTCGTAAAAACGATATAAAAATTTCTTAGGTATTCGTTTTCATGCAAACGCTTATCTTATGCAAGCGAAATAAGATGTGGTTTTGCAGGAACACAAATCAGAAACTTCGATGTTCCTTTTCCGCGTAGGCCCCCTGAATCCAATAAAGTACCTAGGTAAGGTACCCTATGTAGGTAGGTTTAAGAAGGTACATATTACATGCAAATGACACTAAATTATCTATAGGTAAAGTACCTACCTACTAAGTTTGTTGAAAACATCAGATGTGGAAAATTTGTTAGGTAGGTACCTAGGTTATTTCACTAGGTATTTACTCTACACTAGATAACTAGGTACATGTAGGTTAGGTAGTAAGTAGGTAAGTACATAATTATTATCATTGAGTGACAACAACTTGCTTCTTATTCTAAGTACCTACCTAAGTACTTACCTGCTAGACAAGTTAGTTCCTTATCTACATTCTAAGAGTAGGTACCTACTAGTTAACAGATTAGGTACCTAATGTTACCTAGGAAAGGAACTCACTAAAAATTATAGTTGGTAGACTTAGTAGGCAGGAACCTAGGTAGGTTACGTACCTAACCTACCTACCATACCAGCTACTACTTCGGAATCTCCATAATAACAATACCTAGGTACCTAATTACCTTTTAGTACCTACCTAGCTAGGAATAATATTAGGTTGACTGTAATTTCTACTTTTACCTACTCTTCAAAGATACAGGTAAGATTTAATTTACTTACTTTAATAAAATTCCCGCATAATTTGCATTTGCTCCTGCTGTTTTCTTCGTCGTATTCAAAGTATCTATGCACTGCATCTCTTCTCGGCAAAGGCATTATTTATTCACTCAACTTTACTTCGATATTCCTACTTCCGAGTCCAAGTGGCGAATGACAATAAAATTAAAACAATTAAGTACCACCTTTTCGGCACATCAAACAATAAACCGCTACTAGGTCAAAGGTACCGCGGTAAAGACACCGCCTGTGTATTAGGCGGCGGCCGCGCCGCCGTCGCCGTTGCGTGTGTGCGTGTGTGTGATCTTTGCACAAAAGCGATTATTATTTTCAACCTTAAGCAATTCCAATAGAGATTAGTTTACGCGCCGCCGCGCCGTCGCGCCGGCCACCGCGCCGGCACGTGCTCTTTGCACAAAAGCAATTATTATTTTCAACCTTATGCAATTCAGATTGATTAGCTTACACTATACTTTAACATACAAAGGGTAACCGTGTTACAATGATGGAAAGGGTAACCCTATACGAAGGGGTTATCAAATCTATCTAAAACCCAAAACCCTTTCAATAGATAACCCAGTCGAAAGGGTTTTGAAGGGGTTACCCCTAAAAGCGGGTTATTCATTGAAAGGGTTACCCGTATGGAAAGGGTTTTAAAACAACTTCTTCAAGAAACCCTATCGAAAACCCTGTCAACGGGTAACCAAATCAGTCCCTGAATCTCTCACGTCCTCAATCGAACACTTCTCTCTTATTTTATCAATATACAATACAACTGGATTATGAATATTGCAATGCAATATTTATCAGTAAATTCAACCAAATATCAACTTAGTATGTCTCTCTCTACGTACCTACCTGATGACAAAATAGCATCGGATAATTCCAAATTAGAGAGATTAGAATAAAGCAACGCGGAGTGATAAGGTCGAGGAGAAGGTGGATTTGGACAAGATCCCGGACAAGATCCTCGTAGGGTGTACGAGGTAAACACGTACTCGCTGGAAGGCGAAGACGACGCTGGAACCGCCCGAACCGTCCGCTCTCCTGCACCAGGATCTTGTCCAAGTCCACCTTCTCCTCGACCTTATCACTCCGCGTTGCTTTGTTGTTCCTGCCGCCAGGAACAACACGAGGTATACCTAACTATTCAGTGCTTCCTTAAGGCATGGCTGGATGGATCATTGCTCGTATCCTAAGACTGTGGCTTCAAACTCTGCTTTTCTATAAGATTTTGAAAAAAGTCATAGACGATAAAACGTAGGAAGCTTACCGTACCGATTGATAATGATGATGATTTTAACAACGTACTATAACTCCTTCGATGAGTACCGCCGATTCGGCAGCGTCAGCGCGACGCCGCCGGCCGACGTCTGTCCAGCCGTCAGTTTAGTCCAGCCTTGTGAGGAGTATGTCTACGAAAATAACAATACAGTCGTGTATGATGTAGGTTGCGTTGCACGCCTGCTCCGGGCTTGTTATGAAAATTACAATACAGTCGTGTATGATGTAGGTTGCGTTGCACGCCTGCTCCGGGCTTGTTATGAAAATTACAATACAGTCGTGTATGATGTAGGTTGCGTTGCACGCCTGCTCCGGGTTTGTTATGAAAATAACAATACAGTCATGTATGATGTAGGTTGCGTTGCACGCCTGCTCCGGGCTTGTTATGAAAATAACAATACAGTCATGTATGATGTAGGTTGCGTTGCACGCCTGCTCCGGGCTTGTTATGAAAATAACAATACAGTCATGTATGATGTAGGTTGCGTTGCACGCCTGCTCCGGGCTTGTTATGAAAATAACAATACAGTCATGTATGATGTAGGTTGCGTTGCACGCCTGCTCCGGGCTTGTTATGAAAATAACAATACAGTCATGTATGATGTAGGTTGCGTTGCACGCCTGCTCCGGGCTTGTTATGAAAATAACAATACAGTCATGTATGATGTAGGTTGCGCACCTGCTCCGGGCTTGTTATGAAAACACACTTGATGAGCTCAAGCGCTGACGTAAGTTAGGATTGTCTGGCGACCTCCTTCGTTACCTATCTCATGTGCCTTCCTATGAGTCATGGAGATGTGTATGGTTACGATATTGTTCAACTAGGACGGAGCGCAACTTATAACATGTCTTCCCATTAGTAGGTATAGGTACCTAATTACCCCGTTCTAAGTTCTGTCCCTACGGGTTATTGGTAATTCACTGATACTGTGTAATATGCTTTCGTGGTCAGTTAGGGCTTTTATTTTTTTATAAAAATTATGTCGTTTTCTCTTTTTTCAACGCGTCAGGTTATCTATACTAATACCATAGATAACATAATACTAATATTATAAAGATTAAAGATTTTATTGTTTGTTTGATTGACCGATTTTAAAAATTCTTTTACCATTAGAATCCATAATTTTCTGTGATGAACATAGGTTATACAATAGGTATGTAAAAAAATAGGGTTCCGTTTCGCATGTAAAAATATTTTTTGGTAAATACCCGTGCGAAGCTGGGGCGAACCGCTAGTATTATTATAATATTATTGTCATCACGTAGGGGATGGGTGACTATCTATTCTTAGGTATAATTTTAATATCATATCAAAAGGTAACCTTTCGCGCTTGGCGGGTTTTATAACATACTTAATGTACACATTTCAAGTACTTATCTATATCTCTATACTAATATTATAATATATACATATAATATTATAATATTTTCATCGCGATTACACGTTGTTAGTTAGTACAGTGCGGTGTAGTGTAGGTACGTTGGTAGTTACAGATATGTCGTCGGCGAATAGAACGCAAAGCCCGACCGTTATTTTAGGGAGATCGCTTATTCCAGAAAATATGAAAGGCATCTATCTATACAGCTAATTTTCCCAAGTAGCAAAATAGATCCTATAACAGTCTTCAAGACTACATTTCAACACTCCTATAACATTCTAGTAGTATACTACAAAGCTGGATTTGGGCGCATTTATTGGAGCACAAGTTCTTGTTATGCTCTTGCAATGAGCTTACAGCATGCTAAGAAGTCTAATTATTGCCTTGCGGTAGTGAGTGTTTAGAGGGACCTAAACTCCCTATAATTGCCTTAGAGAAGATTACTACTGGTATCAGTATTCCTTTTGTTATCTACTTCTAGTTCGTTTTGTTAATATGTATTTGCAGTGTTTAATAAACACTAATTTATTTTATCATTATTTTCTTTGATAATATTTGAATGAAAAATGCTTATCTAGAATTAAGTACGAATGCAATTTTCTATGGCAAATCTATTTTTAATGTATAAGACAGTGTACAGTGTTTGCGCTAATTTTCTTACGCGCTTACATAAATTGAATGTCAAGCCTGTTAGTGGAAAAATATTATCAAGCACTTCATAATTGTTTTTTGATCATTCGCCATGTTTCAAAAATAGCTCTTTATCAAGACATTTATAAGACTGTAATAGGTAAAACTACGCTTGATTTACTCTTAGTTAAGATTACCTAACCACCATGTTGAATCAAATTAGAGTTCCTCGATTAATATTTGAAAACCGGCAATAGCTACACATTTTTGACGTAAATATGTGTATGTGTAACTTATAGTTATGTAAGTATGATTAAAGAGAGATTCTTTAGTACAAAAAATACAGTACAGGATAATGATCTGTTTTATTTCACAACGTAGGTATGCAATTAGGGTAATAAGGATACCACATTCGGAATGTACGGAACATTCTAATAAATTACTGGTTTCTGCTTTTTCAGAACTTGCCTGAGACGATCGCTTTTGCGTTACCGATTCTGCCTGTCTTTTATGTACAGTTCTTCAGTAACCTCCATTTTGTTTAAAACGCTTCTAATCTTTGATAAATAATAATTTACAGTATCTCAAATCGAACGACTTGTAGAACTGGTAAATAGCTTTCATAGTATTAGCCAAGCGCTTTAAAAGATTATTTACTCTCACAAAAATCTTATAAGCGTCTTTATTAAGACTACATCGCCTCATACCTATAATGATCTCAGCTAAGTATTTTATAAGTCTTGGAAATCTTACACAAAGCTTTTATAAGACTATAATTTTCGTAGGACTATTAAGACTTTGTCAATACACTTATGAGATTATATGTCTTGTAATTATCCTATAATATAGTATAGTATAGTAGTAAACTACAAGGCAGTTTTATTAGTAAAGAACAATGGCAGGTCTCCATACTAAGAATTGTCTGGGATCAAATTGAAGCGTCCCGTAATGAAAAAAATGTTAAAAGATTTGGCGTTAGCTCCAGAATCTATAAATGAGACTATTTTCTTTGGGGAAAGCCGGAAAAAAAAGATTTCAGTGTTATAATTTTTTGGTTATGAATGAACGTCAAACAATATTTGTCTATAAAACATCGCAGATTGAAATCAAATCATAAAGAAATGGATAATGTGGTTTGGTCTTATCAATTAGACCACGCCACCTTATATATTCGAAATGAGAAATGATAAATAAAATGAGCAAAACAAATTCTAAACTTCTTGTTTACGAAAGCTGGGCGTGTATTAAAAAAATGTACCTACTTGCCCCGTAAACACAAAGAAACTGAGGGTTTTAATAAAATAATGTTGGACAATCCACACAGCATCATCTAGCCCGAAGCTAAGCAAAGGTTGTGTTATGTTATGAGTTCCTACTAGATAACTTATATAGGTACCTACTTAAAACAATATATATAGGTATACCTACATTAATAGATATTTTTTTATTTTACATAGAAAATGCCCAGAACACCCAAAACAACAATATCGGAGTCCTAAGGGCACGCACTAGCCAGACACAGGGCAGTATCAATTAGTCCATAAACAGTCCAGTTCGGGTGTTACATACGTCGCCTGTGGCTTCCGTAATTCGGGTAAAAATAAATAGAAAACCAAAATATAAACACAAAACACAGCAGAGATGAAAAACGCCGAAGTCTCGGAAGGATTCTGTCAAAGAGAATAAAACCACTACGTTCTAGATTCTATGGCGTCTTGACAGACAACCGCTGACAACATGACACTATCAAAGACAAATCAAAGACAAATGATACATTGCATTCAATAATTGTACCCGCACCACTAATAAAATGGTAACATTTCGAATGTACCTAATTCGAATATCATTTGCTAAGCTTTTAAATATCATAAAATAACTCCGGCCTTTACGAGAAGGAGTGAATAATTGAAAAATCGTAGAAAATTTATTAAATTTGATTCATATACATCAGATCCATGGACGCAAAAAAAAGTCCAGACCAAATTCTGCCATTGTTCTTTGCTCTGGAGAGTAAGAATGCTTGCGCAATGCTATTATAAGCAAAGTATACTTGAGAAAAGCCATTAAAAGAGCTTTTTAGTCTAATTTTACCTATTGTATTCTATTATAGCTGTGGATTTTGTTTCATAAATAAAATAAAATTATAGGATTCCCTTGCTAGTTGGGTTATGTGTTAATGCATTTTGATCTAAGCATAGGTCTAATTACGACTCGTAATAGTTAGATAGAACCAGTCTGTTTGGTGTTGTAGGCATGTAGAGTAGACATCTCTGGCGTTGTACCTGGTCAGCAAGTGCGCGATCTCAGCCGTGTCAGCGATATACGTGTACACGGCAGAGTCCTTCCCCACCATATACCGACATAGCCTGTTCGCCTTCTGCTCCGGTGTCGGACTGTGGTCGGACGGATCGGGTCCATCACTGCGCCGTTGACGGCCATTGTATGTCCACTCATTTTAAAAACCAGACTGTTAAGTATACCACGTCTCCGCCGCGAAATCATAGCAGTGGAAACGCAAAGCGAGTTGCACTGCGCAAATATTATGTATTTGTCTTGGACTTGTCTTGTTTGTTAATTTATGTAGAGCATAAGCTACACTACTCATTCTTTTGCATAAACCTTCAATGTGATTTTTCCAATTGAGCCTTTTGTTAATTAATCTTATTCCTATGCTTACTATTCCTGGAAACAGCTGTTTCGACTTCGGCTATGGAATGATTATTAAAATGCATGTCAGTTCTGATAAATTATTAGATCTAATAATAGGTATATGATGAGAGACTATAATTATTAAGATTATCATTAGATCTTTGATTATATATAACATAATGCATAATGTTCGTTTTCATAAGATTGATTTTATTACTAAGCCATGAGATATTTGATGTCAAAGATTTATTAATGCCATTTTCTTATATTGCAAATAGGGTCATTGGTTGGCATGTCACTCTAGGCAAGTCGTTAAAGAAAACGATTGTTAAAACTATAGATGTGCGTGTGAACCGAGAGCTCACTTTTGATATACTCCTCCAACCATCATTACCAAGGGCGTCGCCAGCCCACGGCCCAGGGGGGGGCAAGCCGTAGCCAGAAATATGTACTAATCGGCGGGGGGGGGGGGGGGGGTGATGTTAGAACTTACGACCCTAACGCTCAATAGGAGAAGCGTATGTGCAGCGGATAACATGGGATGATGATTATGTACGCTATCTTAGTAGTAAGTAATTTTCAAGGCAAAGTGTTTCAAATTTTCCTATTTGCGTGGTCTGCAAACAATAAACAATATGATCTACAACTGGCATTCACCACTGCAAGTGAATGAGCCAGCACGACAACTATTGTAACTTTTCGGGTGATTAATTAGTACAAAAAAAATATATAACAGACTGTATTGAGCGCCGCGATTTTTTTTGAGATGTATTCGGACGTGCTAAAATTTTTTTCGGGGGTGGCTTGAATCCCCAAAATCCCCTATCTTCACGGACCCGTTTGCCTGCATGGCGATTGAAATAAGAATGGTTTCAACTTCCATGTGAAAAGCTTTACTAGCAATACACAGCACGTACATATTGTAATATTTTGTTGCAAAAGACCGACCGAAACATCCGAAAAAAAATTTACTTTAAATACAATATTTTTTTAAGTTATATTATTATTGTTCTAACTGTCACTAAGTACTTATCCCTAGTGATAGTGAATTTATGCGGGATTTATCGGCAAAGCAAGACAATAGCAGGACTTTCGTTGTTTTGCAGTTGGCTAGGTACATTTTTTTGGCCTCTAGGGGGGGCAGCTGCCCCCTGTGCCCCCCCCTGGCGACGCCCTTGATCATTACACTTACAAATGGAGTTGAAACAAATCACAGATTTAGTAAAGAATTAATGAAACGAAACAAACGCGGCAGGAGCGGCGGAAGCAGTAAGAACCATAGTCATCATAGGCAATAAAACCTATGCGATAAAATAGGTAGTTTCGCCTTTATTGCCCTTGTTATGTATACTCGTAACGCACAAGACGTCATGGTAAAACTACTGCGGTACCCCTTGTATGGTTTCGTGGTGGAGGTGTACAAACGGTTCCTTCAGCACACTAATGGTGGTTAGCGTTAAATAGCGTTAAATGAAAACTGTTCGACTTTAACGACTGTATAAACATAATTAGTACCTAGCAAAAAAACGTTCAAGACACTAAATTCTTTAGGCACACACTAGAAATATTTCTCATAAAAGTTACAAAATAATGGACACTTTTACTTACTTAACATTTTATAGGCCAAATGCTGAACATACCATTGTTACCATTGTACCACAACAGAAGGGCAAAAGTCTTTGTATTTGAAGAGATAATTATATCTTCAAATACAAAGACTTTCGAGCCGCGCTGCCGGACACCATGGCCCAGGCGGAATGGATCGGGGACCACCATAAGATGAAGACGTTTATTTGGCTCACACGGATTTGTAAAAAACACCTCATAAATATAAAAAATAGAATAAGCTTAAAGCGTGCGAACCAAATAGGTCCTGCCTCAGCATAATGCTGCTCAACAGGTGTCGAGCCTCGCTTATTTTGGCAGGTCCTTTAGTGCCAGCGTGTACTGGCTTTTGCTCGCGGCATTAAACTTATTTTTTTCGTGAAAAAGTAAGAAGATTAATATTAGCAACACTATTTCATGGAATATCAACTAAAATAATCTTCATCACTCAATTTTCAAGTCAATGTGTATGATTAAATAATGTGTATGAAATTTGTAGTATCCATTCACTCACCTGTCACAAATAGGGAAATTTATAGATATCTGATACATCTTCCAAACAGAAAATAAATTTGTTACGTGTAGGCGTGATTTTTTGAGTACTGGTAGGTAATATTTTAGTGTGAATTAACCGTATAATATCAAATAACCTAGCTAGGTTCTGTTAGTTATGAAGGTAATCAAGATGAGAGAAGAATCAATCACTCGTTCACATAATGTATAATATATATAGAGATCAGTGCGCTGGCGCTGGCTTCGTCTTCTTGCCGAGTAGTTCTGCGTCCTCCATGGTGTCGGGCAGCCTGGAGCCCAGGGTCTCGGGGGTGGTGAAGATGAGCAGCCCCGACACCAGCGCGAAGCTGCCGAACAGCACCGACGGGAACGGAGCCCACACCTCCTGCGCCTGGACGGAATTATATGCATTTGTAGGAAATGTTACTTCTTGTGAAAGAAATATATTCTACCTATCATGAAAATAATAAAATGTTTTATTTCAGTCAGATACGGATGCAGATATCACGGTCAGTACAGACTTATACTATGTTCGTAGGCACAGCAGGGTTATACAGGGTGGAATTTTGTAATGCCACCTGGAGGGAAAGTACTCTAAATACTGTAGATAGAAAATTATACTCAAAGAAAACATTCCTTTAATTTTGAAAAGAAAGAAAACTGCATTCAAAGATTTTCGAAAATTCGCTTGCTACACCCGGGAATCGAACCGACTAAAATCTTTAAAAATTACACCCTGTACTTTAATTGCATAGATCGTTAGGGTCAATAATAAGGATGAAATCTCTCTAACAAACTTAATAAATTAAATGAAAGGAAAACCATGAAATCTTAAATTATAAATTGAATAGGTCAAGTTAAGCACTTTAACTTCAAGATACATCTGTTTACTTGTGTCAGTAATTAATAATTATCATTGTCGTCATTTATCCATTAAAAATGACGAATTAATATTTAGAGTCCACGTGTACGAAGGTCATTTAAACACTTTCAAGTATCTTGAAATACTGGACCTCTTAAGAAATTAGTTAAATGGTTTCCCCGAGGCAGAGCAAAACCAAATAATTCTACAGCAAGATGGTGCTCCAGCCCATAACAGCAGAATCACTACTGCCTACATTAATAACCATTTTAATACCTGGATTGCTACCAAGGGCACAATCAGATGGCCTGCGAGATCACCGATCTCACCCCTTTAGATATTTTTTGTGGGGTAAAAAATCTAATTTACATGAAATTTTATGCGAATGTAAACGAGTTGAGAGTTGAAGTTCAGAATACGATTTATAATATTCACCACAACACGTTATTAAAAGTTACTAGAAATGTTTTCGTTAGAAGAATAAATTTGTGTATCCAAGAAAATGGAGCCCATTTCGAGCAACTACCACTAATTAGTTAGTTGACTTTTTATTGTAAATAATTAAAATAATTTAAGATTTCATGGTTTTCCTTTCATTTAATTTATTAAGTTTGTTTGAAAGATTTCATCCTTCTTATTGACCCTAACGATCTATGCAATAAAAGTACAGGGTGTAATTTTTACAGATGTTAGTCGGTTCGATGCCCGGGTGTGGCAAGCGAATTTTCGAAAATCTTTGAATGCAGTTTTCTTTCTTTTCAAAATTAAAGGAATGTTTTCTTTGAGTACAATTTTCTAACTACAGTATTAAGAGTACTTTCCCTCCGGGTGGCATTACAAAATTCCACCCTGTATATGATAATTATGAATATGAACACCTTAGTAGGTTAATAGTTAAGAAATTAAATATTACCTATTGTTATTTAAATAGCACTCCAGGTAATTTTGGTGTTCCAAATCGAATGCTGTTTCAGCATTGTTCGAATGGATTATTCCCCCTGCGTCGACGATAAAAATCTATAGTTATGCGAATAAAATTTTATGCAAATTCATAAATACGTCGACGCGACGCAGAGAATGTCTTTGCGTCGATGAATTTACGTACAGTCAGTTAGGTATCTAATAAATAAATAAAGCCGGACAATCCACACAGCATCATCTAGTCCCAAGCTAAGCAGAGCTTGTGTTATGGGTACTAGATGACTGATATACATAATACAATATTATTACCTACATAGATAGATATTTTTTTATTATACATAGGAAACAACCAGACACCCTGAACAAATATCTGCAGATCGTACAAATATTTGTCCCAAGGCGGGAATCGAACCCGCAACCTCCAGCGTCGCAGGCGGACCTTCGCCCACCGCGCCACAGAGGTCGTCAAATCTACATAATTATAATGTCTTAACAATCTACTGTTGCATTTATCAGATAATGACCGATTGAGATGTGTAAAATATGTGCCATACTGTAACTGTAGTAAAGCCGAGTTATGTATAGATAGTTACGAGTGCGGGCGTGAGCGGCGCGGTGATGGATCCCAGCCGTCCGATCATGGAGGAGAAGGCGAACAGGCTGTGTCGGTACTTGGTGGGGTACAGCTCCGCCGTGTACACGTACACTGACGTCATCACCATGGCGATGCTGTACTTGCCGAACAGGTACAGGAACAGAGAGAGGCCCGGCATGCCTGGAACGACAGTTCATATGTAAAAGTAACCTTGAAAGCATTCATCCATCTAAGCCATAATAAGTCCAATTATGGACATGAGGCCTCCCAATAACTGCCAAGGGCGGGGGGTTTTGACTTGGGCCTTTTTTAATAGGAGGATTTATATACGACTAGAAAATGTTGTTGTATTTTTATTGAATTCTGGCCAGGCACACCTTATGCGGTAGTAAACCTACTCATTTAATCACATTGTCTATCAGTAGAATCACAATCTTAATTCAACCACATTTAAAGGCGTCAATCAATATTATGATTACAAAAAAAAAATAAACACACTCAAATACATATCGTCGGTTGCAGGTTCAATTAGGGTAACCACCAAAACCCAACTGTTCAGTAGACGCGCGCAAAGTTTTTTTTCATATTAAATTGAACATAATTTTATTTGCATGTGATCTTTTTTAGATCTGTTTTGACAGGAAAGCTTATAATTCATTGAATTTTCTGCCAAAATATGAAATTTGTTCCTAGTAGCCTTATTTTTGGATATAAATTTCAGTTACATCATATTTTTTTTATGCTAATGGCAGTTACACTATTTTGTACTTAAATTATTTGGAAATATTGCAGGTCAAAATGGTTTAAGGCTCGTAAAAAAATAACTAATGGCTATTCAATTTGGTGTAAGAGACGGCGTCTACCTTGTTGGTTGATGTAACTTCCATATAAATGTATGGAAATATACATAATAATAAACCGAGTGTAGTTTACGCAAATTTTATTTTAATTTTAAATTTATTTATCAAGGGATTATTTATTGATAAATTATTGATGTAGGTACTTTTCATATAAAAGTAAGTAAAAAAACAGTTATATTTAGTGAACTTCTATTTATTACAAATAAGAAACAACTTTACACGATTTTAAGAAGCTTAATGTTATTGAGTAAAGTTTCTTAAAGTTAAAGTAGAATTTTTATTTATTATAGGTATTAAAATATCAACTCAAATACCTAGGTACCTATATTGTTTAACATAATATTTATTTTTATTGATATTCTTCAACAGAGTCTTCTTCATTGTGGAATCTGTTGGGAATAACTCCGTTATCATACATTTTTTTAATCTTTATATCTTGCTTCTGATAAAATCTGTCTGTAGCTATAAAGAGGTTTCAATTCATGGAATACTTTTCTAATTCTTGTTATAAATGACTCGGATGGGTCATTGACCTTTCTCTCTCTCTTCCTTTCCCTTTTCCGTTGCCTTATCCTTTATATCTTCCTTTCCTATTTTTCTCGAAATCTTCTTCATTGACGTAATTACTTAAGTTCCCGCATTTTTTTTATTGAATGTTTGGTTTTGATAATTTTACATCTGTTTTCTTTATTGTGGCAATCCTAATCTTCGACATTTGTAAATTTTTCGTGCTAGGTGGTAAACATTCTTGCGTCACTGGATCCCAATCAATAAAATATTTGTGTTCCAGGACACATACAGACGAGGATTTTTCCGAGCGGATTCCATGTAACTTGGCCATTTCGTAGGGCTCCAAATAGGTTATAGAGATACACCAATTTGACTTATGTAAATGGATCACATACTCAGTTACAGTATAATTTCGACGGAAGTCTGAAAAATTCACAGTTAAAATGTGTAGCGTAACTGTCTTTTTTTTAAAGCTAGAATTCTTTTAATTATGCCATTCGAAAGAGCAGAAAAAACTAAAAAAAACTGTATACTCAACTTATTTCACGTATTTTGGCGGTTACCCCAATTGAACCTGCAACCGACGATATAATAATGATAAAAAATAATAATCAAAATGTTACCTAAGCATTAATAATATACATTAGATAATAAAGCCTTTACCAAACCGTTCAGGGAGCAGCTTGCTGCAAGTAACTTGAGTACAACCGTTCTGCGTATTTAGACTGCTGCCTGTTCACTTCTTCCACTAGTGGACAAAAAATTGAAGTGAAGAGAAATCAATAACCAATTATTTCTTATTTTAATAATTGTCTGTTTGAAATTTGACTTGTCTAAGTGCTTATTTTGTAAGCCTAAAGAAATAAAGTTATTGAATCTGAATCTGAATCCATTTGTGCCTTATAGAAAGCAATCAAGTTCTGAGAACAGAAAGTGATAGACAAAGATGGTGCCTACCGTCAGGAAGAAAGGCGAAGGCAAACTGGCAGGCGGCGCAGAGCCAGTACCCGCAGACGAGCACCGGCTTGCGGCCCGCGCGGTCGAGCAGCAGGATGGCGGTCCAGTAGCCCGGGATCTCGATGGCCGCCACCGCCACGTAGTTCCGGTACCCGTTGCCCGACATGTTCACGGAGTTGATCCCCATGCCGTAGTAGATCAGCGTGTTGGTGATCCACCACACCGGGGACACCAGGCACCGCGACAGGATCGTCCTCGACCTCAACACCAGGACTATCAACATCGATTCTTTCGGTTTCACTTCGTTCTTCTCCGCTTCCATCGTGGCCCGCAGAGCTGCTAGAGACTCTTGGGACAGTTCTTTCTTATTAGTTTTTGCAACTTTCTGCAATATCTCCTCCGACTCCTGGTAGCGGCCCTTGCTCATGAGCCAGCGGACGGACTCGGAGAGGATCCAGAAGTAGAGCACGACCAGCAGCTGCGGCGCGTACAGCAGCTGCGTGAGCGGCCGCCAGCAGGGCACGCCCCACGCGACCAGCCCGAGCACCACCTGGCCCAGCGCGAACAGCGTCGAGATCGTGGCGCCCGCCACCACGCGGTACTGCGGCCCCACCAGCTCCGTCACTGGAAACAGACAAAACAACATGAAAACGATACGCTGAATGAATGGAGGAAGATCAAACTATTGTGCTATTAAAAATACCCTAGTTTAACGAATTTACTGTAGATGTAAGCGGGTGATGAAACAGACAACTTTTCATGCTTTTTGAGGGATTTCTCAAGGTGAGTGCGTTTTGAGCCGCTGCAACTCAACTGAGTGCATCGCTGCGCACGAGTCGCGGCGCATACCTCTATACTACTATCCGTTCTCCTATGGAGACACTGCTTCCAGGCAGGGTCCATTCCAACGTCAGTCTTTGTTGAAGTTGGGCCGCAGTACTATCTCTATCGCCAGGCGTATCTTGTGGTGAACAAAATAGTTTTCCTTCCCTACTCAAGACATGAATATCGAAGTGAATGTAATCCGATTGAAATCGCAGAGTAGTAGGTATAGAGCTAGTTGTTGATACCGCCAGTTCTGTATGCACACGGAGTATGCCTATACTTCCTGACACAGCGAGATGTGCGTTAGAAGATGACTCTCTCACCCCTGTACCTTCAAGGAGTCTCCTACGGCTCAGCGACGCAGAACATACAGGAGTGCGTAGGAGTGTAAGTAATGCATTCTATACAAAGTATGTAGAATAGAATAGAATACTTTTTTTTATTTGCAATTCATAGAAAAATGCATAATGAAAGTAAAAAAAGAAAAATATAAACAAAACAGACCTATTTTTGCAATGAGTCACAAAACTGTCTCAGCATGAACTGGTTGTACAGTCGTTACAACCAACGCTGGTCTTCCGTTTCCGTTTGGTGATGTAAATACAAGTATTAGATAAAGCCGTTACCAAGGATATAACAGGAGGAGTAGGCGCCCGCGCCGACCGAGGACTCGAGCACCTCGAGCGCCAGGAACCACTCGTAGGTGTTGACGAAGGAGCGCGCCAGCCCGATCCAGGCGGTGTTGAAGGCGTTGAGCGTGAGCGCGACGCGCCGGCCCCAGCGGTCGGACACGTAGCCGGTGATGGGCAGCACCAGCAGCGTGCCCAGCGTGCGGATGGACCCGATCTGCGAGCGGCGCCACTCCTCGCACGCCAGCCCGAACTACATCGTACCACCATTCATCACTACATAGTATAAAACAAAGTCGCTTTTTCTGTCCCTATATCCCTATGTATGCTTAAATCTTTAAAAGTACGCAACGGATTTTGATCCGGTTTTTTTTAATAGATAGAGTGATTCAAGAGGAAGGCTTTTGTATCAGCATTGGATCCGTGCGAAGCCGGAGCAGATCGCTAGTAACAACTAAAAATATACAATTACTTTTACAGATTTTGTAAAACATTAACGTACAGACAATGTAGGTGGGAAGCTTTTAAGAAATAATAGGCGTTTATAAAATAACAATAGCAAAACAGGTAGATAAAGTTCGAAACGGATAAAAAGGTATTCCTCAGCATAATAACATACATAGTGTAGTGCGGGCGGATTTTTATCAGACAAGTTGTTAGCGAAAATAATTCATTACGATGTCGTCTAAAAATATACCTTTTTACCAACTTCGGTAAGAACTTATATTGCTTTTTTTTAAATGGGTACCTACACTTCCTTTATTTTTTAAGATGCCTATCATTGTCCGCGAGGATTGGGTCTCAGTTATCATTCTCACTCAATTATTATTTATTTTCTAGTATTCTACTTTTTTTTACAATACCTTTATTTTTTAAGCCATACAAAATAAGCACTTATACAAGTCAAATTTCATACAGTTGATTTTATAAATAAGAAATAGGAAGTTATTGATTTTCTCTTCACTAAATTTTTTTGCATTTTGCAACATTTCATTATCTGGTTTAAAACGGATGAAAGTAATCAATCAATAAAATTAATACGGAAATATTAACATAACATTTTTGGCGATTATGTGAAGATAATATTCTTTATGGTTAGGCTATCGTAAATTATTCAAGATTAAAGTGATGATGTCTTTTAACTAAATAATCATGATAGCAACGCTAATCGTTGAAACAGAACACGTTGTTTTTTGTATTGACCATTAAAATACCAAGAAACTAACACATAAAACGTTTACATAGTTATGCGAACTCTCACTATTTACAGATTTTGTCTTTCCTTTGTAAAGAGTACTTCCTTCAATGAGAACATTATCCCAACCCCAACATGTCGACACGACTCCTTTGCTGAATATTTGCTGCCTCTTATGCAAGCCGCAACCAATCACACCTGTCCAGTGCGAGATTCGTCTACACTGTCAATACATGTCAATCAAAGAGAATGTATACCCACTCACATCATAAACAACGCTGTAGGTATGCTCGTAGACATACTCCGTGCAGGCGACCGTGGTGGTCCGGTCGAAGAGCGTGTCGGGGCAGGTCCCGGGCGCGACGGGCTGCGACGGCGGCGCGCTGGCGTTGGCGAACTGCTGGCAGTTGTCGAAGGAGTCGCCGCTGGCCGGCACCGCGTCCAGCAGCCACGCCGGCGAGAACTGCGGCGGGCTGGCGTCGCACTGCGGGACCAGGCATCTGGAAAACATCATCATATCGGACTCACTTTGTCCACAGACCGCTGACTTTCTAATTGAATTCAGAATCAGATTGATTTATTTCAATTCGATCGATATGTAGGTATATGTTGAACTTTCCATTCTGAGACTGAAGACTAGCTAAGCGACTGACCTACCTTGGCATCACTAGTCCGGGATCAGCCTACTCGACAACTGTACAGGTGGTACAGGGATGAAGAGCATCCTTCTTTTCGCCTCCTTGTGGACTTAGGTAGTTTTATTTATTTATTTAGAAAACAACATCATTACAGGTCTTTTTTAACCCAAGGCGATGGTATAATGTGAACAGGCAAATACAAAATCATAGTTACTAATCTAAACATTTGGTTTCTATAAGTACCTGTGCAATCTGTAGGAGTTTCGATAGGTTATTGATAACTTAAGTAGGTCGTTCCTACAGTTGGTCATCTCCAGCATGGCGTGCCGTGCTAGTATTACATCTTTCTTTAATTTCACTTCTTAACTATAAGTTTCCTTCAACGTACCTGGTAGGTATCCTAGCGGTGGTGAAGATGTACTCTCCGGACGCGAAGGCAGAGAATATAATGGGCAGCGCGGCCAGCGCCAGCGTCACGAGCTGGTAGCGCCCGAACTGCCCCACCTCGTGCTCCAGGACGTAGTCCAGGTCCACGCCCGGACCCCGCGTTGGAGGCCCTTTCTCGCCTTTCTCTTCGTTCGACATGCTGCTATGAGCCAACAACTACTTTAGTAGCTAGGTTAGGTTAGGTTAGGTAAGGGTACTCTTATATCCGCATTTGGACTCCTTATTGGTCCATTATGCGTGGGTGTGGCTAGCAGAGCCAGCCTAACTCCGTCCAGAAGCGCAGAATCCTCCTGGGGTCTTCACAGGCTTCGCGGAGTGTCCTCGGCAAGTTGAGGATTTCTGTTCGTTGTGCTGTTACGCCCACGCATTCCAGGATTACGTGGGCAGCTGATTCGTCGTCACTTAGGCACCCTCTGCAGAGAGGGCTGTCTGTCGCTCCGATGGTGAATAGGTGTTTGTTCAGTGGGCAGTGCCCTGTTAGTGTACCCACGAGGATACGTAGGTCCGGTCTATTTAGGTTTAGTAGGCGTTTTGTTAGCTTCGGTGATGTTGATGGAAGCGCCGCTCTGGTTTGTCTGCACTCGAGTAAGTTAGTCCATCTATCGTTATGCATCTCTCTAGTTCTGAGCCTCATCCATGTTTGGAGTAATGAGAAAGGCAAGGGGAGGAAAGGTGGTGGACCTTCTGTGGTTGTATCCGATCCTCGCCTTGCCAATTCGTCAGCGGCGTCATTTCCTAGTGATCCGCTATGTCCTTTTATCCATTGAAGGATAATCGTGTTATTTGTTGATACATCTTCTAATGCCAGATGGCATTCGTACACGAGCTTGGAGTTGCAGCTGCTCCCCTCCAAGGCTTTGAGTATGGCAGCACTGTCGGAGAGGATGCGAACACATTGGTTGTTTATACCTCTCGTTTGTATAGCAGAGGCTGCTCTAGTTATTGCTACACATTCGCATTGAAATATAGAGCTGTGTTTGCCTAGTGTTTCTGATATGTTGATGTTGAGGTCCAGTGAGTGGACCCCAGCACCCGTGCCTGTAGCCGTTTTGGAGCCATCTGTATAGATTCTGACTTCATGCGGTCCAGATTCATCCCCTTGTTGTTCATATAGTTGTATCTGGTAGTGCTTGTTTAGTATTGGTTTATTGAGCATTCTGTCACAAGGTGCGGCTATAAGGGGTTCATGTTTTATGGCCCTGTTCAAGATCTGGGCGTGTGGACTGCTGGTGGCTCCCCAGAAACCCATGTTCTGTAGCCTTATAGCCGACATCGTGGCCTCTTGTTTAATGTGAAGATCTAGTGGTGCTAGGTCTAGAATGATATCTAGGGCAGCACCGGGAGTGGTTCTCATGCAGCCTGTTATGGCTGAGCAGGCCAGTCTTTGGAATCGCTGTAGTCTAGTTACCACGGTGCTTAACTCCGTTCTGGTCCACCAGACTATCGCTCCATAGGTGAGTGTTGGTCTGATGATAGCAGTGTATAGCCACATGGTTATTTTCGGTGAGATACCCCAGGTTTTTCCAAGCATTCTACTGCATTGGTAGAGGGTGGTCGTAGCACGTTGGAGTTTGTGTTCAAGATGCTTATTCCACAATAGTTTGCTATCTAGTATGACCCCTAGATACTTGACTTCATTTTTTAGCTTGATCTCTGTGTTGAAAAGTTTAGGGAGTATTATGTTCCCCAGATGTCGTTTGTTAGTGAACATTATAACAACTTAAGAACTTTAGTAGCTAGCAAGGGATGTTCGCGTGACGACTTCACGACTCCACACTGGCTATATTGATAACTGATAACTGTTCCGTCAGTTCGTGTGATGACGCCTCTCGGAGCAGACTCGCGGTGTGTGCCGGGCGGTGCTCCAGCGCCAGGCCGCGGGCGGTGCGCGACTGCCTGCGCGCCCGCTCGAACCATTTCAGGATATCATTCATTGCAGATAGTGGATTTATTTTATTTAGTAGTTAGGTATTAACTGCGGCTTCACTCAGGCAAAACTACACTAGGTACGAATATTTATACGGACCCCAATGCTCGATCGAATTCTTTATTATTTACAGGAATTTGAGTTTTATTTTCATGACCCTAATGCAGAGCTACTCGGTAGCTTAGTGATTGCACAATTAACTAACTTAATATTTTTAATTTGAATAGTTTCCTAGTATAAATAAGTAAATATTAATAGAACTAGGCTGTTACCTCTTAACGTAAAGAAATTCGTAAATTGTTAAGATTTATTGAACACAAAGGAAGTTATATAGTTAATATATATTATTAATTAGTTCACGGGCTGACTTTTCTCACGAAAGAAACTAACGAAGTACAAACGAAACAAAATCCGCTGTCGTCGGTCGTAGCTCACCCTCGCTACACACATATTGAAACAAAGTCTGCCCCCGATAGTTGAAAGGGCGCATCTAACATTTTTTCCGGATTTGAGTTATATAATATTGCCGGAATCAGGAAAAAAAGGCGCATCTACCTATATTTTTAATATTTTTCTACCTGGCTTCGATGCGATTTTAGCACAACAAAATAAGCAGTTTCTCCACACATTTCTACACCTAATCGAACATAAAAGGTCGCATTTAGCTAAAACTTAGTTGAAAAGTCGCATTTATGTAGAAATGCCCTTATGCCTTGCATATTTTATTTAAGTTCGGTAATTTAAAAGACGCATATATTTGACCCTATTTCTAAGAGGAAATTAATAAGTCGCATGTTACCATTTGCGCCTAACGCACTTATTGGAAACTGCTTTGTGCAAAAAAGTCCACATCTGCCCACATGCGCCCTTTCTACTTCGTACAGTTTGTTTTGGCCTGGGCGCATTTGTCATATACGTCTTAATACCTTATGTTGCGAAAAATATTACCGATGCTACTTAGTTGATAGGGCGCAAGTAAGCATAAATGTCCTTTTCACTTCTTATCGTGAATCCTGAGGGAAGGTGCGCGGGGTTCGATTAGTACGGCGGCTGACTATTTCCTGTGTCAGTTGCGCCCGAGTAGCAGTGAGAGTGAGGACGTGTCGCGCGGATACGCAATTTTTCAATATTTTTTAAATTTTTTTACTTACCTAACAATGATTAGTGCTGAATTGTGTTGCGAGTTCATAATATTTTTTACTTTGTTATTTTAGTTAATAACGAAAGGTTCTATATCTTTTCTATGGGAGGTATTCAGAGACTTAATTAAACCAGAATATTATTAGCAGTCTATTGTTATTTTTTAAGACTTGTTTTTATTATATAAAAAGCATTTTTATAAAAGTATGTGACAGTTATAGATGACAGAACTGTAATTAAGACTGTGATTAAGCTAAAATTTGTTAAAGTTATATTACTTGTAGGTACGTTCAAAGTTTAAGGCGCTGCCCAACGACAGACATCGTAAAACGACCACTTTTTCGTCGCACAGTTAGGCTTACTGCGAGAAATTACAAGCCCAAAAAAATACAGTTTATAGTCAAGTGTATGGAAAAAAGACTTATACAAAAATATTTCATAAAACCATCTAGGAACTTGAAAAAAATATCGCAAGAAAGAACACGAAAATACTTTTTCGTCTCGAAATGCTCATTATTTTGAGTGATAACATTTTATAATTTTGTTACTGTAAGAAGGGTAATTTTATCATCTAGAGAAATATGTATAATTTTTTTGATTTACTGTTGTATTTACTTGTAAAATAAATTAAAACCGATAAATAATGCATCACCATTTTCCACTTTATTTTTCAAGCGCTACGAACTACTAAATAATACTACTAATACCTAAATAATTGTCTTTATACAGGGTCTTAATATATAGGAGCTATATTATTCTACTTAAATACCATTAGTAGGATCATATGATTCTTTAGTGAAACTCATTGCATTTATTTTGATTTAGTGCTATAAATAAGCAGTTTTCTTTAATAAATACTTGAATCTGTCGATATTGTTTTCTTTTTTGATAAAAATAAATTAGAGTACCTACATAATATTAAGCAGAAAAACACATTTACAGTAAATTTTTAGGTTATGGCCTTTGATGAAGGGATATATTATATTAGATTAGCATATACTTTTTATCTAAGTCAAGGATTATCTACATTGTTTTGAATACTTAAGCAATAAGGCGCATATAACCAAATGCGTCTATTTTTTTAAGAAACGTAAGTTTAGAGATCTCTAAACTTACGTTTCTTAAAAAAATAGACGCAAAATCTAGAACGCTTATTGCATTGATATCTATATCAATGCAATAAGCGTTCTAGATTTAAAAGGCGCATCTGGCTATTTGCGTCTATTCAATCAAGGACGTGGTATTTTTCCCCAATTTTTATACTAAGAAGAAAAAGTTTTTTTATATTTTTAGTTAGATAATATAAATATATTCATATTTTCAATAACCGAGTTCAGAGACCATAAACGTGGCCATTAATTTAAATTTTTAATTTGTAATTATTTTAATTTACCCAAAGACAGCAAACGATTTCCCGTTTAATTAACTAAAACATTTTTTTCTCCGTTTTGACTCTTTGTTACATGCGCCTTTTTAACTATCGGGGGCAGAAGTAGATAAGTAGGTTACTATACATAATAACAAAAAAAATATAATAACAGAAAATTATTGTTTTCACGTGATCAGTAGTGTTTATAATGTTTTTGCTTTATAACGTTCGCTACTATCATAAATATGATAATCCTTTTTGTACAATGTCTCAGGATTAGGAAAATCAATTACGTATTTCTCGAGCCCGCTGATAAACATAAACCTAAAGGAGGAAGTACATTGCTGTAGTACCTACGAGTATAGCCACTCCGTCATTCAACAAATGTTTCAATAGAAACAACGAAGCTCTGGTACATCCTGTCGTACTTAAAGTAGGCTTAGCGCCACCGTTATTAGTATTATATATATTTTTCCGGCACAACTTAACAATCGTTTCAGTTTATCTATAAAAGGTATTATGTACAAAGTAGATGCATAGTGTATTATATTCTGTAGCACTCACTGACTGTCATTCATGCTCATTCGTCGTCACCATCGCTCTCGTTACAAAGCGCTTCTATCTTGAAGGTCCGAGACTTCTTGCGGAAGCTGTTGAGCAGTTTCATCACCTGTATCCTGAACAAGAACTTGTCTTCATCCGACAGCGCCTTCACGGTCGGCGTGATGGATCTGAAGAAAGCTCTATCCTCATCGTCTTCCTTCTCCATGAGGTTCACGAGGACGGAGACGAGGCTCTCGTCAGGTTCGTCTTTGTTTGTGCTGTGATTGTATTCAACTGTTTTCGTTCTCTTCACAGCAGGCGCGTCCTCCTCCAGCTCGAGCACGCTGAGCCACTCCTCCCCCTCGGCGGGCTCCTCCCCGTCCGGCGAGGAGCGCCCCCGCCCCGCGCGCTCGCCCTCCTGGAAGCAGGGGTCCAGGAAGGTGAGCTGGTCGCGGTGCACGTACGGCCGGCTGTGCTTCGATATGTACGTCTTGCGGTATGCGTCGCGGATGTTGTACCATTTGCGCATTATTATAATTCCTGGAAGAAATAACATGGATTTTCCAGCGAATCGCTGC
>OZ007532.1:0-65091 GCA_963931895.1 Eupithecia pulchellata
TGGAGGACTACCGGACAGCCTCGAAGCTCATCACTCGCAATAGTTTTATGGCTTCAATTGACTTGAAAGATGCTTATTTTTTGGTCCCGATTAAAGATTGTCATAAGAAATACCTACGTTTTCGATATAATAATAACTTATATGAGTTTAATTGCCTACCATTTGGTTTGTGCACTTGTCCATATGTATTTACAAAATTGTTAAAACCCGTTATGGAGCACTTACGATTAAAGGGTTTTATTTCAGTAATCTATTTGGATGACATTTTTTGTATCGGTAGATCATTGCAGTAATGCCAGTCCAACATAAATTCAACAAAGAAGTTACTAGATAGTCTTGGTTTTCTACTGAATCAGGAAAAAAGCTGTTTAATTCCAAACGTTGAATGCAAGTTCTTGGGTTTTATCTTTGACTCAAAAAATATGATTTTAAAATTACCTCATGAAAAGAAACTTAAAATCAAGACTAAAATTATCAATGTTTTACAAATAAATAAAATTAAATTGAGGGATTTCGCTAGTGTTCTGGGTTTGTTAATTTCAGCATGTCCCGCAATAAAATATTCATGGTTATACACAAAAGAGTTTGAGCATTACAAATTTATGCGTTTATTAGAAAACCCAAGTTATGATCAAATAATCAAGATTCCTGATAATTTGAAACCCGATTTTTACTGGTGGTTGTCACACATTGATAACGGTTATTCCCAACTGAAACCCACCGACTATAAACTGGAAATATTCTCAGATGCGTCTACTACGGGTTGGGGAGCTTTTTGTAATAACAAAAAATGTTTTGGTTATTGGAGAGAGACTGAAAGGAGTTTGCATATCAATGAGTTGGAACTAAAAGCTGCCTTCCTAGCAATAAAATGTTTTGCAAAAAGCTTAAATAACTGTGAACTACTTTTAAGGTTAGATAATGTTACGGCAATAGCTAGTATAAATCGAATGGGTAGTGTCCAGTTTAGACATCTAAATACAACCGCTAGGGATATATGGATATGGTGTGAGAATAGAAATATTTTGCTTTTTGCTTCATACATTAATACAAAAGATAACTCTGATGCAGATTCACTATCTCGTAGAAATTTCGAAGACACTGAGTGGGAATTAGCTGATGACGCATTCAATAAAATTGTTCATACTTTAGGTGAACCACATATTGATTTGTTTGCCAGTCGTTGTAATGCAAAATGTGATACTTTTGTAAGCTGGCGAAATGAACCTGAAGCGTCAGCCGTTGATGCTTTTACTATTTCGTGGAAAAACTGTTTTTTCTATGCTTTTCCGCCTTTTGCGATTATTATTAGATTAATTCATAAAATTATAAGCGATAAGGCAGAGGGAATTGTCGTTGTTCCTTACTGGCCAACACAGCCGTGGTTCCCAGTATTCATAAAGCTTGTGACATCTGATATAGGTAATATATTTTGAACCTGATATTAATCTCCTAAAATCTCCTTTCAGGAAGACTCACAAACTCTACCGATCGCTGACTCTAATGGCCGCGAGATTATCCGGCAAACTTTACTTGGCAAAGGATTAACAGATAGAGCAATAGAGATAATGTTAAACTCGTTATCAGAGAACACCTGTAGGCAGTATGACAGTTGTCTTAGAGCTTGGGTCAAGTTCTGCCACAAAAATGACTATGATCACATTAAAGCAACAATATCACAAGTTATTTCTTTTTTAACTGAAGTTTTCGATAACGGTGTAGCTTACGGTACAGTCAATTCATATAAGTCTGCCTTATCGCTCATAGTGACCGATCTGTCAAATAGCTCTGAAATAAGACGCTTTATGCGAGGAGTTTTTAGATTGAGACCTCCGGCTCCCAAATATGATGTTACATGGGATCCCTGTGTTGTTTTAAATTATTTCTCTCAAAAATGGCCTAATGATAGTCTCAATTTAGAAACTCTTTCAAAGAAAACACTTACTCTCTTGGCTTTAGTGACTGCACATCGTGTCCAAACATTTTCACTAATAAAGTTAAGTAACTGTGACGGACGGAGCCGGGAGCTGAAGATCAAGATCGATTAGCCCTCTTTGTAGCCCTTTAGAAAGGGTTTAATTTGTACCCCAGTCTTTCTTTCGCACGTCTTATCATTAGATATTGTTAATGTAAATGTGTTAAAACTTGCTCGCCCTACCCCCTACGGTGGCGGGACAAAGTATTTTAATATAAGTAGCGCCAATTTGAGTGAAAAAGTGTAGTCAAGTAGTCAAGTAGTCAAGTCAGCAAGTAATAAATAAACAAGAAGAATAAACCTAGTAATACAGTCCACAAGTCGTTTCAATTCGCCTAAGGAACGTGGAGGAGAACCCTACGAGTAGGAGCTAGGACCCCCAAAGGAACGTGGAGGAGAACACTACGAGTAGGAGCTAGGACCCCCTTCAAGTTTTGGTCCTCCGAAGCCGGATCTGAGAAGCCATCGTCGACAAGAAGAGCGGTACCGGGTTGACTATCGTGACCGACCCCAACCACAAGGGCGGTCACGTGACCCCGACTTCCCCGGTTCGCATAAAGCCGAGGTAGCGGGAGTACCCGAGGAAAGGAGCCGCCAACCGGCGCAACGTGCATCATTCGTCGGGGCGCACTGGGCGCTCGAAGAACCCCGAACGGGGCAGCGTGCATCGTTGTCAAGACCAGCGCCAGGGGCACGGGGTGCCTGAAGAACCCCGAACGGGGCGCCGTGCATCGTACGACGGTAGCACTGGGTGCTCGAAAAACCCCGAACGGGGCAGCGTGCATCGTTGTCAAGACCAGCGCCAGGGGCACGGGGTGCCTGAAGATCACCGAACGGTGCTACGACCGAAGACACGCGTTATCGCGGCCCGCTGGCTCACGGATACCTTGCGGTGTTATTACGAAGTGGCCAACGGGTAAACGCCTTCGGGTGGTGTGGTGTTTGTGCGGCACCACCAGTCCAACAAGAGCGCAAGGACGGCGCGGGCTGAAGTGCACTCCTCGCCGGTAAGGGACACGCAACACGGGCGCCGGACTGTAGGCACACGCCTAAGGGGTCGGACATTCCAGCCGATTCCCGAGCATCCCGTGATTGCGTGTTCCCCTCTGCTGGGTGGAACCCCCCTACCCATCCCAACGTATCCATCCCCGAAGGAGCAAACGTCAGCCTTTCGGCGGCACCTCCTGACGGACTGATAGGGATTGATAGGGACCGATAGGGACCGCTAGGGGCGTTCAAGTGCCGAAGAAGATGACCACAAGAAGCCCGCCAGCTACGAGGACAAGGACTGCCGCGCTGAGGGTATACCAGGACTACCCCGCATCACCATCAGACAGTACGCACCCCGACGCACCACCCGTATCGAACCCCGAAACAGGGGCAGGACCCGGGCCATCCGCGCCTGAAGCACGAATCGCTGGTGATACTACTGCTGACGTGACTACCAACCGCGCCGTAAATGGCAACGCTCGTACCAATACTGCGCGGGACATAGCCGAGCTAAGCACTATCGAACCTCAAAGACTACCAAATAGTCGCGCCCAATCAGTGCTCTCGCAGCAATCGAACGTTAGCTTCGCGCTGCGTATCCGTAAAGCGGAACTTGAAGCAGAAGAACGGCTCGCGGAAATACGCCGAAAAGAACTTCGAATTCAAGAAAATCTTATCAAAAAGAGATTAGCCGCAGAAGTCGCCGGAATACGTGAAGAAACCGATGCAGTTAGCGTTACTAGAGAAGAGAACGGTACTGCAGAGAGACACGTTAGTGAGTGGCTCAAGAAGCATCGCCTACGGAAATACAGAGAAATAGAAATACAAATAAAATACGGAGCAGAGAGGATACGATCCAATAGAAACGGATGAAGGTATTAGGATCCGCTCTGCTTCAGAGGAACGAACTGCTCCACGACGACCCACAGCAAACCAAACTACATTTGAATCAAGACGACAGAGATCCCCTTTGCCAGAACAACATAGAGATGAAAACGCATTCGATAGACTGACAATAGCGTTAGAAAGAATGGCATCAAACAGACCACCTACGAGACAGATGCACGAACTACCCATCTTCAACGGTGGAGCCAAAGAATGGCTACCGTTCAGAGCAGCTATGCGAGACTCTACGAAGCTTTTCAAACTGTCACCGGCGGAGAATCTAGCTAGACTGAGAACGTGCCTGCGAGGCGAGGCACGAGCTACGGTGTCAGCACTGTTGTTCACAGCGACTGATCCATCTGTAATCATGAACACTCTTGAACAAGTTTACGGACGTCCAGAGATGATAATAGACGATGCTATTGAGGATATTAGAAGAATGCCACGTTTAGGAACAACCGTAACAGAGTTGAATGGTTTCGCAATCAAGCTTCAAAATATAGTGGCAGTAATCACAAGCCTAGACGAACGAGGATATCTACAGAATCCCATGCTAGCGCGTCAAGTTACAGAAAAACTGACTCCACATATGAAGGCAAGATGGTGCGACTATGCCGAGGAATTCGGAGATCGAAGGGAAGCGGAAATCGTAACTCTATCTAAATTCCTCATGAGGGAGGCAGATCGCGCCGTACGTCATGCATACTCGGCCGCTCGCGGACATAGTTTGCGGCCGAACGAGGGAAGTGCAAAACGCACTGAAGAGCGGAACCCTGCGAATGAACGAAACCGCAGAACCGTTCTTGCTACAACTGAAGAAAAGGACAACGCAAAGACTAAGGAAGATAAATGTCTCTGCTGCGGCGGTGAGCACCGAACGCCACTGTGCCGGAAGCTAGCGGCCCTGACCGTAACCGAACGATGGTCATGGGCGCGAGAGGCACGAGTCTGTTTTCGTTGTCTTAATAGTAAACACAGACGTTTCCGATGCAAGAGCAAGAGATGTGGGATTGATGAATGCACTCAATCGCATCATGCGTTGCTGCACTCGCCAGAGAACCGAAGGGAAACGCCCTCACACAATATCGAAGAGTCTGCCCTTACAGCAGCAGCGAGGGCACCTGAGGAAGAATTGCAAATATTGTTAAAGGTCTGTCCAATAACTGTCCGAGGTCAAAACGGCAAAGAACTGAATACTCACGCATTACTTGACGAGGGGTCAACGATAACACTGGTCGACGAGGAGATCGCCTCGCTGTTAGGAATGAGAGGACCAGTGAGAGCGTTGAATATCGTGGGAGCCACATCAAGTCAACGTGAACCCGAAAGCCAGATCGTAACATTCGGAGTGCGAGGACAGAGTCAGGAGAACTTTCATCAGATAAAAGCCAGGACGGTGAAGAACCTGACTCTGGGAAGTCATTCGGTTGGAATAGAGCTTCTCCAACTACCCCACTTACGGGAACTTAACCCGAAGGCCGTCTGTTACTTGAACGTAAAACCACGAATACTTATCGGCGCCGACAACTGGCATCTTATAGTAACACGGAAGCTGCTAACAGCTAAACGAAACCAACCAGCTGCCTCGCTTACGGAGTTGGGTTGGATAATCCATGGAAGCGCCCCTCTAAGAACGATTGAAAGAGACGCTGAAGTTATATGTCACGTGCGTACTCCTCAAGGCATTCCAGACAGGGATGACGAGTTGAACGAACTCGTAAAGGCGCATTTCGAAATAGACGCTCTCGGAGTCTCAGCCAAGAGGAAACCTAACCCTAATGAGGAGCGCGCTAAAGAAATATTTGAACGAACAGTCAAACGAAAGAAAGATTGTTTTGAGGTGGGATTACCGTGGGCGATCGACCATTCAGAAATGCCACCGAGCTACGATATGGCCGTACGCAGGTTGCAGGGCATAGAACGCAAGATGGATAAATCGCCAGAGTTCAAGAGCGCCTACACAGGGCAGGTGACAAATTTATTTGAGAAAGGGTATGCGGTCAAGAGTAACGAGGACCACCCGCAAACAGAACGGTTATGGTACCTACCGCACTTTCCTGTCACGAATCCCAACAAACCAGATAAAGTTCGAATGGTATTTGATGCAGCCGCGCGTTCAAACGGAACTTGTCTTAATGACGCGCTTTTAGATGGACCGGACTTACTTCAGTCACTCCATGATATATTGTTTCGCTTCAGAATGAAGCCGGTTGCGGTCACTGCTGATATACGTGAGATGTTCCTTCGAATAAAGATAAGACACGAGGATCAAGTAGCTCAACACTTCCTGTGGCGAGGAGATGATCGCTCCGCTCCGCCACAAAAGTATGTGATGGAGTCTATGATCTTTGGAGCCCGTAGTTCACCCTTTCTGGCTCATAGCGTGAGGGACCGAAATGCAGCAGACTTCAAGGTGTCACACCCACTTGCGTACGACGCTATTACTTGCAGTCATTACATGGACGATTGGGTACAAAGCTTTGACGATGACGAAATAGCCGCCCGCACAATAAAGGAAGTGCAAGAAGTGCACAGCAAAGCTGGTTTTGAGTTGGCCAGCTGGAGTAGCAATAAGGAACACTTACTCAGAGGAATACCCGACGAAAACCGTGCACATGCACCGAAAAAGCTCGCAGCTAACGCACATCTATACGAGAAGGCGTTAGGAATTCTGTGGATACCTACTTCAGATGAACTGGGATTCAATACTGCGATGAACAAAGTACCCATGGAGGTGAAGAAAGCCCAAAGGCCGCCGACGAAGCGCGAGGCCTTAGGGGCAGTGATGTCTCTGTTCGACCCGCTGGGCTTGCTAAGCCCATACACTATAACTGCCAAAATTATGCTTCAGGAACTATGGAAAAAGAAGGTGGGTTGGGATGACCCGTTACCACCCGAGGAAGCCTCGGCCTTCGATGAATGGCAGTCTGATTTGAGGCACATTGCCAAGTTAAGATTGCCGCGATGCTACGATCAAGGAAGCAACATAACGCGGCGACAGCTTCACGTGTTCTGTGATGCGAGTGAGCAGGCGTATGCAGCCGTAGCGTATTGGCGCTTGTCAAGCCAAGAAGGCATTAACGTTTCAATAGTTGCCGGAAAAGCTAAAGTCGCACCGTTGAAAACGCAGAGTATACCGCGGATGGAGCTACAAGCCAGTTTGATCGGAACCGTGTTACACTGGATCAGAAACGATACGGTCCGTTACACGCCGTTTGTCGCACATCGACTGGGAGAAATAGCCGAACTGACAGATGCGGACCAGTGGCGATGGATACCGACCGCTCTGAATGTAGCAGATGACGCGACGCGCGCCGGCAATACGGAGCTGAAACGAGACAATCGATGGTTTACTGGACCCCAATTCCTACGAGAGAGCGAAGACTGCTGGCCCGGCCCGCATGCTTCTGAGACCTCAGAAGAGGAAGTTGTGGTGTCGCACGCCAGAGAGAAGTCGACGCTAGTAGAGGTGTCACGTTTCTCCTCCTACGAACGTCTAGTCAGAACAGTGGCGTATGTCCTCGCTTTCATCGACAAATGCAGAAAGCAGGCGAGGAGACTTGGCTTGAAGCATATACAAGAAGCCGAACGCCTGCTGATCCGAGATTCGCAAAGCGACACTTTCGCCGAGGAACTAACGCGATTATCAAAAGGACAGACCGTCGATCGCACGAGTCGTCTCTATAGACTTGATCCCGTGTACAAAGACGATAAGATAATCCGTTTGAACGGAAGAATTAACGCTGCGACGGTTCCGGACGAGATGAAACAACCTCCGATCCTAGATGGGAATCACCCGATCACGCGCCTAATAATCCGACAAGAGCATTTGAGCAGCGGACATATGGGGAGAGAGCACATAGTGAACAACCTCCGTCAGCGTTATTGGATTTTACGCCTGCGACCAAATGTACGAGCGGCGCTACGTGAGTGTGTATGGTGTAAAATTAAGAGAGCCAACCCAGAGAAGCCAGTAAAAGGTGACCTGCCTCAGATACGACTTAGTACACACAAGACCGTTCTCACGCTGCGGAGTCGACTGTTTCGGCCCTATGTGGGTGACGATTGGCAGACGACGTGAGAAAAGATGGGGAATGTTATTCACTTGCCTATCAACTAGAGCAATACACGTGGAGCTAATAGCTAGTCTAGACGTGGATTCAGCTATCATGGCAATAAGACGAATGGCTGCACGTCGAGGAATGCCCTGCCTGATAGCGTCCGACAACGGAACGAACTTCCACGGAACTGACGCGGAACTGAACAGAGCTTTCGCGGAATGGCTCCCCGCCCTCAAGGATTACGCACTCACGAAGCGAATCGAGTGGAGGTACATCGATCCTGGTGCACCGAATCAAGGGGGAGCCTGGGAAAGGATGATCAAATCCGTTAAAAGAGCTCTCGCAGTGACGCTCAACGAACGAGCGCCTAAAGAAGAAATACTTGCCACTCTAATGACCGAGATTGAGCACACCGTCAATTCGAGGCCACTAACTCATGTACCAGTAGAAGCAGAAGACCAAGAGGCCCTAACGCCCAATCACTTCTTGTTAGGAACTTCGGTGGGGCTGCCCTACGTGGGAGAATGCAACAAAAACGACAGGCGAACATGGCGCGCCGCTCAGGCACTTGCTAATATGTTCTGGGAGCGATGGATCAGAGAGTATTTACCGACCTTAGCACCGCGAGGTGACGCCAGGCGAAACCAAACGAATGTCAAACCAGGTGATATCACGATAATAGCAGACGGAACGCTACCGCGAAATGTTTGGCCCCGAGGTCAGGTCGAGCGCGTATATCCGGGTCCTGACGGTGTGGTGCGAAGCGTGGAGGTGCGAACTAAAGGAGGGATCTTCAGACGACCAGTAAGAAGGCTCATTGTCCTACCGATGAATAAAGGCTGCGAGGATCTACGCCGGGGGGAGACTGTGACGGACGGAGCCGGGAGCTGAAGATCAAGATCGATTAGCCCTCTTTGTAGCTCTTTAGAAAGGGTTTAATTTGTACCCCAGTCTTTCTTTCGCACGTCTTATCATTAGATATTGTTAATGTAAATGTGTTAAAACTTGCTCGCCCTACCCCCTACGGTGGCGGGACAAAGTATTTTAATATAAGTAGCGCCAATTTGAGTGAAAAAGTGTAGTCAAGTAGTCAAGTAGTCAAGTCAGCAAGTAATAAATAAACAAGAAGAATAAACCTAGTAATACAGTCCACAAGTCGTTTCAATTCGCCTAAGGAACGTGGAGGAGAACCCTACGAGTAGGAGCTAGGACCCCCAAAGGAACGTGGAGGAGAACACTACGAGTAGGAGCTAGGACCCCCACAGTAACATTCAAATATCAGATTCTCGCACAACCATTTTTATTAAAATACCTGATTTAATTAAAACTTCTAAGCCTAATTGTGTACAACCTATTTTGAAACTCCCTTTCTTCAATCAAAAACCTGAAATTTGCCCTGCTAGATGTTTGGAAACGTATATAAATAAAACAACTTCATTACGTTCTACTGAAAACGATTATTTATTTATCAGTTACAGAAAACCGCATGCAAGAATCTCATCACAGAGATTAAGTCACTGGATAAAAGACAGTCTCCAATCCAGCGGCATAGATACAAGTATCTTCAGTGCTCACAGTACACGGCATGCAGCCACCTCTACAGCCAACAGGGTCGGTGTTAGTCTCGATATAATTCGTAAAACTGCTGGCTGGACTGATTCCTCAGCAGTTTTTGCTAGATTTTATAATAGAGAAATTGTTAAGGACCGTTTACAATTTAGTAACTCAATTCTGTCTGTTGATTAAATAAAGTTAATGTGTTACAGCACTTACGTTTTATTACCTACTTCCCTTAACCTATTTCACAACGCTATATAGGTACCTCCGTTCTTGCATAACTCTAAACATCCTACAATACGTAAAAAATAAATCGCTAAGAATGAAGCCGTGAAACATAATTGATGATCAAACGAATGAGTGAAGTTCGATCACAATTATGTGAACGGCTTCATTCGATGCGATTTATACACACCCTCCCTTTGGTAAAAGTTTTATATTTACCTTATTTAATGTAACACATCCCGTCCCTTAATATACTTACCTAAGTAGCTACTGTGAAATAGGCTAACGGTGACCTACCTCCTTTCTTTAAACAAAATGAATAAAATTCGAACAGGCGCGCCTCAGGTAGGCACTGTCGAGTGAAGGTAGCGCAACAACGTCAGAGTACTACTTAGTCGTTTAAAAACTATAAAAGGGTTCTAGTTTTAAAAATAAATTAAAAAAATATTTAAACAATCCGTGTGTAAGGCTGGTGTGTGGGAGCATTCTACAATACGTAAAAAATAAATCGCATCGAATGAAGCCGTTCACATAATTGTGATCGAACTTCACTCATTCGTTTGATCATCAATTATACATAGGTATACGTTTCTTCGTGTTTTCATAGAAGCCTGACTGTGATAATTACATTAAAGGAACATTCGCAGACAAAACAAAGAGAATATTAACTATTTTTCGATGAGATTAACACATGAGTATTGTAACACCCACCCCTCGTAATTTTTTTCTCATCTATAACCATTTACTATACCTCCCTGAATTTCTATTTTTATTTTATATACCTAAGATTCTTAATCTAATGAATGTAGAATTAACGATTAATGTGGCCAATGATCGTCTAGTTAGTGGTAGGACTCTTACGTTGTGTCGTGATAGTAACTCGATTCTTTTAGGTGCTAAAGACAAACGAACTAATCCTAAAATTATGATAATTACTTAAATCGTTATATAGCTAAACACTCATAAATATTATGTACTGACTATCAATTGAGATGTTAATCAGAACTCTTATAGCTTAGTTAATATTCTTTTAATAGATAGTGTAAATCTATCCACTAAAAGAATATTTAAAACCTAACCGGAAAGGCCGCCATAGCCAACCCCAACACTTGGAACTAATAGAGTTCATTGCTCCTTTATTTCTAGGAACTTAAAAGTGTTAGGTACTAAATCATTACATTCCAATATTCTTAATTTCATATTCTTAAACATTCTTAAAGGCAACATCCTCCAGTAATTCCAAATGTGCCTTTCCCCAAACCACCAATGAAGACGACGCTTCGGATAGTAAAATATATTCTAATAACAGGTGTTATAAGTAGTAATTAAATTCAATATGAAAATATAATACTTAGATCTTCCAGGGCTACCTTAATTAAAGTTTATGCCCAAAAGTCTACAGCTTTTAATTGCAATAATAATCATAAATATCAGCTTCTCCTTTGAGATATTATACTCAAGATGAAATATAATAATTCATCTAGGTGGGGCCTCTTTACATAGAGATTATGCCCAAAAGTCTACAGCTTTTAATTATAAAATAATCGTAAATATCTTGTTTCCATTTTAGATATTACACTCAAGATGAAAATATAATAATTCATGTAGGACCTCTTTACATAGAGATTATGTCCAAAAGTCTACAGCTTTTAAAAGTAGTTATAGTTCTAATTTCAGGTTTTCTTTCTAGAAATTATTTATAAAAAAGTTATACAATATAGTCAGTGATTCATCCAACTGAGATATTTCTCATAGCTTACTAGGACTCTCTCACAACCGGAGGAATTATCCAGGGTGACATTCGCACCAAGCTATTGTAGTTAGATTAGTCACAATAATTATATGTTATGGTCTCTCTACTGGAGACAACTGAAAATACAGTTACATTATAATGTAAATATATACCTGAAATCAGTGTATATAACTATGCGAGTTTTATTCAATTTTAGCATTTATTTGTATTAATATTAATATCAATTATATGTAAACCACAATGAAATAAATAATACGCTCAGCACCATCCGTTAAGACATTGCAATAATAATAGATAATAGGTAGAAATACGTATGATTCAAATCTGTATTATAATTGATTTTTATGTGAATTCTTTAACCTTTGGCTAAGAAACCAATACTTAGTAACTTATTAGAATTTTAACAAATATCAGACGTATTTTTAGTGATAAAAATCATGCGACTTAGCTATATCAGGAAACTGCCCAGGAGCACACTGATTTTAATTTTAATTCACTTATTTAATCAAAGCAAACACTGGCTCGAATCTGATTTCTTAAAATGTAAAATTCTATAAAATTTTAACACTAATTTTATCTAACAAATTAAAATGAAATAATTTATATAAAAATTAACACAGACTTTAACAAATTTTCTAAATAGATTCTACAATAAACACTCAACTAATTCAATCTCAAAATATCGATTTTTAATGCTTGGGAACAGTAACCCGGACCCGCAATACCGAACTGTCCTCCATCCAAATTCGAACTCCCCATCTCCAGCTCCAAACCGAAATCCTCTAACACATACATACATGGGCGACGCCTACGCACATAAGGTCTAAATTATCGCTAATTACTTTGAATATTTTACGTATCGTTGTCCATTGTTTTTCAAGTGTTCTATTTCTTTGTTTATCTAAGGGCCTGATTTATAGGTAGGTACGTTTTGTCGGAATATCTGAAGTATCGAATACAAAGGACCTATTGACGAATTATTTATAATCAGCTTAAGTTGCAGAAAGCTAAACTTTAAATATTATATTTCAACGATTACAAAGAACGCCATAAATCTCGTTACTTTATTACCATACCTACTTAGATAAAGACTTTTATATTTGCAGTAACAGGCAGGTTGAGATCTGACCTGTTTATTTATTTATTTATTTAGTTTGTTGGAAAATCAACGGCTTAAACAAACTTAATTAGTTACAGTAATAATATCAGAGAGCCAATTAAAGATTTTCACGTATAGTTACAATTTAACATCATGTGAACACAAATAAACAAAAGCTCGGACGTCATGGAATAATCAGATAAGGAATAAACTATATACATAAAGTGAATTTAGGTAAACCTAAATATCTACGTCACTATTAAAGTAACCTCTGGTCAGTCGCTGTCTGGCTGAATTTACGCTCGTACAGAATAGATCCAAGTCTAAATCAGGGTGCCTGCAGATCTTATTGAAATTATCGCTTGTTCGCCACATAAATGAGTCGGGCGCAAGCAGGCAGGACCGCTAATAATTACTACATAGTACGTGTGTGCGCATTCATTCAACCCTGAATATTAACTACAGTGTCATCTACATATACCTACCTAGACTAGATACATAGGTACTGCAAATGTGAAAATTAATTCAACAATTTAGTTCAGAAGCCAGCTCTTGCTGACATCAACCGCTCACAGCCGCGCGGCGCAATGGACATCCGACGCATCATCACATCTCATCTCATTTCATCTATTCATAAACTAATTATTATCAGGCGTCAGTAGTTGGACGCTGCAACTACCTACAACATGCAATGCACCCTCTCACAAATAAATAAGTTATGAACATCTTTATAATATCTTCTTGGTATCACCCATGTAGGTTTACTATGTTGAGTATGTACACATGAATAAAGCTGTACTAGCGTCCTCTAGCCACCGTCGACTGAACCACGACGCTGACGTCAATCGAGGCGCTGAAGGATACCGGAACAACTGAAGCCAGCTACCTACACCTACGCAAGCGCTTCAAACGATCTCCGCTAGATGCGTGAGGACAAAAAGAGAACAATGCGTAGATCGCGCAACAACGCGACGCTATCGCTTGTTTCAGTAACGGGGCGTACTGCGTGAGCGTTCTGGACGCGAAGGCGACCCGGCGGGCGCGGTGCGGCGCGAAAACAACAGACAGTAGAGACCTACACTGAAGTGTCCAACGAACTGGACGCGTCGCCCTGCTGCTATATTTTTTTCAAGCAAACATTTTAATGTCTGGAAGTAGAACTTTTTATTAAAGCTATCCAAGAACGTCCTACAGTATGGGATAATATATACTCCGCGTATAAATTGTGATATTCCCCATGAATATGCTGCTGTACACACTTATTGAATATCTCATATTTAAGATATGAATTTTCCAATAACATTAGCCTCCGTCCGTCCATGACAAATGTTGCCAACTGAACGGAGAGGGCGCGGGGCCGCGCCGGCGGCCGTGGTGGTACAGGACGGTTCGCGCGCACGTAGGACAGAGTTGCCGCGTCTCGCTCCGCACTGCATAAAATCGCATCGCATTCGCGCCTTGCCGCGTCGCCTCGCGCTCGCGTCCAGCCCGCTCACGCAAGACACCGCGTTACATACGACGGCGGGGCGGGGCGGCGCGGCGGCGGCAGCAAATCTCCTTCTGCCAATTTCCACAATTTACGACTGTTCCTTGAATAAATTAAATTATTTTATAAACGTTCCCGCACAGCGGTGCCATTGCGAGAACATATCTGCAGATAAAGGACTCTGATATCGGCACCAATTTCCACTTTGTACAATGTTCGTACACGAAACATTAACTTTCTAAGAAACTTGAGCTTCTCGCTGGATTCTAATGTTTAGTACAAAGTTAAGTGTTTGGAAATAGATCAGCTTTTGAAGCAATCAAGCATCCCATCCACCTCACACCTCGTTACGTACCGCCTCTGCAGTGTCCTAGTGCTTCATCAGACCTTATTATAATCGCGATAACTGTTCCGTATCATTCTTTGTAAATTATCTCATTGGATTAAGGACCTGTAGGCTTCTCCTACATTATTACACTTTTATAAATCATATATACTTATCAATTATCTTAACTACATTAATAATATACCTATAATACATTTATTTACATGCTAGATTAGTAATATACCTATACTATATTTATTTACATACTACATTAGTAATATACTTACAACTATATTTATTTACATATTTACAAGAACATTCATAATCATGCATTACACTCATTAGTCAATAATTATATATCGCACCTCCAGTCGTAGACTGACCCAATTCAAAATTTGAGTGAATTAAGTTAAGTATACAGAACGACTCAAAAAAGCGCGCTCTATCGCTTAGTAAATCAAAAACTGCCCTATTAAGGCTAGAAAAGGAGATACGCAATCTTGTGTCTCTTTCTTAATGACGAGTTTGGCGCATGTCGTCATTACGAGGATGACGTATTTAGTGATACGTGAGAAGTGGTTGGAGTTAGACGCTGCGCAACTAATGTGAAAGTGACCTAAACCTCAGTGCGTTACTCTTGTAGAAAACTTGGGGTAAGTTTAATACGTTAATTTCAATCGTAAAGCGACCGAAGTTGGTTTTAAGTCACTTTAAAACTGTAAACTGAGAGATTTTTTGTGACTTAAACAAAGTTTGGTCAGTTTTGTACTGAATATTTGATTGGAACTACGGGCTTTTTAAAGTTTAGGTCTGTATTTAATTAATTTATTTTTAATTTTTGTGGACTTATGGTGGGTTAGGTCTGTTTCTGAATAAATATATCGAAATATCTGATTGCACGTAGTTATGAGTCAGATTATTTATAATTTTTAGCAATAAAACAGTGACCTCATTTGTTTTAGATTTAAAAATAAAACAATGAAGAGAAGAGCTGATCATATTCTGGAAATGTTAGTGACCACGCGAAAAGAAGAGGTAGGTACCGAAACTACTATGTAACGATTTAATAATAGGCACCTTGTGATGTCATTGCAACAGTATCCTAATAAACTTCTTTATTTACATTGGTGCCCCACAACTCCCAAGTCTTTCCTGTTTAGTTTACACACTAAAATAATATTTACTAAATCACAGAATTACGCAAGAGATAGAAGTCCACTAATCATAATCACCGAAGCTACATCAGAAACAGAAATGCAGGTTGAGGTGTGTGTTCAAAACAACTTATTTTAATTACATAAGAGTAGGTATTATTATTAACACAAAACTTATTTGTGCAGATTATTGAAAGAGGTGACAGTCCGTCTATTATTGAAAATACGCCAGAGAGAGACAATATGCCTAATAAGGTTAGATTGAGAACGTTTTCCGTACCTACCTAGATAATAATCAAAATTATAACACTGCTAAAAAACTTTTTATTTTGAATAATGACTTTTTGTATGCTAATTTGTTTATTATTTCCAGATTGTAAAGAATTTTGAAGAACAGTTTACAGTTGAAAAGGCTTGTGACAGTTCACCACCTATAATTGAAAATACTACACCAGACCAGATGCAGTTGACGCAGACGCCTAAGATACGAGACGATACTAGTCGAGCTTCCATCAGATCAAGCTCGACTAGTTCGTTATCATCCAGTTCTTCCTCATCGAGTTCTTCAAGTTCAGACCAGTCAAGGTACACTAATTCAGCTGCACGTTCATTAGTTCCTCCAAACTATCAGGTGTCACCAATACACACTGATGTAAGTGACGTGGACTTGAGTGACTCAGATCCAACATACCAAAAGAATACACAAAGAGGTGTTCGAAACATCCCACCATCAAGCTCCTCGTCATCCCCGTCCCCACCTCCTAGGAATGATTTAAGATCTGACGACACTCTCCGACAGTCTAGAAAACGTAAAAAGGACCCTGACAATTGGAACCAAAACAGGATGAAAATACTGAAAAACAGCGGAAAATCCTATGTATCCTCATTAAACGTACAGGTACCTGCTCGCAGCATTAAGGCAGCGTGTAAATGCAGGCTGAAATGCCCGGATAACATACAAAACGCAAACAGGGTCGAATTATTCAATCATTACTGGGAATTAAATGATGTAAACCTACAGCGTTCTTACGTTATCAGATCTTGTATGTTTCCAGTCGAACCCAAATATAAGTATACAAATGCTGCACGACCAAGACAACCTAACAACGCATTTTAACTAACTAACTATCTAACTTCGTAGTAAATGGCCCTATTTACACACCTTGCCAATACGTAACACTGATCAAAAGTGCTCGAAAAACTGGCCAACCTTTTAAAGTAAAAGAACTAGACTATAGGTTTTTCCTGAACATCAAGAGCCTGCCAGAAAATTGGGCTATAACTACAATGAAAACACAAACAAAGAAACGATAACATGGAATAACATCAAAGTCTTGAAATTTGTGAAAGGAAATACTTTTGAATTCGATTATAAGACTTCATAAATGGACACGGAATACAAAACCTATTAATATGAGAAACAAGAGGAAAAAAATGTTGAGATTTGATGAAATCGCAATGGAACAGTTATTTACGCAAGAAATGGGCCTAAAAGAAAATAAAAAAAAAGATTTAAAGGAATTGGTGAGAAAGAATTTAATTCCTAGTTATTACGAAAGTTTTTACAACAATCTGTAGTAAGTAGAACTATATTTAGTATTATTAGGAGGTACTACGTACCTAACCTACTAGGTAGTGTAGTAAATGCCTAATTTAAAATGGCAATGGTTGTGATAGTGAAGACATTAAGAAAAGTTAACATTTTGTTAACAGATTAAGTAGGTATAACTATTGTCACTATTTTATTTTCTAGCTATGTAAGTAAATGACTAAATAACTTTAAAATATTCTACCTCAATGACTGATTAGCTTGGTTAACCTTATGTATTTGATTGAAGCTTGTTTTCCTTCATTTCTTTATTTTTGTGTGACTGTTTAGGTATTCTTATAACGAATAGTGTATTCTATGTTATTCATAAATAAAAGTTTTTCTATTAAATTTTTAAGTTCCTAAATTTGTTTTTGTAGTTGATTAATATTAGGTAATTAATTGTGATACCTATAAATAAAAATTACTATTTCTATTGCTTAGGTATAGATAGTACTTGTGTTACTATTATTTAAAATATTTTAGTTTTGTTGTTTAGAATAAGCATAGCAAGTGATTTTGATAACTGAAACTGACTGATTCATTTGGTACAATACATAGCAGAGATTTAAAATGGTTACCGTAGTAAAATGTGCATAATGTTAACAAATAATACTACGTAAGTTGATTAATTAAGAAATTTAATTACAAGTTGTTATGAACAGATATTAAAAGATCGTGATACCAATTTATGTTTTATTTCGCATACCATAGGATTATTTTAGTACATTACTGCATCATTTAATATTAGACTGCAAAAATATCTTAAAGTTAAGAATTAAAGGGAACTGTTTGTAAATAAGTCATCTAATCAAACGTATTGCTAGGAATTAAAGAGACCTATTTGTATAAAAGTCAAAAGTTCAAAAGTTTTTTTTGTATTAAAGTGACTCTTTATTCGAACTTTTTTTTCGGCGTTGATTTACTCCCACTGTTTTAAATATTTTGAAAAATATTTTTATCCATATAAGTAGTCCTTAGACCAAATAACCTGTAAGACTTTGAATTTTGTAAATAGCTCTCTGTTTCATAAAGTTATAGTGTGATTTATCAAAAACTGTCAAGGACCGAAACACGTTTTCTTAATTTCCCAAAAAACATGAATTTTGGATTGAGTCAGTCTACGACTGGAGGTGCGATATATTGTTCGTTACCAACCACGTGAACCCGCTGGCCGAACGATAATCGTGAATACCGCACGACTACAATGGATACGAGCTCCGAACGCGGAGAACAATAGAGCCGGCTACCACGCGCGGCCGCTTCGCAGCCGCCGCGGTGCCCGACATCAGTCCGAACCTACCTACTAGACGAGACGCACGTCGACCGTTCGCTTTGCGCTGCGCACGCGCTCCTTTGTTATCCTCGCGTATTCCTAAAGACTTATTTATATATTTATTCGCATAGTTATATTTATAAGATAAGATCATTTTATTGTCAATAGTTACACAAATAACAAATATACAAAATATACTTCATTAGATGGATAGGCTATGACTTGTCAAGAACACTTAAATACAATTTTGCTGTAAAGGGGTATAATCAAGAATTATAAATTTAAAATAACAATTATGGTCCTTAAATAATAGGTAGGTACTTATTTTGACTCTAGGTTAGGTGAGATTACGATAGTGTCGGGTAGCTTTATGTTTAAGTGACTGTAGTCATTCTCTAAATACTCTTTAATGCTATATAGCGTTTTGTCAAGTAGCAAATTTCTTAGTTCTCTATTAAATTTATTTTCATTTTTAATCAGCTTCAAACCTAAAGGTAGCTTATTATAGAGTTTCTGTTCTGACCCATTATTTTAGGGAGTCTTTTTTGGATATTTAGACGGTGCGTGATCGGCTCTAGCAACATTTTGTTTCGGACAGTACGCTTACTGCTATCCCCTCTAATAATGTAATCAGTAATATGTATCCTGACAAATTTAATTACCTCCATTATATAGACTGCTACTGATGTTGGTATCCGAAGGTTTTTGAAATGCTCGCGGCAAGACTCTTTAAATTTAGCATTTACTAATACTCTTATGGCACGCTTCTGCAATTTTAAAACTCTTTCATAGTCTGTTGAGCTACCAAACAATATAATGCCGTATGACAGAATAGAGTGTATGTATGCATAATAGACGTCTTTAAGGGATTTTGCTGACGTAATAGGTCTAAGTTGTTTGAGTGCATAAACTCCTCTAGCCATTTTTTTGCATGTTGTGTCAATATGTTGTTTCCAAGATAGTAGTGGGTCTAATTCAAAGCCTAACATTTTTACTAATTTCGAACTTACTAAGGTATTGCCATTTATGAGAGTTAACGGGACTCTATCTATTGTTTTTGCCGTAGTAGTGAAAAATATTATGTTAGTTTTATCTTTATTTAGCGTTAAGCCATTCATTTCAAACCAATTACCGAGTTTAGCTATCGAGTCTTTTATTAGATTTTTAAGATCATCTATATTATCTGCTGCTAATATTACAGTAGTGTCATCCGCATATTGAATAATGTCACCATTTAGTTTCAAGTGGACCATATCGTTCAAGAATGCCAAAAACAGGGTATTTCCCAACGAGGATCCTTGGGGAACTCCTATGGTAGAGCATTTGGGAGCTGATCGGAGCCGTTTTCCTTGTATTTTAATTTCTACTATTTGCTCTCTATTAGTTAAAAAAGATTTAATAAGATCTAAACTGTTTTCTACCAAGCCATACACCTTTAATTTTTCTAATAGTAGTTCATGATTGACAGAATCAAAAGCTTTTGATAAGTCTAAGAAAACTCCAGCTACTTTTTTCTTTGATTCAAGATGATTCATGACTTTTTCTATCAAACAATGTGTGGCCGATATTGTGGATCTACCCGCTCTATAAGCGTGTTGACAATCTGACAGAATGTTGTTGTCTATAAAATGCTTTATAATTGAGTCGGACAGAGCTGATTCTACGAGTTTCGATATACTAGGGACTATTGTAATAGGTCTATAATTCTGTACGTCAGACATTTCTCCTTTTCCTTTAAAAAGAGGTGTTATTCTTACTTTTTTGAGAGATTCTGGGTAAAAATTCGATGTTAGAATGCCATTTATTAGAAAAAGTATGTGTTCACTTAAGTATGACATAACCTGATATAGAAAGGTGCCTGAAAGGTCGTATAGATCTTTCGTGCTGGATTTGTCAATTTTTTTCTTTGCTAGTTTCATTAATGCATCATGATCTAAACACTGAAAAGAGAAATTATAATGTAGAGTACTATATTTTTTTAAAAATGAAATTGCATTTAATTTATTAGGTTTATTCGATTCTTGAAGTTTGGTACCAATTGAAATAAAAAAGTCATTAATATAATTTGCAATATTTTCTGATTTAATATGTGTATTTGTTAGGTTATCTTTAAAATCCCATTCCCACTCTTTTATAGCTTTATTTGTTTCTTGTTTCACAATGTTCCACACTTCTTTTTTAGGGTTCTTTGAATTCATAATTCGGTTCTCTACATAGTTAATTTTTTCTTTTTTAATTAAATCATTTCGATTTTGAATTTTTTACTGATAAGGCCATGTTTAGTAATTATTTCAGGGTACTGTCTTTGAATTAAATATAAATCATTAATATCAATTTGTAATCTAATTATTTTATCATTTATCCAAGGGCATTGTTGCTCATTTTTTATTCTTTTTAGTTTACTTGGGAAAAATATATTTAAATTCCATTGCATCTTATTCATAAAATTTGTAAAACTATTACTATCGTAGTTAAGGAATATTTTATCCCATTCGTATGCAAGCATTGCGCTGCCGAATTCCTCTATTTTCTGGATATTGAACGAACGTGTTTCAATATATCGATACTTTTCGGTTCGATGCTTTATAAGCCCTACTCTAGCCATCTGAGCGTCATGGTCTGACAAAGCTGTAGCCAAAGGCGTTACATGAATAGCATGACAGGGGATGTTTGTCACAACACAATCAATGGAAGTTGCGGACTCATTTTTAATTCTAGTGGCAAAATTAACTATATTTCTGAAACCATTAATTAACATTAAATCTATTAAAACCTTTTTCTTTTGTGTGTTAAGTAGAAAGTCAACATTCCAGTCCCCCATAATGATAATTTTTATTTTTGAACAGCTACATAGCATTTCAAAGAGCTTTTTAAGCACATCGATCATGATCGCAAAATCACCCAATCCGGTTCTATACAAACCTATAATCCATATTGTATCATACGGAGTGGAAATCTCTAAAGAAGCCAATTCACATTCATACTCTACAGATAGCGTATCAATACTGGGGATCGTTTTACATTTCAAATTATTTCTTATTAAAATTGAGATTCCTCCATGAATTCGTTTTTTTCTCACATAGAAATTGGCGTGAGTATAGCCATTAATTACTAAATTTGATACAGTATCCGTGGAGAGCCACGTTTCCGTTAATATTAAAACATGAGGCAAGTACGTCTCTACAACTCCTTCTAAAAGTAATGTCTTATTTCCTACACTACAACAATTTTGGTGCATTATTTTAAATTTGTTTAGTTCACCGCTTGCTCCCCCTGGGGGTTGTCTAAAAAAGAGTTAGCATTAGCATTAATACAGCCTGAGTCAGCTTTTGGCGTGTTATTGATTATTTTTGAAATATTATTCTTACTACAGTGTGATATTACATAATCCTTTACAATAATTAGATTTTCATAGGTATGTGTGTATTCAAAAGATGAATTATGTACAATAATTTTGCTTAGGTATATACAAAATGTCTTTGTTATCAAATTCTTAGATGCAAAAACTCTATTTTTATACAGATTGATGTCAATAACAGTCATTCCTGGTGAGTGGATTGCTAGTTTACAGAGCTCTATATTTACCTGATGAATCCATTGATTACAAGAGTCATTAAACATATTTTTCCTATGCCGGTATGGCAGCGTTGTTATTTGGAGTTTTAGCTTTTGGCTTGCACATACCTGTTTAATATACTTTACAGTCTCTAAGTTGTATTGGTCATAGTCTGACGCAATAATAATGACGTCATCTCCGTGGGAAAAGTCCTTTGTGAGTACACGAAAATTATGTACAAGCTCTCCAATAGGGGCTCCGGGCTTGCAGATCGAGAGAATAGAGGCATATTGATCATTGGTTCTTCTTATGAATTCCGCTACTGATTTACCGTACTTGTCACTTAAAATTAACATTTTCTTCGGGTTTTTTTGGGGACCGCTGTCAATAATGTTGGGACTGGGCACAACGTTAGGTTGCTTGCTGCCTGTTTTATTCGTACTAGTTATTTCTTTTTCACATTGAATGTCCGAAGTGACAGAAAGATTTTTCGATTTTTGGTTTATTGGTTTGTTTTTACTGTTATCACACATTTTTGCGTCTTTTTTTGTAACGGTTATAGAGCTATTTACGCTGCGTTGTACATTGTTTTTTTGTCCAGAATTTTCCGTTATTTTCTGTTGTTTTAAACATGTTATTTTCTTATTAAGTTTCAAGTCCACATTTTTGTTTCGGAACTTTGATACCTCTTTATATACATTGTTTTTGGAAAAGCTTTTCGACTGCTGTTTTTTTAGGTCAATGTTTTCTGTCTGTAGGGCTATCACCTGATTTTTTAAACGTTCTATTTCCATTTGTAATAAGTCCAAAGCTTCTTTACTTTCTTTCTGCGTTGATTTATGCAATTTTTCGAACAAAGCTGCGTTACTTTCGTGCATTTTAATAACATTCAAAGCTTCTTCGTACTCTGAAATATCTTGTACACTTCTGTTTAACATTTCCTTTAGGTTACTGTTATGCTGATATAGGTTTTCTAGTTCATTTTCTCTAGATGCTAAGGAAGCTTTAAGGTCCGCTATTTGATTAAGCAGGTTTTTATAATCTTCAGAGCAATCCTCTTGTTCTTTTATAAGATTAATGTTGAGAGCCTGTGCCTTTTGCAAGTCTGTTGTCAATTTCCGGATTCGGTTTTCTGCATCCTGCGTTGCTATTTGCTTTCGAGTTAGCATCTTGGATGTTTTTTCAGGTGCAAAAAGAGACTGTCATATGGGTTCGAACTCGGAGCAGGTCTGATGTATGGAACGTTAGTCGGTAGTGTCCGCCTCCACGCTAGCGGAGTTATACTAACGCTAGTCGAAATTAAGAACAGGATTCAACTTAGCAATTGTAATCACCGTTTTTGTCGGTTACTAATGAGTAATTGTATGGACTTTATTCATCTTTTGTGTGTTTCGTTTCGTTCTTTTGTATTCCAAGTAGGGCATGCATTCCGAAATTCCGGAATTTCGCAACTCCGGAATCTCGGACAATTTTTTACTATATTTCAATTCCGGAATTGAGACGAATATCGTAATTCCGATATTAATAAAAACAGTGATCCCAACTACCTTAATCCTACACATGCCGTGTCCTCCGAGCTCGAAATAAACGTTTCATCGTCTCCTGCTGACGAAGACGTTGCAGTTGATGAACCAACTCTGCAAGAGCAGCTAGACAAAGAACTGGATGAATGCAAAAAAAGTCGCAAGAATCTAAGGACCAATTTTGACCTTGCAGGGTTCGTGAAAGTAGAGAAAAAAATGTGTTATTTATAACGGAGGACAACGATGCATCTAGCGTGTAGCGTTTGTGTGTCGAAAATGAAAGAGTATTTTCAAGTGCAAGCTACATTTGTAACAGACTTAGAAGCTCGCTCTCTGAAAAAATCATAGATGCATTGTTATTCTTGAAAACGCACTGCCAAGAACAGCGTTTCCTCTCAAAGTAACATTTCTATAAGTCAAGTGTTCTTTGTCTCAGTTTATTACCAAATTAATATTGTTGTGTTTATTATTAGCAGAGATAGGAATAGGTAGTGCAAATCTATGGTTAATAACCTCAAACATTTATCAATAGTATGGATACACCCCGGAATTCCGGGAAAGAGATCGAGAATCGTTTATGTTACACTGTCGGTATTTTGTAAGTTTCTTTTATAAAATGTAAATATTTCACTAACCGTAAGTTAGATTATTAGGATAAACAAAGCGAACGAACTTCGTTACTGTCTAAACCCCTTCTGCACTTATCGCCGCCTTCGTGAAGTCGAAACAATGCATTCCATAATAATTTTGGTTTGAGGCTCCGGCGACGGATGAATTTCCTATACAAATGTAATACCAAAATGATTTATATTTTGAGCATATTTTCGCCACAAGCTATACTGAAAATATTTACCTATCTACACAAATAATACGAAAACGTGTTTTCTTTGATTAAATCCGGTTTCAGCTCAATTTAATTTCAGTTAAGTACTTTGAAAAAAAATGTGGTAGAAACACATCAATACAATTTTAAAACAAATAATAGCAGATCATGTTGAAAATATGCTCAAAATACAAATCATTTTGGTATTGTTTGTATATATTTGGGGAATTCATCCGTGTCGCCGGAGCCTTAACTACTCGTAAAAATAATTACCAATACTGCGGCAAGTAGTAGTTCTCGTTCTTCGTTGATAATATGATGAATTGATAATATCAATCTTATTATTGTATATTTAAAATATTATTTTACATAGTACAAAAAATAGGAATAATAATTTCTCATTCAATTCCCGGGACTTGTGGCATGTCCATGTTAAGATAACCTTATGAAGTCTCGGCAAATTGCACTACCTATTCCTATCACTGATTATTAGTTTATGTAAGTTTTAAAATGTGAAACTAATATTATTCGTGTTTTATCGTAATATTTTGATAATATTCCTTAAAAAACTGTTAATATAACACATTCAGTTGACTCGATCCCTTCCTCAAAGTAAAAAGTGCCAATACCGGAACCAGTTTCGGAATTCCGAAATTAGGCCTCCAATATCGGAACTCAGTTCCGGAATCGAAAACATTCCGATATTGCATGCCCTAATTCCAAGTACCTTCAAATTTGTAATTGCGAAACAACTTGTGTGTACTGTTTTTGTAATCGCTGGATATTCACATCATAAATAAGCTTAAGGATCAAAATTACTCACTGTGTATTGCAAGTTTTCCGTTTTCTTCTTCAATTAGTTTGTATTAATATGTTGCTTGCGTTGTATGTTGCTTGAGGTGTAATGTTGTTTATACGTAATAATTTTGTTCAAAATTCGTTGCGTGAGTAATTATCACTTTTTGTCACAGTTATGGTACAATTTACTGCTAGATAACTCGCACAGTTTCGAACTAATACTTCTATAAACTGGTTATAATATGCAAAGCTTCAAAATAAATGATTTTACTATTTTAAAACATTTTTTTCTACGGAGCTCAACTCTACTGCGCTAACGCGCGCGCGGGTTATATAGGATGCAGTGTTATTGTGCTGGTTAATAAACATACATTATAAAGTTCACGTGAGTCCATCATTACAACAACAACCCGCAAAACACACCACACAACCATCCTATACTGGTGACCCCTAAGAGCACGACAATGTCAGACAACGAGGAAGGGAGCTCAAGCAGTGACAATAGCCCTAATGAAGGTAAAAGTGCAACCACGCATCAACATCGAAGCGACGACACAAATATTACCCATCGTCAGCCAAAAAAGATGCGTAGGTCCATTGTCACTGACCACGAGAAAATGACGTTCGACATTTCGAAGACGAACGTGAAGTCACCGCCGTTTTCTCCGGACGACCCTGAAATCTGGTTCGCGGTGCTGGAAGGCCAATTCGCTAGTCACGGTATAACGGACGACGCAGTAAAATTTAACAACGTCATTACAAAACTCGACATGGTCCACGCAAAGGCCGTCAAAGACATTATCATCAACCCGCCTGCCAAGAACCGCTACGAGAAGATAAAAACCGAGCTGATCAGACGTCTCACTGCTTCCCAAGAAAAAAAGGTCAAGCAGCTGTTGACCCACGAAGAAATCGGCGACAGAAAAGCATCTCAATTTCTGCGACACCTACAAGATCTGGCTGGACCTAGCATTCCGGAAGATTTTCTTAGAACGATATGGAGCAACCGCTTACCAAGTCACATCCAGACGGTATTAGCATCTCAGCCGTTCCAAGACCTGGAGCAGCTGGCGAACCTTGCAGACCGCATCCAAGAAATCACCTCTCCTTGTGGTAACGTCGCTGCTGCCGCTAGGCCTAGTACCTCAGCTGAATCCACCAGCAGCACCTCCGGTGAGATCGCGGAGCTCAAGAAGATGGTTGAACGCCTCGCCCTGAAGCTCGACCAACATACACGTGAGTCTCGCCCGCAGCGTCGCGGGAACTTCAATCAGCATCGCCGTCGTTCCACATCACGCAGTAAGACCCGATCTGCTTCTAACTACCGCCAATTCCCCATATGCTGGTACCACCATGTCTACAAGTCAGGCGCTCGTAATTGTCAGACCCCTTGCGACTTCAAGAAGTCGGGAAACGACACGGGCAATCAGCAGTAAGGGCGACAGAAGATTGCCCCGACATCCCAGGTCGCCTCTTCATATCCGATCGCACCACGAAGACTCAGTTTTTGGTCGACACCGGAAGTGACCTCTGCGTTTTCCCGAGATCACGTATCCAAGAGCGTCGAGCACCTACGAGCTACAAACTCACCGCAGCCAACGGGACTACCATCGATACCTACGGCTACGCGCATCTCAACCTGGACCTGGGACTCCGTCGTACCTACCCATGGCGCTTCGTGGTAGCTGATGTTACCAAACCCATCATTGGAGTGGACTTTTTGTGTCACTACGATTTAATGGTAGATTGCAAAAATAGGAAACTTATAGATAATACAACTAGCTTAACTACGCCAGCTTCACTGGCATCTAATGCTCAAATAATTTACTCTGTAAAGGTTCAGACTGGTGATTCGCGCTATCATCTTTTGTTGTCTCGGGATTTTTCGGAAATTACGCGACCAGCAGGTACACAACGCACAATCCCTCATAATACACAACACCATATACGCACAACACCCGGTCCACCTGTAGCTTGCGCACCTAGGCGTTTAGCACCTGATAAATTAAAGATAGCTAGGGATGAATTTGAGGCTATGTTAGCAAACGGTACAGCTAGGCCCTCCGAAAGCCCGTGGTCTTCCCCATTGCACCTGGCACCTAAAAAGGAAAATGGGTGGCGTCCATGCGGCGACTATCGGAAACTTAACGCTCGAACCATCCCAGACATGTATCCGATACGCCACATACATGACTTTACGCACAACATCGCTGGTTGCCGTATCTTCAGCACCATTGACCTTGTAAAGGCGTATAACCAGATACCGGTCTGCGCGGATGATATACCGAAAACGGCGATCACAACGCCCTTTGGTATGTTTGAGTTCCCGTTCATGACGTTTGGGCTACGTAACGCCGGACAAACGTTTCAACGTTTCGTAGACGAAATGATGCGGGGACTCGACTTCGTCTATTGCTACCTTGACGATTTCTTAATTTTTAGTAGGGATGAATCTGAACATGAGAATCACTTGCGGCAGGTGTTCACCAGGCTACGCGACTACGGAATGGTCATCAACGTGTCCAAATGCGTCTTTGGAGCTCCAAAGATAACTTTTCTAGGTTATCATATCTCGGAGAGCGGAACCAAGCCTTTGGACACCAAAGTACAGGCCATACGCGACTTTCCCCCACCGAAGGATGTTAGGTCTCTCAGAAGATTCCTAGGCATGGCTAATTTCTACAGGCGTTTCTTGCCTAATGCCGCCCAAACCCAAGCACCCCTCAATTTCCTCCTAGCTGGGGCAGTAAAAGGTTCCGCGCCCATCAACCTTACAGGCGACGCTCTGAAGGCTTTCTTGGAGACCAAAGAAAGTCTCTCAAATGCAGCACTCCTGGCTCATCCTCATTGCCAGGCTAAGCTAGCTCTAGTGACAGATGCGTCGGACACGGCTTTGGGCGCAGTTCTTCAGCAATTCCAAGATGACACCTGGCAACCACTTGCTTTCTTCTCCAGAAAACAGAAGCCTTCTCAAACAAAATACTCCCCGTATGATCGCGAGCTTCTCGCGATCTACGAGGCGATTAAGTACTTCAAGCATATGCTTGAAGCGCGACACTTCACGGTTTACACCGACCATAAACCGATCAGTTACGCCTTTCACGAGAGAAAGAATAACTGCTCTCCAAGACAGTTCCGTCATCTGGACTACATAGCCCAGTTCACGACCGACATAAGGCATATATCCGGCAAAAATAATGTCGTGGCCGACACCTTATCTCGCGTCGATGAACTCGGTGCTCCAATTCGTCTTGAAGACCTCAGCAAAGCCCAGGAGAATGATTCCGAGCTAGCCCGGTACATCTCAGATGGCTCTTCCCTCCGTCTCCAGAAGATGGACTACCCACCTGGCAGTCGAACCTCCTTGTACTGTGATACCAGCACGCCGACTCCCAGGCCATTCGTCACAAAAGAGTTCAGGAAACAAGTTTTTCAGAGTCTTCATTCCCTTAGTCACCCCGGTCCGACAGCTACTGCTAAATTAGTAACTGAAAGATTTGTATGGCCAGGGGTTAGAAAAGACTGCAGAATCTGGGCTCAATCATGCTTATCCTGTCAGCGAGCAAAAGTAAGCCGACACGTGTCCGCTCCATTAGGCACTTTCGACTTACCGCGCGCTCGTTTCAAGCAGGTACACATCGACCTCATAGGTCCGCTTCCTGTCTCAAAAGGATACAGGTACTGCCTGACAGCCGTAGACCGATTTACTAGGTGGCCGGAAGTCATGCCTATTGAAGACATAACAGCCGAAACAGTCGGCAAAGCACTCATCTCTGGCTGGTTCTCCAGATTCGGTGTGCCGACAGATATCGTCACAGACCGTGGACGGCAATTTGAGTCCACGCTGTTCCAATACCTGTCGAAAGCCGCAGGGTTCCAGCACAAGCGCACGACCGCCTATCATCCGGCATGTAACGGACTCGTGGAACGCTTCCACAGACAGCTGAAAGCGTCAATAGTCTGCCACGCCGATCATAATTGGTCAGAAATCTTACCTCTTGTTCTTCTCGGTATCCGTAGCGCGTATAAGGAAGATTTACAGACCACTTCCGCAGATCTCCTGTATGGTGAACCACTGAGGCTTCCGGGGGAGTTTTTCGATCCTAGCGTAGATACTACAACCGATATAACCGACTTTACAGCTCGTTTGCACTTTTTCGTCGAGAAACTCAAACCCGTTCCTACATCCCGTCATACTAAACATAGGATTTTTGTTTTTAAGGAGCTCGCTACAGCCGAACACGTTTTCCTACGCGAGGACGCTGTGCGACCTCCTCTTCAACCTGCATACACAGGCCCTCACAAAGTTTTAGAGAGAGGTGATAAAGTTTTTAAACTACTAGTTAAAGGAAAACCGATGACAGTTACAGTAGATCGCCTAAAACCCGCTTTTATACTTACAGACAAGCTAGACGACGAAGTTAAGGTAGATACAAACCCACCTACTAGTCACGTCCACGATCCACCGTCGGTTCCAAAGCAAGCTACTGTCCCGCCTAAAACTACACGATCAGGGCGACATGTTCGGTTCCCGGACTATTATCGCCCCTAACCGGGTCTCTGGGGGGGAGTGATGTAGGCTTCTCCTACATTATTACACTTTTATAAATCATATATACTTATCAATTATCTTAACTACATTAATAATATACCTATAATACATTTATTTACATGCTAGATTAGTAATATACCTATACTATATTTATTTACATACTACATTAGTAATATACTTACAACTATATTTATTTACATATTTACAAGAACATTCATAATCATGCATTACACTCATTAGTCAATAATTATATATATTGTTCGTTACCAACCACGTGAACCCGCTGGCCGAACGATAATCGTGAATACCGCACGACTACAATGGATACGAGCTCCGAACGCGGAGAACAATAGAGCCGGCTACCACGCGCGGCCGCTTCGCAGCCGCCGCGGTGCCCGACATCAGTCCGAACCTACCTACTAGACGAGACGCACGTCGACCGTTCGCTTTGCGCTGCGCACGCGCTCCTTTGTTATCCTCGCGTATTCCTAAAGACTTATTTATATATTTATTCGCATAGTTATATTTATATAGGATGCAGTGTTATTGTGCTGGTTAATAAACATACATTATAAAGTTCACGTGAGTCCATCATTACAACAACAACCCGCAAAACACACCACACAACCATCCTATAGAATAGACCTATGCTTTCCCCGCTTATACTTACAACAAAAGATGAAGCGGAGAAAATAAAATCTGTCTACAAAGTCATGGTATAAATAGGTATTGGTATCAAATAAAAGAACAAGACGACCTCTGTGGCGTGGTGGGCGAAGGTCCGCTTGGGACGCAGGATGTTGCGGGTTCGATTCCCGCCTCGGGACAAATATTCGTACGATCTGCAGATATTTGTTCAGGGTTTTCTGGTCGTTTTCTATATATAATAAAAAATCTATATATGTAATAATATTGTATTATGTATATCAGTCAATGATGCTAACAGGATTATGATGATGCTTAGATACTATGAAAGATAAGGAACTGCCATGAAACTAGACACTATCTTTAAGATCCCAGCTCTTTTATAAAACTATTGGTAGTTTCCAAATATTATTCCCGTTGGAAAATGTATTTGGTTTTCGAACTGAGAATATATTTTCATCACAACAAATGATTGAGATTACCTACTAACTACTAACACCTGACCTACCTAACACTATGAGACAATGAGGCATGTCTGAAACAATTGTCTGTCAAAACTAATTTTATTTTTAAAAGTTTTAATAATTCTAGTAAATAGTTTTAATTTACTTCTAGAATACTAGACGAGAATTCTGAATTTGGAACTGCTAACTCTGTGTGCTAACTCCTTAGATTAGACAAACATTTAGCAATTTAAATTAAAAGCCACCACAAACTGCTTCACTACATAGTCTCTTTCCGCAGTCTGCTTTATATTAATTTAAAATCGTGAATAGCACAAGTATTACAGTAAGTAGGTAGGTAAAAGATATTTGTTTACTTCTCAAAACATTTATAATCACTGGTGAGAAACAAAATATGTTTATTATCTATTATTAGTAGTTCGGTATGAGAAAATTATCAACAACTTGAGATGAGTTAACAAAAATAATGTACCTACCTGTAGGAATCGCGGCTAGCTCTTCCCGGGATGCTGATACAAAAGTCGAGTTTACGGTACAAAAGCTATATTGTATAAAACTACGACTAATGATGATGATGTTAATGAGTGCGCTTTGTACGGCTGCTGCTGATGCACTGACCTCGTAGGCGCCCGCTCCGCGCTCGCGGCACGACACACCTACGTAGGTCAAACTGCTGATGATGCTAGTTCTATGTACCTGCGTGATCGATTGTATCGAACACTACCTACAGAGGAAAATAAAGGCACACAGGTACCAATTCGGAACAGCTTTGAAAAATGTGACGAGCTTTAAATTGTCCTAGGCCTTTCAGGTCTTTGATATTTTTAGATAGGCTATTAGATACCTACCGCGGATTCAGGCGTTTTCGAGAGCATTTAGCGGCGGCGGCGACGCGTTGCTTTGCTAGGTACTGTGTGTGAGACACCCGCCGCCGCCGCCTCTCCGCCGTGAGGATGCTACGGCCTGTGCGTGGTGAGCGGCGGCGGACAAAGATCAACACAGAAAGAGTTAGTGAGCCAGTCATATCATCCGAAGTATAACCAGAGCAAGGCAATCGGAACATTCGGAACCAGCGCCGCCGGCGCCGAGTCGGATGACACGTCAGTCCGTCCGCACGAGTTTCAAACCGAAATGTCTCTTAACGTTACCGTGTGACCCTTTTCCACCGGAAACCAATAGACCCAAACAAATTAAATAACACGGATACCTTTGTACCTATTAATAAATAAGAGTTCTGTGGAGTTTCGATAATAATAAAGGTTCACCACCTAAAACCTATTTAATACACGATTATTTTTCTTACAAAACACCTAAGTGGCTTATTGATGCGTTTTAGCTTGCGGTATGAGAGCAACGGCAAGCAGCTTCCTCCGGGGCAGAGCGAGGGGCGCGGGGCGCGGGGCGCGGGGCGCGGGCACGGTCAGCCTACGTACGGAACAGAATATGACGTGACATCTCATTTTGGCGCTGGCTGTAAAGGCAAGGGAACAGGTGTCGGTTACCGGCCAGCGCACCCTGAGCCGTGCGGTTGCTTGTCCGAGGTGGAGCTAAGTGCGCCCATGTGATCCCCGAACAAGGTCACGGGTCAGGGTTAACTGGCTAGTTCGAATTGACTCGCGGTCGAAAATTAAAGCCGAAGGTATTAGGTGGGATTATTGGAAGTGTTGAGATCCTCTTCCGAGTTGATGGTAAAGGTGTGGGAAAGGCCTGTTGGAGTGAATGAAACGCTTCATGTGTTTAGTTTCTTTTTGTCTATTCCTTTTATATATCCTGAACACATTCGACAAAAATCCTTAAAAGTTGTTCCGCTGAGTTTTTGCCGCCATCGGAAACTTTCTTCAGATTCTCTGCGAGATGCATCACATTAGAGAGCTGTACAAGTGTTGCCCGCTCAAGTTATAATATATAATGTGTTCTACTTCACAGCAACTAGCCCCGTCGCGTGTCCTCAGGCGACGGCCTTAGGGCTCGCACACGCACACTAATATAAAATATTCCATTTTATATGGATTGAAATGCTAAACTTATTGAGTTAAAGTTTTGGGTGGATAAGTAATTATTACACTGAAATCATTCTTAGCATTGATTTTACTGTCATCACTTGTAGCACAGCTATGTACGTAACAATTCATTTGACTGGTTAGATTCAATTACCTAAACAAACTTTGACATTTGAGCAGAAACTAAATGTCGACACTTTGATCAATAATAATAAGAAAAGTCGAAAAATAATAATATAATATAATATTACTCTCCGACTTATTGATCGAAGTGTATCTATACTAATATTATAACGAGGAAATATTTGATTGTTTGTTTGTTTGAATAGAATAGGCTCCGAAACTACTGGACCAATTTGAAAAATTCTTTCACCATTAGAATCCTAAATTTTCCGTGAGGAACATAGGCTATAGAGGTATAATATTTTCAAAAAAGTTGGGGATCCGCATGAAAATTTTAATAATTGAACCGTGCGCTGTATATTCAACCTCTTTTTCTATTATGGCGCGTCAGAATAGAAAAAGAGGTTGAGTATATAGCGCACGGTGCTTGCTTTTTCTCTACGGCCAGTGTCAGTTATGGAGTGTCGAGTCAACGTCGAAAACCCCAATGCTGTTAAAAAAAGTAAGGGATCCGTATGAAAACTGTGAAACCCATCGTGTTAGTGTGTATAAATTCTGAATTTTTTGTTTAATATTCTAAGCTAACGAACAGCCCCGGCTTCGCACGGGAAGCCGGGGCTGTTCGTTAGCTTAGAATAACTAAACTTTCGTTAGTATATTATATAGAAGGCCGTACAATGTACCCTTTGAAGTAATAAAAAGTAATAAAAATAAAATGAATTTAATAAAAATATTCTCAATAGCACCCTCTATTTGTACCTCTACATGTCTGACATAATCAAACTATCAGCTAACTGGTACTGCTTATAATACCTAGAGTTTTGACAGATGTCAACTCTGGACATAAACGAGGCTATTCTCCTTCTCTGGATGGCGAGGAGGGAGTCAACAGTCAACACCGGCCGCTGTATATGTATACATTTCTGAAGCTCAACAATAATAGTGATCCATGAGATGCCTGAAGAGATTGTTAGATAGATAGGAAAATACTTTATAATAAATATCACACAAAGAAGAACAAACAGACATGCTTCAAGTAGAGGAGGCAGCCTTATTGCAATGAGAGATCTCTTCTGAATACTATGGACACTCAAAAAAATAATATTATTAAACGAATACTTACAATAAAAAAGAATATAAATAATATAGCTCAGAGAATTAGCAAACTGAAGTGGCAGTGGGCCGGCCATACTTCGCGAAGAACCGATAACCGCTGGGGTTAACGTGTTCTTGAGTGGGGACCGCGACTTGGTAAACGTAGTGTAGGAGCCCTCCGGCCAGGTGGAATGACGACCTGCGAAAGACTACTGGCAGATGCTGGATGCGACAAGTTGAAGACAGGGCGCTATGGCGCTCATTTGGGAAGGCTCCTCGATCAAACAAAAAAAAATAATGCATCCCTATTTTTCATGCCTAAGTAGTGCTGGTAATAAACAAAGTTATAAAACTCAATAGACTCAATGTATTCTAAAGCTACGGATACTTTAAAATGACTAAATAAGCTGACTCCGTTAAACTAGTTTAAATATTAAAATCGATCGTAAGTGAACGTACGACTTAAAATACGAGTATGTTCTCTAATGTCAGTAAAGTTTATAATGGTGTGCAAATACTAGGCGATAGTGGAGTATCATAAGGTATTTGAAACGTGTGGAGCTCAAACATTGTTCGTAGGATATTGTGCGGAGCCGCCGCCGGCCCCCGAGCGCAAGCCGCATAAAGGTTGAGCTGCTTTACAACAAATAGACACGGTATTTGTTTGTTTCTTGTTATTTTTAAAACATTTATTTTGGCACAGATTCTCTAGCACCATCATGTTAGTTATTATAACTTAGTACTACTTTCCACTACCAGTACGTTTGTATAAATGTACTAGCGGTGGGTGTCTGCTACATAAAAATACATGCTTACATGTAAGTAAGAGACATACCTTCACAGTGGGAGAACTCCAAAGGCGAGGAGTGGGAGTTTGGTGCTCTTTTTTAAGAAGGGAGATAAAACCCTCCTTAAAAATTATAGACCCATCTCGCTCCTAAGTCACGTCTATAAGCTGTTCTCACGAGTTATATCGAACCGTCTCGCCAGGAGACTTGACGAGTTTCAGCCACCGGAGCAGGCTGGGTTTCGCGGAGGATATGGTACCATAGACCACATTCACACAGTGAGGCAGATTATACAGAAGTCCGAAGAGTATAATCAGCCCCTGTGTCTGGCTTTTGTGGACTATGAAAAGGCCTTTGACACCGTTGAAACTTGGGCTGTTCTACAATCCTTACAGCGATACCAAGTAGACTATCGTTTTATCGAGGTGCTGATATGTCTCTACGAAGCCCCCACTATGAGTGTCCGAGTACAGCACAGAGCTATGCTCGGAGTTTCTCTGAAGGATAGGATTCGTAACGAATACATCCGACAGAGAACTAAAGTCATCGACATAGCTCAGAGAATTAGCAAACTGAAGTGGCAGTGGGCCGGCCATATTTCGCGAAGAACCGATAACCGCGCTGGAGTAAACGTGTTCTTGAGTGGAGACCGCGACTCGGTAAACGTAGTGTAGGAAGTAGGGCATGCATTCCGAAATTCCGGAGTTTCGCAACTCCGGAATCTCGGATAGTTTTTTACTTTATTTCAATTCCGGAATTGAGACGAATATCGTAATTCCGATATTAATAAAAACAGTGATCCCAACTACCTTAATCCTACACATGCCGTGTCCTCCGAGCTCGAAAGCTCGACGTTTCATCGTCTCCTGCTGACGAAGACGTAGCAGTTGATGAACCAACTCTGCAAGAGCAGCTAGACAACGAACTGGATAGATGCAAAAAAAGTCACAAGAATCTAAGGACCAGTTTAGAACTTGCAGGGTTCGTGAAAGTAGAGAAATAAATTTATTATAACCGAGGACAACGAGGTGTTCATCTAGCGTGTAGCGTTTGTGTTTCGAAAGTAAAAGAGTATTTTCGAGTGCAAACTACATTTGTAACAGACTTAGAAGCTCGCTCTCTGACAAAATGCTAGGTGCATTGTTATTCTTGAAAACGCACTACCAAAAACAGCGTTTCCTCTCAAAGTTAAAATTCTGTAAGTCAAGTGTTAATCTTTTTCACAGTTTATTACCAAATTAATATTGTTGTGTTCATTATTAGCAGAGATAGGAATATGTATTGCAATTTAGGGTTAATGACCTCAAACATTATCAATAGTATGGGTACGCCCCGAAATTCCGGGAAAAAGATCGAGAATGGTTTATGTTACACTGTCGGTATTTCGTAAGTTTCTTTTATAAAATATAATTTTTTTACTAACCGTAAGTTAGATTATTAGGATAAACAAAACGAACGAACTTCGTTACTGTCTAATCCCCTTTTTCACTTATCGCCGCCTTCGTGAAGTCGAAACAATGCATTGCAATGCTTCCATAATATTTTTAGTTTGAGGCTCCGGCGACGGATGACGGATTTCCCATACAAATATAATACCAAAATGATTTGTATTTTGAGCATATTTTTGCCATGATCTAATATTATTATTCCTATTCCTATCACTGATTATTAGTTTCATATTAGTTTATGTAAGTTTTAAAATGTGAAACTAATATTATTCGTTTTTTATCGTAAGATTTTGATAACTCCTTAATAGATTAAATGACTGTCAATATAACACATTCAGTTGACTCGATCCCTTCCTCAAAATAAAAAGTGCCAATACCGGAACCAGTTTCGGAATTCCGAAATTAGGCCTCCAATATCGGAACTCAGTTCCGGAATCGAAAACATTCCGATATTGCATGCCCTAGTAGGAAGCCCTCCGGCCAGATGGGATAACGATCTGCGAAAGACTGCTGGCAGATGCTAGATGCGACAAGCTGAAGACAGGGCGCTATGGCGCTCATAAATTAGGGGACTGAAAAAGGACACTACAAAAGAGATGGAATAAAAGTTTTAATTCCACCATGTCAGTCAGTTTCGCAACATGTCTCGCTCTCGAGTCTCGAGGCTCGACAGAAGCTCGAGACTAAAACTAAAACGTGCACGGAAACAAATTGCGGAATGTAAAATAAGCCAAGTGCGGCCCTCGAGGCACGCCGACGACACGCCGGCCGAGCACGCGGCGCGGCGGCGGCGCGGCGGCGGCGCGCTGAGCGCTCGGTACGCAAGTGCCTGTTCTGCGAGACGGCGGCGCGGCGGACGAAAAGAAACGTCCTTTTTAATGTTAGCGCACAACAACCGATGAGATGATTGATCATAGCTCCGCGTGGAAACGATAATGATTGAGGAGGTAAAGGCAAGCCACAGCAACAGGCCGGACCAAACAGATTGAGATTCTTATCGAGAGCAATTTATCGATCTCTTTGTATAAACTACTTTATTGACAACCTCTGTGGCACAGTGGGCGAAGGTCCGGCTGCGACTCAGGAGGTTGCTGGTTCGATTCCGCCTCGGGACAAATATTTGTACGATCTGCAGATAATTTGTTCAGGGTGTACTGGTCGTTTTCTATGTAGGTATAATAAAAATATCTATCTATGTAATAATATTGTATTAATATTGTATTATCAATCACTTTATCAGTCATCTCATCTGGTACCCATATCACAAGCTCTGCTTAGCTTGGGGCTAGATGATGCTGTGTGGATTGTCCGGCATTATTTATTTATTTATAATTTTTAAAAAAATTAGGGTCCCGTATTAAAAATTATTTTTTTATTAAATACCCGTACGAAGACCGGCTAGTAACACATTATTAAATAAAAAAAATATATTAAATTACAGCTAAACAAATGCATCTCTGACGTTAGCGGTTAACATATAGGTAATAAAAGTAGATTTATGAACCTATTTAGGTATATTGGTTCCGAGTGATAAGCAATTTGTTGTAAATGGTTTATACATTTAGCCACGGTGCCGTGAATAATGGTTGCCACTCAACATACTCTTACAATAGTTATTGGAAATAAAGCAGCATGTTCATTATTAAGTAGGAAATTTCTGTAGATTTCATACTTTTCTTTTAAAAGTTCCTACTTTATTATAAAACAGTAGCGCAGCTTTAAAATAATACCTCCCTGGAAATAGATAAGTTTATTTCTACAAAGTACAGAGACTTGGATACTTACGGGTATTTGAAACGAATGTGTCCGACAGAGAAACAAACTTGTGGACACAGCTCAAAGGATTAGGAGAGTTGATGTATTACCGCGAGGTTGATAATTTTGTGCTCCTTCATATTTCGCCAACTACAGACAGCAATTCTCCTATATATGTATGTATTTACATGAAATTTAATTGATTGAACATAAAATAAAATAAAAATTTAAATTGTTTATTTCGAGTACCATGACTCATATAAAAGTACAATCATTTAAAATTGCTTTGATTATATAAAAGTGTAAAAAAAAACATATAAAATTTTCAGTTCTTAATCGAAAATTTTTAGATTATTTTGCACTGTTGATGTGTATTGGTTGTTTGGAAAGCACTGTCTTGTTTGATTTATTAATGTTTCAATCATGGTTTCAATTATAATTTATTCAATTTAACTAATTAATATGATACGGTGCCGTGGTAACAAAGCGGCCCGCCATGCGACAGTACCAAACGCACTGACGTCGACGAGGCGCGCAAGCGATGCCAATCCATCCTGTTTCTTCATCATCATCATCACCAGCCTATAATAGTCCACTGCTGGACATAGGCCTGGCATAATGAGCGCCGTAGATGGCATCATTATTTGGGGGTTATTGCTCATAATCCCCACGCTGGGCATGCGGGTTGGGGATCGCAGTTCGATGTAGTTGTTCTGCAGAAGGCGCTGCTGCCCGCCCCCGCTGTGTTTCCCTTAGTCGCCTCTTACGACACCCACGGGAAGAGTTGGGGTGGTGAAATTCTTTGCCGGCACCACACGGCACTGCCGGCACCACACGGCACGTCACACATCCTGTTTCTTAAAAGGAACAAAAGACTATTGGACCGAATAAGGTATAGGTGTTGAGTACTAGAAATGTAAGAAAAAAATACAAGAGGCATTAGATAATTACAGGTTTTGTCAAGCTGCCCTCGTGGCTTACTGTAGCTAGCTAGGAGCAAAAGCGCCTACCTAAATAGAAAATCATCATACTCGATAATCTCAAGAACATTACATCTAGAATAAATAATAATAAAATTAATAATTTGAGGAGGATCTTAAGAGGCGCAAATATGCAGGTCTCGACAGAGCCTACAAATTTGCTCCCCTTGGTGTCGAGACCCTGGGTCCGTGGGGTACCGAGGCTCTCCGGGTCTTCAAAAAATTATCAGAGCGTCTGGTCGAAGCGACGTGTGACCCGAGAGCTGGTCAATATTTGGCACAGCGCATCAGCATTGCCATACAACGTGGCAATGCAGCCAGCATCTTGGGTACACTTCCAACTGGTATTGATATGGATCAGTTGAGCTACCTGTAGTTTGTTCGCAACAGTCTGCAGTTAGCTCAATTGTAATTTTTTTTTTATTTAGTTTGATCATTGTATTTTATTTGTTAATAAAGGCTTAGCCAGTTAAAAAAAAAAAATTATAAAGAGACATCAGACAAAAATAACTTACATTTAGATGATCTACGAAATAAACTGCTAATAATTACAATTGATTTTGTCCAGTTCATCCCAAGGTTGCCTGGAAGAGATCACTCATAGCGATAAGGCCGCAATTTGTACTTCCTTTACTTTACACATGTCTGTTTCTAATGTTTCTTTCTTTGTGTGGTATAATAAAGTATTTTCTATTCTATTCTATACATAACCAAAAAAGTATTTTAGTTACTAAATGCATATCGGCAAAATTTTTTAAAGTTAAAACAAAAAAACAAGCAATCAAATCCTTACTGTTTATAATATTAGTACAGATATTGATATTGCAAACAGTGCACTTAATACGAGTAATACCCGAGGTAAGAATTAGAAATCGGTGCTTTTAACTTCATCCCCGCTGTAAAGGGCGATGATCCATCAATCAGTTTGTCGGCCAAAGGACTGGGAGTCCCCGGTACCGGCCGCGAGGGGCGCGGGGCGGGGGGCGCCGCCAGCGGAGCCAGGACGGCCGTCCGCAGCGGCAGCGCCGACCCTATCCTAACGTTACGCATCCTCGGAGCTACCACCTCGACGTGGGGGTAGCCGTATTGACTGGAGGCGGCCTTCTCCCGGGGCATGTGGAATGACGAGACGTCTTGGACATGTGTTCCCTGGGAGCTGTGGGGGCCGGCGAGACACAGCGCCGCCGTTAACACTGCACACATACAGAATCAATGTGTACAAGGGAGTATCCCTCCCCTAACATAACCCACGTGCTTTTCCGAAACATTTTATTAAAGTATAGATTGGCATGTCCTCGCAAACGATATTGAGAACAAAATATTTTTATTTAATACACCCATCTCTAAACATAAAATTCTAACAGTTTTACTGATTTTTTATACCGAGTAAAAATCAAACAGTATCCAGTATATAATCGAGGAAAGGTAAGTTCTTACCTGAAATTAAATGCATTATATACTCGTATGTTGCAATAACAACTCCGGCTTCTTCTTTCCGAGTAGAAAGTGATGATTGTGAAAAGCAATTGAATTTATACTGTGACCATAATGATTCGTCGATAAGTACCTGTAAGCTGTAACATCGCACTTACACAATTTAATTTAGATTTTACAAAAATAATGTATACGTCATTAAACCTCTTTAGCTAGTTTTAGCACCTGGTTTTGATCACATTCTTATAAATACGAGTATTTATCATCACCTTATGGATTATTTGACTTTATCTATGATTTAGACAATATTTAGTAGACCACCTTTTAAATGAACCTTCAGTCGTGCGCGGCCAGTATTGCGCGTGCACGTATTGTGCGTTGTTGCGTCGATTGTGGTATTTTTTCTTAACTCTACACGTAGTACGTACGAATTCACAATAATTGTTATTGTGAATTCGTACTAGTGTACGGACGAGCCTCATACTCTGCCTCGATGGATTCCGATTGTGTCTACATTGAGATAGTAGATCTCACGAATTGAAATTATATAAAATGCAGAACACTTTCATGGGTCATATTGGTCATTTTATTCAGAGCACGCCTATCGATGTCATAGAGAGTGAACTATGCATACACCCACTTTATTTGATTCACTACTATTGGCGTCACCACCTGGCTACATAATACTGTTAGAAAGCTCGGGTTTCTCTCTTCGTTGACTTCTAAAACTAGATTCTGGACACGAATAAAAAAACCTTTGCTAGCGACGGTTAAGGCTGAGACTTGATCCGAAAATATTGTTATTAAAACAAATTGTGTTCACATTTATGTGTTTGTGATGTGAAACGGTGTGAGGTTAATTGTAACCTCCTCCATCTGCTCTATCATTCCAATAGATTCAAACACAAAGCATATGTGATGGAATCCATCGGTATTCAAGGGAGTGAAGAAGTGGATAATATGACAAAGAAGTTTTACTTATATTTGAATAAAAAACAATAACCATAATGAACATTTGGATCTACATAAGGGTACATGAAACTATCAAAAACATAAAATAATGTCAACTTAAAACAACACAAGTGACACACAAAAGTAATAATTATAAAGATCAACAGATGAAGATTCCATAATATTAAATAGAATATTGACAAATAAACTACATTTAAGAGTGTGATACTAGAGCGGGTAAGCTATCATGTGTACTAATAAGTACCTATGCTCTATGCATAATGAAGGTATCGTGGCTCGACCCCATGGGCTATGGGATATAAAAAGTCGTGTATAATAAACAATAACTAAAACTGCTGTGTAAAACCTACTGCTTAGATTTCTGCCATACCGGATCGAATGCATAGGTACAACTTCCATCGAACTAAACACCCCGCATTGATTTAAACACATGCACATTCAGTTACCCATCGTCTATACTAGCTAAATCACACAATACGAAAGTTCGGATGTTTGTTTATCCTCAATTTCATACCAATGGATGATTACGAGAGTACTTGACATATGCACCAATGGCCATTTCTGAGTATGGACAGTTGCGTGAAGAATCACAAAGCTCCTAATACTTTTCGATAAAGACGTCGCACGCAGACCGTTCATAGTAATTTCACTATTGTGGAAGGGTTTTTATATCTTTCATTTGTTATGCCTTGAATTCCACTAACCACACCCCCCACCCCCGCACCCCCACTGACCCGTCCCTCCCTGTGAAGATACAAAAGCTACGTAGATCTTCGTAGAACTTGCTACGGTGCTGCTTCAGATCGGCGTAGCATACAGAAGACTTTAACGAGCACCCACTTTTCTTCGACAAACTAAATTAAATTCTTTATAATATCTGAAAGTAGGTACTTTACACCAAACGAGAAGCGGTCTGCAGTTTCATAAAAAAACTTTCTTTACTTCAATGTACTTACTGATAACTTAGTGACAAAGTAGGTAACAAAGTAAGATTTTGGTATTCTACGTTTATTTTGAATTTTAAGACGTTACATATGAAATGATTGAGAAGCTAATAGCATTGCGATCGACAACACAGTTAGTGGGTACCTGACCATAAAGTATCGCGAGAGGGACGGTACCTTATTACTGTTACCGTACGGGATAATTTAAAACTAATTATCAATTGATAGGTATCTATGTTCCAGACGGGACAATGAAACAACTCTCTCTCGTTCTCTCATTATTCTTTATGTAAGATTACCTATACTACTTACCATGTCGCCAAATACCTATTTATCTGGTTTATGACGAATATTTAACTTGGATAAGAAACATGAAAAAATTAAACATGTCAATATGATGCTGAAATGGTTATGCAACAAAGCGGTGGTTGTTCCACCTGTGATTCGGTTCTTTGAGCATGATGTTTAGTCCACCTGTGCTCCGGTTCTAGATTCTTATTATTACGGGGAATTTTCCCCTTATGGCCTCCAACCTCCCCTATAGCCATCCCGAGCCTCGCACTTATCTCTCATCTCCCTGTTTGCAGACATACCACATATATATTGGTATCTATTATTACGTGGATGCGATCCCTTATGCCTGCAGGCAGACCACAATATATTGGTCTTTACTATTACGTGGATGCGATCCCTTATGCCTGCAGGCAGACCACAATATATTGGTCTTCACTATTACGTGGATACGATCCCTTATGCCTGCAGGCAGACCACAATATATTGGTCTTCACTATTACGTGGATACGATCCCTTATGCCTGCAGGCAGACCACAATATATTGGTCTTCACTATTACGTGGATACGATCCCTTATGCCTGCAGGCAGACCACAATATATTGGTCTTCATATCATCGCCCTCATGGCTGCAGGTAGACCACATATATTGGTCATTACTATCATCGCCCTCATGGCTGCAGGTAGACCACATATATTGGTCATTACTATCATCGCCCTCATGGCTGCAGGTAGACCACATATATTGGTCTAATATCGTCGATATCAAAATTCTCAATTGCAAGCAATGTAACTCAAAGTGACTCACCAACGACGCGGCGACGTCATTCTCGCCCGGTGTCTCGTAACAGAATGTGCTCGGGCCGACCGTCGGCGACGGAAAGTGCTGCGCACGCCCCGCCTCCTCGCCTCGGCCGGTTTTGTAGCCAGTCAGCTAAAATCTTTTTATACCTACCTACTATCTAGGTAGATACTGAGAATATTTCTTCGCCTTCGCGACATTCCCCCCCTTCGAAGGAAGAATGAGAAAGAAAGATATAAAATCAAGACTGAACATTACATGAATTTACTGATAGACGCACTGTCACACTCTTAGACCTTTTGTCTAGTTTTAAACAATTGGAGAAGCCCTGGTTGGCCTCTTACGTCTCTAGAGTATCAGCTTCTGATTCTAGTTGCGTGCGCCGCAGCCTGATATAATATCTTAATTTGTCGTTCCTCGGAACCTTAATCTCTAATCTTGGGAACTTAGTCAACTTTCGGAACTGTACTATCTCCTTTTAGTTCATGTAGGTAAACGTGTGCTATAGAACGAAAGAATTAGCCTCTTTCCAATGTCTTTTTGTGCTCTGTTGTCACTTTTATGTGCTCTTTAATTTGTCACTTTTATGTGCCCAAATGAACATTAGACTAACTGCTGTCCAACCTTCCAGTGTGCCCTTATGTGCTCTAATTTTATCTGACTATCTCTTTTTATACTGATTGGTTAACATCTTTTTATTCTGCAAAATCATCACACGCAGATGATCTTGTTCTTGAGGAATCTCCTTTTCTTACCGTGTGGTTGACGGTCTCATAATCTACATAGGATTCAAGTTCTTTCATTTTCGTAGTCAACGATTTTGCCAACTTTCAACTCTTCACGTTATGTTTAATTTCCTGTCAAATCATCCATCCATAATTCCACACCATGGAGCTGATTCTTGGATAAAATTCCAGTGAGATTTTTTCTCTGGATATATCAGTTGTAGGTAACATAAAATTATGTGATTTTTCCAACACAATAAATTGTGATAAATTCTTACTGCTACACCGTTCTTATAACGAGAGAACACTCTTAACCAAATAGATCTTTCATCTCTTCTCTTACTTTTTAATTTGTTAGAAATAAATTGATTGAAAGCTGTAATCTCTGTCTTATGTAACTCTTTCAATAAGGCACTCACGTGAGTAGGCAAACTCGATGTTTCTCTTGAGTAGTTGACTCAGCTATTTCTAATGCGGTTTTGTTCGATAATATCTGTAGAAGTACTTATTCGTAAGACCCTCCTCAACCAAAGAATTTGTCTGAATTTCATCATTATTTTTCGTAACAGTTGGTGTAAGGGCTTTTCCGAAATATGACATAATTTTTAACTTATACACTTTGACTGCCTGCTGCGCCGCCACGGTACATGCACCACAGCTGCATAGCGGCCGCCGCGCGATTTTACCTTACTTATTAAGTTGACCGAGACAGGTTGTTTTGTTCGTTCGTATATCTGCTCTGATGATGCTCAACTGTCTTTATTCTGCTTTATTTAAATAATATATTCACAAATAAATAGTGGTATTAGTTTGTCCGATTCACATTAATTCAGAACCACTTTTGTTATCACTCTAAAATTTCATTTTAGCAGTAGGTATGGTGTCTGTGCACTGCGAATTGATTGGTCACTCTATCAAAATTTCATGGCGGTACTTATAAATCTCAATTCATTTTTACTATTTATAAATCAAATAAGTACTTATAAACAGCAATTCTTGTCTAAGAATCAGTACGTTATTTTGGTTCTTTAGGGACTTTCTATGCTCTTTAGACATGACTTGTCTTAACCAAATTAACAATATTAAGTGTGTAAAGAACCAGGTACGCAAATAGTACAACTCCGGCGTATGCTTTCATTAACGTGTCAACAAAGCAGTTAATACGCCCTTGTAGTAAACTGATTATGATTGTCAATAAATAAGTCTGTTGCCGTGTGGTGCCGGCACAGAATTTCACCACCTCAACTCTTCCCGTGGGTGTCTCTTACAACAAGAGGCGACTAATGGAAACACACCGGGGGGCTGGCACCAGCGTCCTCTGCAGGACAACTCCATTGAACTACGATCCCCAATTTGCATGTTCAGCGTGGGGATTATGGGGTAATATAATAACCCTCAAATGATTAGAAAAGCCATTTATGGTGCCCTCTGGTCATGACTATGACCGAAATCGTTTCCACGAGATAAACAAAACTTTATACTCTTTTCTACTATTCAATCTTTACTCTGCCAGATCCATCTAATCTATTATAATCTAATCGATAAGTCTCATCTCATTATTATAATGTGGTGATTTGCACCTTAAATTTGAGTATTGATAGGTTCATTTAGATCGATGACTACTACAATCGAGAAAACTGATAATAGCGTTAATCCTTTTCGGATCTACCTACAATTACTAAGTAGGTTTGTAACAAACAGTGCGGTAATTAGGTACCTGGCTGTCATATGAATTATATGCTGACTATTTCTTTAGCTGACTTCACTCGTAGTGGGCTGAATAAACTTTTTAGGACAAGTGGCCCGGTAGCCAATATTCGCTGCAATAACAATATTTACGATTAGGATTACAGGTAACCCTATAACCTGTCTGAAAGCAATTCAAGCAACGGGTCCCTGAATACGAGCCTTCCTGCCCTGTAGGTTTAGTTTGTATTTTGTACATTCTTCATTAAAATGGTGTTGACTACATAATATACAACTTCTTGTATATTTCCTCTTAGGTGGCTCATCAGAACTTTCTGAGACATCGTGTTGTCATTTCTTTTATTTGGTTTTACTAAATTGTGTATTAATAATTTATGTAGTTGTCCTTTCTATAATTGTTGATTTTTACGCTGTCTGTGGTTTATCTTTTCTTCAGATCTTATTTGTAATGTTCCTTTAGTAAGGTTTTCCATAGTGTCCTTCCCTTCACTATTTGTCGATTCTGTAATCGATACACCTTTTGTGTCTTTCGTTAGTCTAGAGGTTTCCTTAGTAGATATAATTTATTCTAGATTTACTTTCAATATTTTCTCTTCTTCACCTGTCATCTTCATTCTTACATCACTCGTAGGTTATTGTAATTCATGTCTTCGTTAAGGGAGCTCAATACGCCTTGGTGTCTCTCTTTTACGTTTAAGTAGTACTTGTCTGCAGTGTAAAATTGATTTGAGACAGTTGGTTTTACTCTGTTTAATGCGACATAACGTTTGTCAATAATTGCCGCAGGTTTACCGACCCTCAAATAAATAAATAATGCCGGAGAATTCACACAGTAAACCATAACTTCTGGTAGTATTGCATCGATACCTCTGATACATTAACACCATTGTAATATTTGACATATTTTCAATGATTAAGAATTTCTTCGGCCTGAACAGCCGTGTACTCGGCGCCCCTTCAGTGTTGGGCTCAGCAACTAATTTGCAGTAGATCTGGATTTCTGCTTCAAATTTCTGAGTAGCACCCTTTAGTTTATCTCTGGTTATTTCTATTTATCTGTAGTTGGCTTTACCATAATGTAATTGTTTAAGGGCACACTGAGCAGAGTCTATACATGATTGGACAGATTCTTGCAACAACTTTAAAGGAGTCTAGAAGACCTCCATTTTGTCTAGTTCAAATGCAGTTCCTTCTAGAAATTGACCATAAGTGCAAAATCTTGTTAAAATCAAAAATCTACAAAAATATATTTTGCTTAGAGACTTAAGTCCTCGTACTTTGTGCTTTATCAAAAAAAAAACAACTGTGATAACCGCAGACCGCTGTCTGCAAACAATTTAATAATAAGAATTTCTAACTTTATTTCTCTGCTATGAATTATTGTTCAAATTATTTTGCAGTGCCTTACAGGGTGCATGTACCATTGACATATGCTAGTACATACTGTATATTTAGCTGTATACATGTGAGCAATTAAATCAATAAATGAACAAACTACAGGAAGCTCAACTAATCAATACCAACATAAGTTGGAATTTCACTTAAAGATGCTGGTTGTATTGCTTCGCAATGCATACTGATGTGCCAGACACCTACCAGCTCTCGGGTCACGTCGCTTAGACCAGACGCTCTGATAAGTTTTCGAAAACCTGGATAGCCCCGGCACCCCACGGACCCAGTGTCTCGACTCAAATTGAATCAAATATCTAGGCTCTGTCGAAGCCTGCTTTTTCTAGTAGGTATATAAGTATCTGCATACTGACACTCTGTCTTAGGTAAATATAAATTTTGATTTATCACCAAAGTTCACGCGTGTTTGCTAACGCCGCATGTGAGACGCCGCTGTTCTTTAGCTAAATTCTGGTCGTCTATATACGGACCTACCTCTACGACACAAGGTCAAAACCACGCAAACGCAAACGCATTGACGAATCTTGTTTTTTCCTATAGGACTTTATTTCAAATATAAACTTTATTTTCTTTGAAGGTTTCTAATAACAACGCAACCTTAAACAAATCTATGCACAAGATCTCTTTCATTATGTAGGGAAATATTTGAATGCAAAAAAAAAAATTGCGTTTGCATACCTTGTCTTATTGAGCACTTACAGCAATGTTCTTGCTAGGTAGGCTTAATTTTCACAAATTATGTTTGTGCTAAGGTTTAAGTAAAAATATCAGTACGTATTCAAAATTTAAGAACATCCTTTCCACCACTGCTGCGGCTCTAGTGTATGGAATAATTTATTATGCGCAAGGGTTGCCTGGTAGACACCCATATTGGCAAGTTCTTATTTCAATTAATTACTAAAAATCAGTAGGTATTCAAAGTTTGAGATCACCCTTCGCACTAATGCTGCTCATGTAATAATATATTATGCACATAGGTTGCCTGGCAGAGGTAATAGGGCCGCCCATATCGGCAACTTCTTATATCTATTAAATACAAAACAATCAGTAGGTATTTAAAATTTGAGAACACCCTTCGCACTACTTCTGTTATGTAATAAATTTATTATGCGCGAAGGTTGTCTGGAAGATGTTATAAGGCCGCCCAAAGCGACAACTTCTTATTTCCATCAAATACTACTACTGACAAAAGTTAGTACAATAACATATTTATTTATGCATTGTTTCGCATTCTGAACAGGTAAGAAACCCAAAAACAAATTTCGCTAATATAATACCTACGTAACTACGTACTACGGTATAGTACCTACGTACTTAAGTACAATGTTGTGTGTGGAAGCCACTAAATTCCAACACAACACGGTCAATACACACACAACGGTGGCAATGAATATAGAAACTACCACACGAAATCTTAAAGGTGAAATTTTTTGTCTATGTAGCATATTCGAAGTCACGATAACATTGTCGTGACAAAGTCGTAAAATGTTATAATCTATTTATAGACATTTTGCTAAGTTAGTACTTCGTCAGGCCAAGTGCGAGCACAACTTTTTTCAAAACTACCCACATTAGCATTTATAAAATAATTAGTACTTCGTATACGGAAAATTGATGAGGGTATTTGAAAACATTGATAAGGAGGCATTATGCATTATGATGCTCGGATTCTATAAATATTATCGTATCTTAAAAATTGCAAGGTTCGAATCTTTGTTAGATCCCTGCATCTCCACCATGTCGCCAAATACCTATTTATCTGGTTTATGACGAATATTTAACTTGGATAAGAAACATGAAAAAATTAAACATGTCAATATGATGCTGAAATGGTTATGCAACAAAGCGGTGGTTGTTCCACCTGTGATTCGGTTCTTTGAGCATGATGTTTAGTCCACCTGTGCTCCGGTTCTAGATTCTTATTATTACGGGGAATTTTCCCCTTATGGCCTCCAACCTCCCCTATAGCCATCCCGAGCCTCGCACTTATCTCTCATCTCCCTGTTTGCAGACATACCACATATATATTGGTATCTATTATTACGTGGATGCGATCCCTTATGCCTGCAGGCAGACCACAATATATTGGTCTTTACTATTACGTGGATGCGATCCCTTATGCCTGCAGGCAGACCACAATATATTGGTCTTCACTATTACGTGGATACGATCCCTTATGCCTGCAGGCAGACCACAATATATTGGTCTTCACTATTACGTGGATACGATCCCTTATGCCTGCAGGCAGACCACAATATATTGGTCTTCACTATTACGTGGATACGATCCCTTATGCCTGCAGGCAGACCACAATATATTGGTCTTCATATCATCGCCCTCATGGCTGCAGGTAGACCACATATATTGGTCATTACTATCATCGCCCTCATGGCTGCAGGTAGACCACATATATTGGTCATTACTATCATCGCCCTCATGGCTGCAGGTAGACCACATATATTGGTCTAATATCGTCGATATCAAAATTCTCAATTGCAAGCAATGTAACTCAAAGTGACTCACCAACGACGCGGCGACGTCATTCTCGCCCGGTGTCTCGTAACAGAATGTGCTCGGGCCGACCGTCGGCGACGGAAAGTGCTGCGCACGCCCCGCCTCCTCGCCTCGGCCGGTTTTGTAGCCAGTCAGCTAAAATCTTTTTATACCTACCTACTATCTAGGTAGATACTGAGAATATTTCTTCGCCTTCGCGACATACCAGGTGTATTTACAATTTTATTAAGTACCTACTTTAAGTAGGTACTTATTTATTGATTTCAATTAATGACTAGCCTAAGTAATCATTAAAGATGCATCTGAAACTTTTATTACAATTTAGTGTATATAATGTTTAATTGTTTATCATTTAAATAACTCTGTAATAAGTGTCTGTGGTCAACAGTAAGCTCACTATTAAGTCGCGACACTCAGAAGAGCGGAATGGGCAATCACTTCCTAAAGCATATCACCCGAGCACGCAGCATGTCCCAGTGGCAGCGGAGGCCTCGACACCGCAGCTCAATAGATACTTCTTGTACTGCTTCTAAAGCTGAGTCGGCGTCAGCGCCCGCGTACGCGACTATGATGACAGTTCGGATGTCGATGACTCTTGGATGTTATGACCAAAAAGTCTTCAATGGTTCAGTTGAGCAAATGAACCAAATCGCAAATGACGTTTGTACGCGTGAGGCTAACCTAACGAACCAACCGGCGGCGGTGACTCTATTGTCTAACTCAACTGGTAATCGTAATCGGCTTCAGTTTGGCATTTCAAACCTAGCCTGGACTTCGATTGTCACTTTCGTATTATGTAAATAGCTGAAACCGAAGTCCAGACCATCTTATCTTACCTTAGACAAAACCGACAACATTCTAACTGGGTCTACAACTGGTAATCGCTTTGAAGTTTACTGGTAATGGATTTAAAGTTAGACAATATGGCTGCGGGTTAGATCTCGGCCAGCATGCGCACCATAAAATGAGCCTGATATACTTTCCTTGTTTGTCGCAAACTGATGATAATATTGTAGAAAAATAAATAAGTGCAGTGCGTACCTATCGGTTCTCGCACGCTATGCGTTGAGCTCTGACTGACGTGTACCTAGACGTGTAAATATAACCAAGACACAACACTACTTGTTTGGGGAATCTTGTTCTTCTGGACACCTCTTGAGGGTAATGCTGAAAATCAGTGCTTGCTCTTCGAGCGAAACTATACGCTGAGTTATTGCCTTTTTGCTGAGCTGCAGCACACACTGCTTTGTACCTACTTTTTATTATAATTCATGCTACCTGTTTGATTGTTTGTCAAATGTTTGTATATATATTATATATATATATATATATATATACACAAACATTTAATGTACTACGGTGTGTTGCAGAAGCAAATAAAATCTTTATCTATCTACCTCTATGTGAGTGTTCTTTAGCATTCTGCATTTTAATTTAGATCAGTGTCCTACCCGGAGCAGGACATACATGCTCGCTCGGTGAAGTAGCGTGCGCCAGCGCCGCGCCACCAGCGAGCATATGCTGTTCCACTCCGCGCTGGAGTAACCTCAGGTCACTTGTTTAATAATGCGCTCCTTTGCTGCGTGAAACTGATGGCGAGGCCAGCGCAGCGGAACTGCGCCCGATTATGTGACTTGGTTGCGAACGGTTTGACATTTTTTGTTTTGACCATAGACATAGGAAAAAGTTCAGACGTAATCCTATCAAATCAAACTTGAATCCTAACAATGGCGGAATGACATTGAGTGTCAGTGTATAGAGAGTTGCCAACAGAAGAAAAAATTACCCATATTTTTTATAAATATTCTTCCTAATAATTGTTTACATAATGAACATGTAAATTATAAAATGAATCATTTTAGGTACTGCTTTAGCCACGATAATCGTGTTTAGTCCTACTTTTTATTATTTACAATTTACGCCAGCGCTTTATTTTTATTTATTCATTTAATTAGAACGGTCATACAACCACTTACACTAACTAATGAAAATTAATTAAAACAATAAATATCGCACGAAAGTGACAGTAAAATCTGGATTATGTTAATTAAAATAATAATTCAACAAAATTATTTTTAAAATATTAATTATTAATATTATGGTGCTAACTGCAATGATTTTGATTGTTCCCGGGATTAAATAGTAACCCCTATTTTGCTAATCGAAGAAATTTCAACAAAATCTGTTTAGGCCTCTGAGTGTGTGTGCAGAAGTAACAAACATAAACACATCCAAAGTCTCCGTTCCATGTCTAATTTTAGTTTGAATAAATTATTCTTTGTGCCTATTAACTGGCTGACAACATTTTCTGCCTGCGGCTTCGCATACGTTATTCATATGGAAATGCCTAACCAATATAATAAAAAAAATCAAATAAAAATTATAATTATTTAAATGTACATTTGCAGCCATATCTTATGATTGTTACTGGGAAGATCAATGAAAAGTTCCTAATAATGAAAAAAATATACATTATGCTCATATTCATTGTTTATTGATACATAATAAATAAAAAAATGTATACCTACATTAAAATGCCCGAATGATTTTACATGAAAAATCTTAATACACACTGCATGCTACACCAGATTTACATAGTGGGATTCAAATTATTTTAACTATGAGATTCTTTGATAATGCGAATTCAATTTAACTTCCAATTTTCATTACCCGGAAATCTGAAAAACATATTGACTATTAGTATGCCCCACGGCTATCGATAATCTCGATAGGTATAAGATCTGCTTAGCATGATCGTCAATAAAAGTATTATCCAAATGGGTTCAGCTATTTTGGAGGTTAGCTCAAATAAAAAACAAACATAGGTATTTCGAAATTCGTATCCCTAAAGCTAAGCTATTGTATAGATATTATAAACTGAAATTCAATATTCTTATTATATTTCGAATACTTAACACATCATCATCATCATCACCAGCCTATAATAGTCCACTGCTGGACATAGGCCTCCCCTAATGAGCGCCATAGATGGCATCATTATTTGGGGGTCATTGCCCATAATCACATATATTTTATATAACCAGAATGATGAAATGCCTATTTACCTATGAGATAATATGAGAATTAAAACATTTTTAATATCCTCCCATACTTACTGGAAAATTTACATGTTTACATGTTGGCAACACTGGCTAGATTTTGTGCGTATAGTATGATTTTTATGTTGATAATAATTTTGCGTTAAATCGAAAAAATAAGTTGGTGAAATAAGAAATTTATCTACGAAATGTGATCCGGTGTTTTTTATTGACAAACGCATTGTGATTTTGGCAACATCTGACCACACAAGACGGCGTTTTTCATTTTGTTTTGATTTGTTTATATGATGTTATTCGTTTCGTGTCTATGGGCGTTATGGCGGCGACTGACATACTAGACAGTATGTCAGAGTACCGAGTGCTTCTTTTTATTTTTTATGAAACTCCTTCCGTACTTATTCATACTTTCATGGTTTTGACATTTTCATTCTATTGCAAAGAGTATGTCCCGGATCATAGATGTTAAAATGTTAATTTTGGTACATAATTTGGGTCAACGATATAAATAAATGAAAAAATGTTAGTGTTTAAAATCTGACCAGCTTGTACTTTTACTTACCTACTACATAAAAACAAAAACGTCTTTGGATAAGAAAGATACATATGATAGATAAGCTATACCTATTGTGGAATATTCGCTAAAGAAATAATGTACATATAACTTAATTAAATAATGACGTTTGGACCTACTTTATTTTGTGTTATTTTTTGTGTGATTCTTATTTTAAAGGTAAAATAAGTAAAAAAAATAACATTATTAAAATCACCACTAGATTTTAATAATGTTATTTTTTTTACTATTAGTTACAAATCACATATCAGTCTGAACAATCCAACGTAAATAAATAGTTGTGTGGCTGTATGTATGTATGTATGTATGTATGTATGTATGTATGTATGGTTTTAATGTTCGTCGTTTTCTCCGGCATTTGTGGACCGATTTAGATGATTCATTAGTAGTTTGTATAGATAGACGATAGAAAACTTGCGGTGGTTACATTTCATTCCCGAAAAATCTGTATGTTTCAGCTAAACTAAAAAAAGGATAGCGGTTTTGTCATAATCCAGTTCATAGATATTATCTATATAAAGTTAATCTATATTTATAAACAACTAGCAGCCCGCCCCGGCTTCGCACGGGTATTTTAAAGAATTCTATGTTTTTACACACACACACACACGTTAGATAAGGTACTTTATTATTGAAGTTTGTTTTCATAAGGATCACTAACTCTAAAAATATTCTATAGCGCATGGATTTATGAAAAGTAAGGATGGCATCCTGTCAAATCAAACCTGAATCCTAACAATGGCGGAATGACATTGAGTGTCATTGTATATCGAGTTGCCAACTGAAGAAAAATTTACCCATATTTTTTATAAATATTCTTCCTAATAATTGTTTACAAATGAATATGTAGATTATAAAAAAATCTACGTAGGTACTGCTTTAGCCACGGTCATCGTCTATTAGACCTACTTTTTATAATTTTCAATTTACGCCAGCGCTTTATGGTGCTAACTGCAGTGAATTTGATTATCCCACAAGCACAGAACAGAACACTGTACTTTCCCGGGATCAAATAGTAACGTATTTGCTAATCGAAGAAATTTCAACAAAATCTGTTCAGCCCTCAGTGTATTCCAACTCTCCGTTCACTGTCTAATTTTAGTTTGAATAAATTATTCTTTGTGCCTATTAACTGGCTGACAACTTTTTTCTGCCTGATGCTTCGCATGCGTTGTTCCTATGAAAATGCCTAACCAAAAATCAAATAAAAATTACTTATTTAAAAGTGGCAATAAGCAGCCATATTACGATTGTTACTAGGAAGATCAATTAAACGTTCCTAATAATGAAAAAATAATACATTATTCTCATTATTCTTTGTTTGATAAATAAGAAATAAAAATTTATGGATACATAAATATTATTAATTTTAATTGCCCAAATTCTTATAAATGAAAAATCTTAATGCACACTGCATGCTATACTAGATTAAGTGGGATTCCAATTATTTTCATTGTGAGATTCTCTGATTACCTATACGAATTCAATTTAACTTCAAATTTTCATCACCTAGAAATCTGAAAAAATATTGACTATTAGTTATGCCCTGCGGCTACCTATAATCTCGATATAACATGTTATCTGCGTAGTAATCAGCGTCAGTATTAATTAATTATTATTAAAATGGGTTCAGCTATTTTGGAGGTTAGCTTAAATAAACACTATAATAATTCGTCTATCAAAAGCTAAGCTATTGTATTGATATTACAAACAGAAATTCAATATCATAATTATATTTCAAATAATACATATTATTACCAGAATGATAAATAAATGCATATTTACCTGATTCATAATTTAAAGTCAATAAAATATGAGAATTGAAACTTATTTAATATACTCCCACATTTACCGGAAAATTTACATGTTTACATGTTGGCAGCACTGGCTAGATTTTGTGCTTCTATTTTGATTATTTTGTTCAAAATAATTTTGCGTCAAATCAAAGAAATAAGTTGGTAAAATTAGAAATTTACCTAGGAAATGTGATCCGGTGTTTTTTATTGACAAACCTATTGTGACTTTTGCAACATCTGACCACACAAGACGGCGTTTTCCGTTTATTTTGGTTTGTTTACAATGGGGTTCATCAGTTGGTGTCTATAGCCGTAATGGCGATGGCCAGCATACTATTTGATTGATTGGCATGCTTGCTTGATTGGAGTGCTTCGTTTTATTTTGTTCTGATACTCCTTCCGAACTTATTTATAGTTTCATGCTATAGCGATTAATGAGCGTTTATCATTCTAATGATGATTTTTTTTCCAAAAAGGTCTAGTAGTTTCAGAACCTATTCAATTCAAACCACAAGCAAACAATAAAATCTTTCCTTTTTAAAATTGTACCTTTACCTCCTTTACTTATATAAAGACTTTTCTCTCGCACCGCTATATCGCCTACATCGCATGGTTCCAATCTTGAAGTTTTTATATTTTTTGACATTGAGTTTCCTCTCGCACCCCAGTAACCTCAGTAACGAACTGTGATGTCTATGACAATCCATAACTGACACTGGCGGAGTCGTCGTAGCAAAAGCGGTGCCATAAAAAAAGAAGTTGAAGTTGAGTCACAGCAAAAGCGAGCAGCGCAAAAAAAGAAAAAAAAAGAAGTTGATGTATAGCGCTATGGTTTTATTATTGAAGTTTTTATACGGATCTCTAACTTTTTTGAAAATATTTTGTAGCCTATGTTCATCACGGAAATGTTAGGATTCTTGGTGGAAGAATTTTTCAAATTGGTCCAGTAGTTTCGGAGCCTATTCAATTCAAACAAACAAACAAACAAACAAACATACAAACAATCAAATCTTTCCTCTTTATAATATTAGTATAGATCAAATCTTTCCTCTTTATAATATTAGTATAGATCAAATCTTTCCTCTTTATAATATTAGTACCTATAGATAGACAAACAAACAAATAAAGAATCTTATCAGTTCAGTTCCGCTTTCCGCTGGGAGCTATATGTCTGCTTGTTCGTATACTAACGTTTCCACAGGCTCACACTCTGTCATGGGGGCTAAGATGCATGCCACGAGAGACGACACGCGCGAGACGAGTAATTTAGTCGTCGTCAGTTATTTTCTCGTTTACTCTAAGATGCGCACCACGAGATACATAATACTCATTGTCGAGAAGTTCTTCTCGCGTAGAGATAGCCACTCAGACGAATACCCGTTTATTTCATTCAATTGTTTATGGTTTTAGTATGCTGCTAGGAAGAATTAGAATAACCTTCATAATTTTCACCTCCTTATTGGTAGTTTGAACATTTTCACTGGCAGAATCGATGGTAGAATGGTGACAAAACGGAACAAATTCCTAAAAAAAAAAAACAGAAACTATTTCAACATTTGCGCGCAAACCCTGCCTCAACTTTTTGTACCGATTGCAAGAAGGCATCGCGAAAACGTAAGTAAAAATAAAATATTAGTGCAGTTTATGTATAGTAAATATATGTATGTTAGCAATAGTATGTTTCCTTATGCACTTGCCTCAACCAATCTTACAACAAGGCCAAGAAAATATGTAAGTAAGTACATACATTCGTATTGATTTGTCTGAACTTATTAAACACGCTACCGAGTGATTGTTTGTTTCATATGACCTAAAATATGTTTGTTATTCAATCCATTAAAGCCAAAATCATCTAGCTCAATTGATCAGGGAAAACGGACTTAGAAATCTTAGGCTTGACTTTGAAATTAGCTAGGTAATCCCGACAGCATCATTAACCCTTACCTAACTATTCATCCGCTCTACCTACAAACTCTACCTATAATGCTATCTTTGTTTCAGACGGTAATCATCATCATCAAGCCAACCCAACACGCCACAACAAATGTAGTACTTAGAATAATATCATGTAGTAGACAGATAGACATTTTATTGGTAAAAATTAAATTATTACAAGTCAATATATAAGATAAGTTAGTATGCACTTAAAATAAAATAATATCACCTATAAAAAAACAATGTGTATTATTTTAATTATCAATGCATTAAAAAGGGTTTGAATAGTGTCTGCATTGGTGCCGGCTCCACAGCATCCAAGTGCTCTCCCAATTTCCCTTCTTCTAATAGGATCCTGTAACAACATTGTTTCCAGTCGCCTAGGCATCTAAAACTGCCCTTTAAGAACCCATTAGTACGCTCTATACCATTGCGCACTCTGCAATGCCGGCTAGAGGTTAAAACAGTAGCATGCACTTGTTCTTGCAGTTACAAGCAGCCACAACTTTACCAGCATAGAAATTGAATATATATATACGTAGGCTTTATGAGCTTTATTCTCGTTGATCTCGTTCGCTTAAAATTGCAGCAGAACCTACAACAAGATAAAATTATGTAAGCATATATGTAGGTATGTATCCAAGTACCTAATTGGTACCTAAATTGTAGTCAGCAAGCGATGGCATTATAGGTTACAACCGAGATGGGTTAGAATTAGGTAGGTAGGTACTCACTTTTATATGAGCAGGTACGCCAGAACTATTTTGCGGCTCCAAATCGGCCGTTAACCGGGAAATGAAATATTCCTTAATTGGTTTATTGATGCGCCATAGTCGATGAAACTCAGAATCGGGGACATCCAGAGGGTCACAAGCAAAACATCTCTTCCGGTCCTCTCTAGTATTAACAAATAATGTTCACATGGAACCGCGATAACCAACAAAATTCAAAGAAAAATTCATGAATATCTTCTCGTCAATTTTCTCGTGCTCAAATTGAAGGACGAGAGTTCTTCCCGCGCTAAACTGTCAGAAGTTGAGAAAATGTGGCGCGCATCTTAGCGTTTGACGAGAAAGGTGACCACAGATAAGATATACATTCACTTAAATCGTTCACGTGATGAGACGAGATGAAAAAAGGTGGCGCATCCTAGCATCAGTCGAGAAATCGAGATAGCGCCATTTTTCACGAGATAACGAGTCGAGAAACGCTTCTCGTGGCGCGCATCTTAGGCCTAAATGGTCGCGAAATAAATTCCGTAACGCTGTCATGGCCATCTGCGGTCAACATCATTATAGTCCATTCGAAAAAAAAAGTGAATATTTATAAAAATGTTTTTTTAAATGGTGAATGTCCGAAAACGATAATACTACTAAAATTGCCATTACAGTGAGTAAAGCTTATAAATTTCAATAGATTTAAATTTATGATAGTATAGGAAAAAGTTACGTAATATGTCAGGACTAAGAAGTAATCCGGCACAAAAGCGGGCCGCGCTCCGCCGTATATTGATACGGAAATTGTTATGTTACAATGTTACACTACGGCAAACGATCCCCTATATTAAATAAATATAATATTAATTTAATTCTGAAAAGTTCAAGTCTTGTGATTCTCGTTGGCTTAATTAAATTAATTTTGCTTTGCTTGTGTATCTGTTTTCTTTCAAAAGATCTGTTATTATGATTAGAGCAATTTAAGTCTAGATTCGGCGAAGGGATCGAGATTATGTATTTGGGTTAATTTTAACATAAATTTGAAAGTCTTAGGAACCTTTATCCTCGTTGCTAGATAATCAAGGACAGCGGCAGCGTTCGTAAAACTACTTCAAGTCTTTTCGTCGGCCATACTGCAATGTCTAAAAACGAAAGTTTTCGATCTGTGACTATGATCTGTCATTCATGACCTATGTAGCTGAGACGTGGACACTCACGATAGGGTTGGTCCACCAGTTCAAAGTCGCTCAGCGAGCTATGGAAAGAGCTCGGAGTTTCTCTGAAGGATAGAATTCATAACGAAGATACTCCACAGAGAACCAAAGTCAAACTGCGGTAAACGTGTTCTTGAGTGGAGACCGTGACTCGGCAAACGCCCTCTGGCTAGACAATTCAGTTTTTTTAAAGTTTCATACTTTTTGAATACATTGAAAAGAGTCAAAAAATTTACTACTTACCTATCTACCTGTAGTATTTTAATTAATATTTATATATTTATCCGACAAAAACGGAATTCAGATTTTTGTCGAATAAACTAATCTTTAACCTGGCCAACTTACAAAATACTCTGAACTCGTTAAAAGCGGTGAACCGAGTCCAAGTTGATCGCACTAAATTGCATCGGTGAAATTTGACCTTAGAATGTTTGGTGAACCCTATCGTTGGTATGTTTTAGGTTCTGTCCAAACTATTTAAGAAGGCTGGCCCTCATCAAACCCCAAGTTAATATACCATAATAAGAAAGTTCTCATTATAACAGAGCTTTAGTAAAGTTGTGAAAGGATTTAATAAAATATGAAACAAACTGCCGTAGAAGTGGGCTCAGTGCGCAGTTGACTTACAGTTCCCTTACGAATGGGCGCTAGGTATTATGTCCAACCGGACATTATGATTACGTCCGTCAGGTCACCAGCGACGCCCCAACTATGATACTCGGCAGTTCGGGAGTCAGTGGGATGGCTCATGGCGAGGGAAAGGATTTTGGATTGACGCTCATCTACTTAGGTTCAACCGACCACCCAAGCGTTGCAAGACTCGACCCAATTAGTTAAGGAACTTTGAGATGTTCTAATTAAATAGGTGACTACTTTCGAAATAGTTGAGACATTTTTATGTTGGGAAGGGTAAAACTTAGGTAAAGCTTCGGTCATAACTGGTGCTATTCGGAAAATTACTATTTCACGTGATTGCTACATTCTTCGTCATATCATGTATACATGAGAGAAGCTGTTGGCAAAGGCTTGTCGAAATATCACCACACTCACCGTATTCTTCAAAATTATCACAGAAAGCTTAACTAGATAAGGTAAAAATAGGTACCTAATTTATGAAATCCCTTGAGTTCATTGATTCGAACCGATAGCGAATGGGCAATCGTCCAATCAGCGTCGTGTCAGCGAGTGATGGGGCCGGGCCCTGGCCCTGACGGCTCACTGCCCCAGGGCAACGCGGGCCCCCGGCGGCGCGGCTGTCTCACGGCCTGCCTACGGTGCGCAGGCAGTACGCGATGCTGCGGATATACCGAGTTATATTGGAATACTGAGTCACTTGACGTGTTCGCACTAGAGTGCATCAGGGCGCGGCGTGGCGCCGGCGGGCGAGGGATATTTAGGTCGAAAGGAGCAGGTTAACAGTCGAAATCATAAATTTAGACCAAATCTACAAAACAATCACACGTGTATTTTTCTACCATCCTACTCAAGATGGCACCAACTGTTTAGGGCGCGAGAACAGTCCCGTCCCGCCTACCATCTTGCCACACAGTCAGTTGAAACTTGCTGGGTCAAACATTGCTGGATTAAACAGTACACCACTTAAAACATACAAAATACAATTAACCATTATGAACAAAAAAACATTACATGTGTAATTAAAATCTACCTACGTAAAATGTCTGAGTGCCGTCAAAAAGTCCTTGGCTCAGCGTGATATTTTGTTTGGAAAGCAGAAAGACTGATTTTCAGTCCTGACTTATTGAGAGCAAGCAGGACGAGTATGTAAAGTTCCATCATTAATATTTATAATTATATCTCAAATAGTTTTTTAAAAAATATCCATGTTCTTACGACGTGAAACAACCACTGTGTGACGTGTCAATACATAACCTTCTAGATTAAGTTCATTCAATGTTTTTGATGCGTGTACAATAAGGAATAAAGAGACACTTAGACAAAGAATCTAGACGCGCCTGCGTCTGCGCCGCGGGACTTTCGCAAAGTTTTAATGAAACGCACACATTCATAAAATCCTTCAAATGAAGGCAATTATTTTCATATTTTTCAGTGTAATCTGCGGTTTCTGTCATGACAACGTGCGCGGAGCGTGTGTTCATCAGCGAGCCCCGCGCGGACACCCGCACGGCTGGCCGCGTTCAATCACGGCACTGCCTGTCGTCCTCCGCACCGACACCACTACACTACAGCGACACTCGCTCCGGCTCTGTGCTCCTGTAATCATTCGCCGCTTATCCGACTCTGTCTCCCAGTCATACCCGTCATCACTATAACCATTATTGAAAAGTGTTATTTTTGAAAACGAATTGAATATTTGTATTTAAACTGACGCAAACACATCGAAATTTAATTGAACGGAGCGAATATTATCTCGTTTATTTAATTCAAATTTCCCGAAAGTTTCAGCAGTCGCGCGGCAAACAGCCGCGGGCTTTGTGTCTTGCTTGTGTTTACTCCATTCAGTCACGGACCAGCCTTCAGTCTTATAACTTCGCCTTCAAATAATGTGTAGGTACGCGCGCGTCACTTACCTAATGAAATGAGTTTGATGGTCGATTGGCGAAGTTAATTAACTATTACCTAATTATGTTCGTCTAATCTAACGCTCCTTTATGTTGACGGTTTGGTTATTGGAAACCTTACTTAGTAGTCTGACATGATGCCTAGAACTAGCTTCAATTAAGTAACGTACCGAGAGGTACCTACTCAAATAGTTAGAATTATCGGTAGTACCTAATTTTCCATGTTTTATATCACTAATTATTATACATATAAGTGATACTTATAGTACATTAGAAAAAGTAATGTGAGATAGAGCTGGGAGGTGGTTCCACTCGGAGACCAGGGTTGACATCGATGCTCATCACCGCACTGATTGCGGCTGTTGCCTGGCGACTCTTGCAACTAGCTCGGTGTGTAAAAATACAATCCCCCTCGGTTATATGGATGAAAATGGCAGCCCAAAATATAATAACATACGCAGTGATTAAGATTTGCCGGGAGCCCAGCTAGCCTGTGAAGGTAGCGAAGTGAATGATCGCGCCGCGCACCCTCTCCGCGGCAGCACGCCGGCCGCCGCGCACCCTCTCCGCGGCAGCACGCAGCGCGCGCCGAGTTGCCAACTTCCATCCGAAACTCTATACGGAATTGCTATAAACAGTCGTAAATAAACACGCCGAGCTGTCACACAAACATTTTGAGATCCCATTTGTATCAATTAGATAACGGGCACGAAATTAACAAGGACTATTAATTGTTTGATCAATTAAGATGTGAAACTGTGGTGCGGAGTGCGACACACCCGGCTATGGACCAGGTGCGAACTGACGCCCTGCGCTGTGGTGACACTGCCAACTGATCAATTAATAAATAGTAATGTTGGACAATCCACACAGCATCAACTAGCCCCAAGTTAAGCACAGCTTGTGTTAAGGGCGCTAGATGATTGATAAAATCAAAATCAAAATCAAAGTGCTTTATTTCCTTTAGACCTTACAGGACTCTTGGACACGTCACAAAATACAAGTTAAATAAGAATTTTGATTTTGATTTTGATTTTTTTGATATACCTACATAATACTATAGATTACTTAGATAGGTACTTTTTATTATACATAGAAAACGACCAGAACACGGTTGTTGGTTCCGTGGTAAGAGAACACAGGGTGCTATGGCGCTCTTCAGGAGACGCCTATATCCAGCAGTGGACTAACATGGGCTGATGATGATGACGTTGAAGTCGAATACTGTCAGTAAAAATATTCCACTTTAGCTTAGCTTTCGTAGAAAAGCACCTGTGATATGATCATCTGTGTATTATATTATTTTCAAAAAGTTTTTTCTTCATTTTATCATCTGAGGTCGCTCTGTGGCGTGGTGGGCCAAGGTCTGCGACGCAGGACGTAACGGGTTCGATTACCGATTTGGGAAAAAGTACATAATTTGTATGATCTATTCTATGTATCTGTATAGTAAATATCTAGTACTGATAATACGAGCTCTGCTTAGCTTGGGGCTAGATGATGCTGTGGGGATGGCCCAGCTATAACTATTTATTTAAAGGGTGACGCGCTACATGGTAAATGATGTCTCTGAGCGAGTGTTTGGTGCGAAGCCGTTGTCGGAGTGGCGGCTAATGTCTGAGATGTCTCCGCATCGCTGTCGACTGTAGCGCTCCACTTCAGGCGGTACCAACGACAACCTTCCCTTTTACAATAATTACTTATTCGTATCTGTTTCAAATAAGTACCTTTAGGCTAATGGGATGTTCTACGACGCCGTCTGTTCAGTGTGTGCCCCGTGCTCCGAGACCTAACATCGGTACATACATACAACGACATCACGACCTCTGTGGCAGGGTGGGCGAAGGTCTGCCTGTGACGCAAGAGGTTGCGGGTTCGATTCCCGCCTCGGGACAAATATTTGTACGATCTGCAATTATTTGGTTATGGTATTATGGGCGTTTTCGAATGTATATTAAAAAATATCTATATAGGTATGTAATAATATTGTGTTATGTATATCAGTCATCTAGTACCTATAACACAAGCTCTGCTTAGCTTGGGTCTAGATGGTGCTGTGTGGATTGTCCGCATTATTTATTTATACAAAAGAAGGAGCCCAAAGGTTCATTCACGAACATGTTTGTTTTTCAATACACTACAAGATTAGCAGTAATAGGCATCATCCAACGCAACAAAGATGACTAAAATAAATAATCACACCATGCAGACAAAGAGTAATAAAATACCCGCAAAAAGTAAAACGTGAAATAAAACTGTCTCTTAAATCAGCGCAGGCGATATTTCACATGAATAGTGCATTCCATCCGACTGCAATTTGTAAATATCAAATTGACGTTTGGAGTTGAACCAACTGCCGACTGCCGACTGCGACGCCGCCGCCGCCGCCGCCGCCAACTGCTAATGTGTTCGAACGCGCTTGTTATAATTATAACGCCATCTAGTCTACGGCTCGCAAAAAGCTCTTTTAGTTCTATCTAACATAATATCAAAATTTTGTATTTATATTACGCTAAATAGACGTAATATGTACTTATATACCCACTTTGGAGTATTGTATTCAATCAACGCGCAGTGTTAAAATAAAATATTAATAAATAATGCTGGACAATTGAAATGGCATCTAGCCCAAAAATATATGTTTTTATTTTCTTAAAGACGACGAAATGATAAATTTGTTTCAGAAGGTTAAAAAACCCCTAAAAATACACCACAGCGCGCAGAAAACTAATTATTGTGATAACACATTCAACCCCATTTAGCGATATTATTAATTTACAAACTGGGATAATGTTTGCGCTCGGGGCGATTCTATTAATCACAAAGGCTGAAAAATTTAAGTTGCTACAAAATTTAAATCTGAAACCTGTTAAACTTTAGCGACTTAAAACATAGATAAGAAATTTATAAAAAATAAAATTCACGAGCATTTTGGGATTTTGATCATTGAAGTACTTCAATGATTTTTAGTTTTACATCAATGGCCGATATCGTTGTCTTCATGTAATGTTTTACTCAGAAATCTCTCAGCTTTATTGTTAGGAAAATGGTTTGAGATGTCGCCGCTCGCCATCAATCTCTCCTCTGGGTACTGGGTACAGGCACCCGTTCGCTGCGCCTTTATTAACATAAACTCAATATTGTGGCGAATCAATTTTCGCGCCAATTATAATGAAAGTGCCAATTCACCTCGCACTCCGCCGCCGGGGTGCGGTGCGGGGGTGCGCGGGGGTGCGCGGGGGTGCGCGGGGGGTGTGCGGGGGGTGCGCGGGGGGTGCGCGGGGGGTGCGCGGGGGGTGGCTAATGGGATCCGACCTCCGCCGCAGCAGCACGGCCGACGAACTTCTTCTGAATGGGTCGCTTCACTCTGGTTGATACCATCATTTGCTTTTCTCTGATCATTAAAAATATTGGTAAATTGTACAGACACAGAGGGTCTACGAGCAAAGTAAGGAACATTTTCCCAGGTAAAGTGATCAGTAGGGTTGGAGACATACCCTGGCAAATATTTGTACGATCTGGTGTTGTGGTAGTTTT
>OZ007532.1:65291-98306 GCA_963931895.1 Eupithecia pulchellata
ACGATCTGCAGATATTTGTTCAGGGTGTTGTGGTAGTTTTCTTTGTATGATAAAAATATCTATCTAAGAAATAATAATTGTATTATGTATATCAATCATTTAGTACCTACCTATAACACAAGCTCTGCTTAGCTTGGGGCTAGATGATGCTGTGTGGATTATCCGGTATAATTTATTTATTTCAATCTACTTGCTCATGATATTCTTGTAATATAAATCGAGAATAAAACAGCGTTGTATATTTTAAAGTAAACCTGTGAAACTCGTTCGACAGAAAATGCAACGGAAGGGGATACGAGGTAGAACTTTACCAGATTTAACAGAAACCAATAGACATAGAAAGAAACTGGAAACCACGATGGAACTGCTTGGAATTTACGCAGGCCTTGAAACAAATGAAGACAATTCACCCCGATGGTGGTGGTGGCATAGGGACAAAGGGTTCTGATTGAGTTGTATCACTCTGGGAACAAACGTATCGGCTCCAACAATACAACTTTCCACTACCTACCAGCTGTTTAGGTTATTGCAGGTGCAAAAATACATAAATAATGGACGGAGATAAGACCAATTTCTATATTAACTGTTTGTAATACATAACTTATTTTATTATGTATAACTTTAACGAAAACTTAATACACTGTGCTTAATACTTGCTCAAGTACGAAAAACGACAGACAAAAAAAGTATAAAAAATATGATTTATTGAACGCTGCTTAAGTACAGACTCGTATAACGCACCAGAAACAGGACTCCGCTCCTCGGCTGTACACAATGTGATTTGATTGGAGCAGTTGTAACGGATTTCATTATTTACAAATTGGACCAGGAGCCGGCTCACAATGATTACTCTCGAGGGCAGCTCCGCGGCTCCTAGGAAACAGTGGACGGATTCAAACGTGCTAGCCAAAGTTCAATGACGTCATAGTTACAAGCTAGGTGTAGTTCTAACTAATGTGTGTGGCTACAAGGTGACCACAAACAGTCAGTCAAGTCAGGTAACTAGTAAATTAACCTCAGTACACAGATTAGTTACCTAGTGATATGCACAGATCACGCGAAACAGTTCTCTTAACAATAGCTTCAGATTCTAAAAGTGTAGGGTTTAGTATGAGACAGCCATTAGGGTAATTGTCAAGTGTGTCGTGTGAGACAAAGGAGGGTTACGTAATGTATAATGAGACAGTTAGCCAAAAAGTGACCGGCATTTATTATCGACTGCGTTGCTTATGCTATGTTCACATGCGCGCCGTGCAGCCCGGCGGGCTGCCTGGCGGGCTGCCTGGCGGGCTGCGCGGCATGCAGCCCGTCCCAGGCCGGCGACCATTCAAGCTGTTCACACGCACGCGCCGTCGCGTCAGTCAGTGCATTTGGTTCGCGGCATTCACGTTCACAGGCGCGTTTACGGGCTCGGGCGTACTGTTCACACGCTCGTGAACGTGAACGTGCACGTTGAATGTCGAGTTGAACGCGCGCATGTGAACATAGCATTACAAATGTAAGACATTTTAACGAGGGTGCAATAACGCCGCTGCGAGATTGCTTTACTGCGGGATGAGATATGGTTTTTTCGTGAATTTATTTATTTATTTGCTGAGGTAAACACAACGTTGTAGTTAGAAATAAATAGTGAATGAGCAGTAGAGATATAGACCTTTGGAAGTGTAACATATTTTCTTACGCAAAACCTATTTTTAGAAGGTACCATCAAACAACCAATAGCAAATTTAAAGACATACTCGTAACCAAAAAAAATACTTGGAAATATATTCACAAAATAAAAATCTAACAAGAAGACAAGTGAACATTACCATGAGAAAAATAGCAAAGTAAATGGAAAAAACACGTCTTTTAAAAAAAGAAAAAAATATCCATAACTCTTTTTCACCACGGGTCGTCTTAAAACACTGAATCATTTTCATTACTATGAAGGTAGCCGCTATCACAGATTCTGGAATAAATAACGATTTCGAAATACAAAATAACAGCTATTACCGTCCGTGATATGCCGTTGAACGTTTTCTGAGAAGTCTCTCCTAGGGGTGCACGAGTGTTCAGAACTGTTTCAACTCTTTCCACCTCATTGGGAGCAATAAAATCTAAGATATAGTTTCATTTGAGCAGCCGTTAGTTTGCTTCGTGCGAAGGGAGCAATAATTATGTATTGCTCCCTTCGCCCGCGTGTTGTAACCGGTTTATAGCCAGCTCTGCAAGAACTTCGCAGTCAGGAGTTCAGTAACAAATCAGGACTTAGAAAATTAACTGACAATCATATCCATTACAAGTACGAGACACTAACGTATCCATAATGCTATCTTTGTGTACGTATACTACTTATGTGTACGTATGTCTGAATAGATTTGTTTGTATTATTAGAATTCGAAAAAGATACTTAAACTCGTATACAAAATAGAGAATCAGTCGTGTTTTGTAGGTTGCTACATATAAGATATGAGCGTAATTGCTTGCAGGCAATAGTTATCTTTGAAACATGTTGGCGACATGAAAACATATACTGGAGTAACATTACCTACTAGTAACTATTTAAGTATTTATCGAGGAGATGAGAAGACAATAGTAGAGGTTTGTGCTTATTAAACTGTACTTGATAAATAGCGTAGTCAACCTCATAGATACACAGACAACACAACAAAATTGTGAAGATATTAAATTAATTTCATATTGCTTCCAGAAGCGCACTTTCCGCGCCCATTCTTTCAAGCGAGTCATTTTGTAATTGCTTTATAAAACAGATTCCCTGCCTCGAGTTTTCATAGGTACCTGTTTGCGGAGCCTTCAGTCACATGTTTCAATTGCGGTGCTTCCCGTCAAAGTACTGCAGTGCTGATGTTTCACTTGAAAGAAAGTGTTTCGGTTCCCTGGGATAACGTCATCAAAATTTATATTTACACGGAGGACATGGGAGGTTAGTTTTTCAGAAAGTATTTTTTTAAAGCGGTTTGATGACGGACTAGTAATAATGAGCTGTTAAGTAACGCAGCGTATACAATTTTCTTTGTGAGTTGAGGTAGTATAGGACGCGTTGCATCGCCTCGTGTTGTCGAGACGCGGGGACATTATATTATCTGATTTATGTGTCTTGTGGGTCAGTCGAATTGTGCACGCTATTCAATTTGATTTTTTAAATGCGAAAGTTTGGAAAGATTATGTTTTATTCTTTTGCTTGTAAATCTCCACCATATACTTAAGTATATTCAACATCCGTAGAGCGATGGGCGAAGGTGCGCCTGTGACGCAGGAGGCGGGTTTTTTGCGGGTTCGATTCCCGCCTCGGGACAAATATTTATACCATCTGATATAATCTTATTTTTTCAGGGTGTCTGGTACTCGTACTCGTATTTTCCGCAGAATAAACCTTGTGCGAAACATAGGCTAGAGAGAACATTATGGACACATCGGTGAGTATATTTTTATTTCGTAAAAGTCAAATTCAATTTGATTTTTCAATGTGTGTATTAGATTTAGGTACATTCTATATTGACTAATATTATGTGACGTTCTTTTAATTATTTCAATTATATTCGGTTAATTAATGTAATTCGTTTAAATAACCGTTTTAGTTAAATAAATGAATAAGTATAACTAGGTACATATGTACATGGATTATCTTTGACAGTAGCATCACGTTCTCGCCAGGGGTCTCTAATACGCACGTATTTTAGCGCGATAGGAACCATTGAGGTCCTCTCCTGCGATTCACCTCAATTATTCAATGAATCTTTCTCTTACATTTTCGGTGATGAAAGTTTAATGAGTTCGCCCTTAAGTCAGAACCTGTAAGGTTCACGGTTGCTCATTACTTTTTTATGTCCCCCTTTTGGTAGAAACAGGAGCGAGCTTTTATAAAAAAGCTCGTGAAACATGATATGTTATGCTGTAAAGCGCTTGAAGCACGCTCGTGAGATACTGCCTCGTTTTAATAACGAGGATGTTTGACTTCCCGGAATTGCTATACTTAATCTTAATTTCAGATAAATTTACAAACTCTCTACGGTTCAGTCAACAGCCGCAGCTGACTTTTATTAATATTACGGTCTTCAGATGCTCTCTTCCATTCTCGATACCTAGGTATATACATTCATGTATTTCGTTATAATTAAACTTTAAACGAAGGTAAAGTTTCATATTCCTTAGGCAGTTATTGAAAACGAAATTATGGTTACAGGATATGTGAAATTAATTATTTTATTGATTGATTGAGTACTGCAATGAAATGTAGGTATTATTATCATATAACATTCTGTGATATGCTAGATACCAGTGCGTACACACTACATCTCGCACCGACCAGCAATGACTTGTAGAGCAACCACCCCGCCACGCCTATTACTAGGCCTCTGTCCTCAGATTATAAGAAAATCAAAAACGTAAACTGTTAAGTTTCGAAAGTACAAGATGATGTTATACATAAAGTTAAGATAATAATTTGTAGCTAATTAGTAAAGATTAAGTAAACAGAAACGGAAGTAGCCCAGGTCGCCAGGACTCGAGCTGAGTCGAACGTATGCATACGTACGTATGCATACGTTCGTTACATACGTATGTATTATAAAAGCATTTGACTTAATTAGCATCGCGCCGTTGTTGTTTGAAGATTAAACCGTCCTGACATCGACGATACGATTGCTGATGAGACGACTCGCTCACTCGAGTTCTGATTCGAACCGTCGCGTCGTCCGGGATAATTTTATGTTTCAAAGTACAGCTGTTCCAGTTTCTGTTTTAAACATAATCGTGATCATGGTCAATATTCGTCGGTATGTAAATATGTAGTTATGCCAATCTCTGTAAAGGCGTTCTGTTTACAGAAATCTTTGGAACTTAGAAACTGAATTTTCGAGATAAACTTAATATTGAAGTTCTCCAAGTTATTTGTATAGTTGTTTACAGAAACAACTCAATATAGCCTACGGTGTGAATAATTCGTGTGGAATTAGCATCGTGAATACCATCCCACTCCCCTCAGGGAAATGGGTAGATTAGACTTTAAAGGACTTGTTTATATTAGCTGAATAAACTCGTGAAATAAGTGGAGTGGGAGAGACAAGACATCAAACAAATTAGCTCATCGCGACCCTGAGCCGCGGGCGGCGCAGATGAACATGCTCTCCGTTCTATTGTAAGCTGTCCGCGCGCGCACCAACACCTTGTGCAATTAATTAATGCTTATTATTGATAGATTTTTACTCAGGTGAAGTTTGGTAAAAGTCAAGATTCATACGTTACTTAGATACAAACAATCACACCGGTCGAGACAAAGTCTTTCTTAACAACAATGAATTCACTACCAAATAGTCATCAGAATTTTAAATTAGAACCATTCATTGTTAACGAATCTCGTAGCGAGGGTGACTTTCAGGGAACACTTGCGAGTTTTAAGTAGACACGTTTTTCAAGTTTTAAAAGCTTACCGAGTATTTTTCGGACTCGATAAGGATTAGGGAAAGTTACTTAAGTGCTATGTGATTATCTGTCTCTTGACAATAAGTGAAGCACCCGCCCAGGTGCCATTTTGCAGCTCAATGATTAGTTACGTAGATTCTGTGATAAATGAACCTGGGAACGGCTACAAGGATGGGAATGCTTCTTTGAATACGGATGAAATGTGGCGTCACCTAGCACATGTATGTATGTATGTATCTCATCCGCTGTGATCTGTTAGTTAGAGTACTTGGACAATAGGTTGGTCTAGGAGTCTGGTTTTCAAGAGTCCGTGGTCAATTAACTGTCAATTTTGTAGATAGTTTCTTCATTGTGAATTACCCAGATCGAAACTCTGTTATTCAATGAGGCAGAAACGACACATAGATGTGACATAGAATGGGCTCGAAACTATTATTTAAACGAGTATATAATATGGCCAATTCCAACAGCTTTCACGTCATTTCCGGAACTATCCAAAAATATCAGCGTCTTGTTTTGGTTAAATTAGGTTCTCAGATGCAGTGCGAGTGCGTTGTGTTCCCCCGAGGCAGCGCCTGCTTATCACAATCCATTCACTAAAAGTATAGATCACATTTTACGGATCGGAGTAAAAAAAAAATGGTTATCTGAGGCTTCCGTTAATTGGGATCGCTAATGAATAATAATATCTAACTAAACTATTCAATGTTATAATTATTATAGAGTCTAGAGCAGCAATAATGATGAAGATGAAGCACGAGCTTCTCAGGATTATAAATTTAAAAAAATAATGTGGAAGACGTGACGAGCCCTACAATGTAAGTCGGTAAAAATTTTGAATTTTTAAAATACTTATTATCAAATAAAATAGTTTATTCAAAATAACTTAGATCTTAAAGAATAACAAATAGTACTTATCTTATATTTTATGGAATAAGTTAATGCACCTGCCTGAACTACATAGATAAAACCTGTTTTTCAGGCAAACAAATCGCAGATAATTAACATAATAATTAAATCTAATAGACCCTATGTATAAAAGCTATGTGTACATTATTAAAAAATATCTTTGCTAAATGTGCTAAACTACTTTTAATTTTAAAAGGTGCTATTAAATTGTGTTCTACTTTATAATGTCAATATATATTCAGTGTCACGGTATGACGTAGATTGTAGAGTATCTTTAAGTTTTTTCTTACAACTGTTATAATTTTACGAATTGGCCAGCAAATTTAATCTATGATAGAAAAAAGAACCAAAGAAACTGCACACACCACTGGGGCCTCAATAACATTTTATTTGAAAAAAAATTGGTATATAGGTGGGTATTATATATACCACCAGTCGATTTGAGCGGTTGAAATTGGCTTGGGATTCTAAACCACCACCTTGTTACTCATATAACAACCCTAATGAGTCATATTGCAGTTTTTTTAACAAATTCACCACTGCATTCAATTCAATATTCACACCCAAGTCGATTGTGGTCTCAGAAAAACTTAACTTTAGTGAGTGGGCAACAGTTGGTATACATAAGAGTAGGCAAACTTTGTATGAACTGTATAATGAAAAACAATACAATTTTAGTCTTGAGTTCAAAGAAAAAATAAAAAACTACTCAAAAATGTTCAGAAAAGTTTGTCAAATGGCAAAATCAAATTATATAAGCTCGAAAATCAGAAATAGTGAAAATGTAATAAAATCGACATGGAAAATAATAAATAGTGAGACTGGAAAGGTCAGTACTTACGATAATGATTATAACTTAAAGATTAATGATTGCTCAGTCCAAAATGACGTTGACGTAGCCCAAGCATTTGAAAACTTTTTTACTGACATTCCAATTTCTACTACAAAGTGCTTAAACTCATCTCAAGTTATCGCTGAGTCTTTGCTTATAGAAAATGTACCCAAATGCAAAAATAAATTTAATTTCAATCATGTCAATGAAACTGATATTAAAAAAACTTTTAATCTATTAAATGTAAAAAAAACTGCAGATCTCTGTTAGACTTATTCAACCATTGATTGATACACTTGCACCAGATCTAGCTTTTATATTCAATGAATCCATTGACTGTGGTGTATTTCCAGATCTAATGAAGCATAGTAAAATAATTCCATTGTTTAAATCAGGAAGTAGGTCTGACCCCACTAACTTTAGACCAATATCAGTATTGCCAACGTTCAGCAAAGTTTTTGAAAAACTTATTTTACATCAATTGCTAAGGCATTTCGATGGCAATGACCTGCTTCACTGTAAGCAATTTGGGTTTACTCGCGGCAGGTCTACCACTGATGCTGGTGTAGAGTTGGTATCGCATATTTTTGATGCTTGGGAGAAGTCGCAAGATGCTTTAGGCATTTTTTGCGACTTGTCAAAAGCATTTGATTGTGTACACCATGTAACATTAATCAGGAAACTACATCATTATGGAATAAAAGACAACTCTTTGGATCTTCTTACTTCATACTTGTGTGACAGGATACAAAGAGTTGACATAAATGGGGAACGTTCTTCGGGATCTGTAGTTACAATGGGTGTACCGCAGGGGTCTATCCTCGGTCCTTTCCTATTTCTTGTTTATATTAACGACCTCCCTCATCTCGTTAAGAATAATCACGAGATTGTATTGTTTGCTGATGATACTTCACTAATTTTTAAAATGAAACGTCATAACACAAATTTCGACGATGTGAATAATGCAATCTCAAAAGTAGTCAATTGGTTTAGTGTCAACAATCTTCTGCTTAATGAAACCAAAACGAAATGTATTAGATTTATTCTACCCAATGTAAAACAAGTTAAGGCCGATGTAAAGGTAAAAGAGGAATCTTTAGAAATAGTAGAAAGTACTGTATTTTTAGGAATAACTTTAGATAGTAAACTTCAATGGGGCTCACACATAGATAAGCTATCGAAGAGACTTAGTTCTGCAGCGTATGCAGTCAAAAAAATCCGTCATCTTACAGACGTTGATACTTCTAGACTAGTCTATTTCAGCTACTTCCATAGTATTATGTCTTATGGCATACTGCTGTGGGGGAACGCTGCAGATATTAACACCATATTTGTGCTGCAGAAGAGGGCTATTCGTGCAATCTATAATATGGGTCCCAGAGAATCCTTGCGTGAAAAATTCAAAGAAATAAACATAATGACAGTAACATGTCAATATATTTATGAAAATTTATTGTACATTCATAAAAATATCAATAAGTTCATTAAAAATAGCTATATACATAATTTAAATACTAGAAATAAGAACAAACTGGCTGTGCCCACTACTAGGCTACGTAAGATTAATGTATCTTTTAAAGGGCAATGTATACGCTTCTACAACAAAATTCCAAGTGAGTTGCAAAAATTATCTATAAATAAATTCAAACGGATTGTCAAAAATATACTTTGTAAAAAAGCTTACTATAAAATATCAGATTATCTAGACGACAAAAAAGTTTGGGACGAGTTATGCTCCAACTCTAAAACTAACAATCTAACAAGGTAAAGGTTTCTTGTTCGCTTCTTTACTTTACCTAAAAAAGATTGAAGTGAACAATTAATCAAAGTGATCACTTTATTTCCCATTTTTATTTCTTATTTAACTTGTATTTTGTGACGTGTCCAAGAGTCCTGTAAGGTCTTAAGGAAATAAAGCACTTTGATTTTGATTTTATTATTAGACTTAATTTTTTGGAACAAACATTGTTTTTCATCCTTTTGTTAGCGCTTTCATTGATGTAATTAGTAGGGCTGAGTGTTGTTTATATTCAAATTGATTCAATAAGTATTAAGTATATGTATCCTATGTTCATTTTGAGTAACTGGCAAACTGTTAATACTATTATTTGTTCAGGGGTTCTGGTCGTTTTCTATGTATAATAAAAAAATATCTATCTATTTAATGATATTGTATTATGTATATCAGTTATCTAGTTCCCATAACACAAGCTCTGCTTAGCTTGGGGCTAGATGATGCTGTGTGGATTGTCCAGCATTACTTATTTATTTATTTATAATGATTTATTATTTTACGATGCTAATTTCTTGAAAATGTTGGTACCTACTTAGTAAGTATCGCTCTTTGAGCTCTCTCGAGGGTTTGATTCGGGGCACGGACATTCGGGGAAATGCCCTTGGCTCAGGCAGTTATCAAAAATATTTCAGCGGTGAGTTAAGGATGTGTCTGTCACTTTTAATTACTCCGGTAGATACCATGTTGTTCCAGTCCGGTGCGCACTCAAGCAACTAAGCAGAGCAAACGAGGTTAGCGTGGAATTACAAGTTAAACTAGTGCTAGCAGGAAGTTTGCAGGTGACTTTTATGAAAAAAACAATTACCTTCGTCAGTGAAAAAATTATTTGCCAAGTTAGCAGATTCAAGCGCTGTAGGGCAAACTTGCAATTAACATAACGTTGCTTTGAGGTATTAGAAACAGTTTTTACGCAGTCCCATATCTTTTTGCTACTTTTTGTGTAATTTTGTCGTAGCTTATTTATTTATTATTGTAATGATAATTTTGCAAATAATAAATTCTGTATCGCAACTGAAGAACAGAATCATTGGGATTTTATTTGGCTTTCATTATGAAATTTGTCTCTGTGCTTCATTCACCAAAATGAGACCCGGTGTGGCCCAAGGTTTTATGTTAAAGTAATTTTTATGCAAACGAACTTACTTAGCTTGTATATTTAATTATTGCCTGATGTACATTTCCTGTAACAAAAGACATGCCAAACAGCGGAAGCGTAAACTGGGGCAAACTCAATGCTACGTAGGTAAGTCATGTTCAAGTGTAAGCATGATTACCTTAATACATGTCCGACTGTTGTTTAGTTAACTGTTGTAAGTAACTTACAATTTAAGGTAGGGCAGTATATTAAACCCCCGTGCGAAACCGGGGCGGACCGCTAGTGTATAACAATACCTGCAATGTTCGGCTTGCGGGTCGCGGCTGCCATATCGCCTCGGGGCCGCGCGGCCGGGGGAAAGAAAAATGCAAGTTTATTACATACAGAGTGTTCGGCAAAACGTTTGTTATTATGCTAACTGGGGTACGTGGAACCAAGTGCAATAGTTTGCCGGTTCTTTAACCGTGAAAAGCCCCAGGTTATTTTTAAGATTATTTTTCCTACATAAAACCTTTCCTACATAACAAAGAATTCCCATTAAATACCCAAATAAGAACTAGTATTTCCAATAATAGTATTGCAAACAAAATACATATCAATACAAGTCAGAAGCATCCCACTTATTATTGCACTGGCTTTCAGCTGCCCACCTCCATTTGACTAGTGTTATGCCGAGAAACCTGTATGATTAGGTATGTACCTAACTGAGCACGTTACGGAGCAGATACGGAGCAGTGACTGTGTCGACGCTCGCTTTTCTCACAAGTCGGTGATTCGGGATATTGTGCGAAAAATGTGCACATCATTGACTTTTTGCGCGGCTGAGATAGGTACAGAAGCAAATGTTTTTTTAAATCTTTTCGCTGGAGCTTTCAGTTTTCACTTATACGTAAGTATTTCTTATAAACGTTTCTGACTCCAACGAGTACACGACGTTCTCGGAACTGTCACTTTCACTGTTCCTACTTCTGACTTGAAGAGTAGCCGGCAATCGAGCAACATGTTCCTCCATCAGTAATGTACGAGTGCAGATAGTGTGTGTAGGCCCCGCGCTGCGGGACAAAAACAAAAGAATCAAAATCAAAATGAAATAAGTATAGTTAATAAAATGCTAAATGTAACCAGAACTGGTGCACATACCTAACACATCAGTTTTTACTCTTTGTCTTCAACCAAAAACGTGTATCTTTCCCCGCAGTAGATCCCGTCGATGTACAAAAACAATTGGAACACGAATCTTTGTGTAAGCATTCAAGAGAAGCATGTCACTGCTGCGGCTGTGCCGTAATTACCAGTTTTGAGGCGGTACAAAAGCTGACAAACAATACAGTATCGAACCGAAGTGATGCGAGTATTGTCGCCGTTAAATCTCTATTGTGGGCCTGATTATATAACACCGGTTCCTGTCTGAAACAACGAGCGCCGGCTTCTGGAGCTTACAGCGTCCTTTTACTTTGATTTATATTATTATATCGATCGATATGTAACGTGGAACGAACGCTACAGCGCTACACGCTTACTGTAAGTATGACGTTATTCTTAAGATCGGTATGAACTAACATTTTTCTAGCTAGCATTAAAATGAGAAACTAGTTCATGCACCGACATTATTGTATAAAATGTTTTTTTTTTTATATCTATACTAATATTACGAAGAGGAAAGATTTAATTGTTTGTTTGAATTGGCTCCGAAACTACTGGACCGATATGAATTCTTTCACCATAAGAATTCTTAATTTTCCGTGATGAACATAGGCTAATAAGAATTCAAATCAATTTCCATGCGGAACCCTTATTAAAAAAAAATAGGGTTCCGCATGGAAATTGTTTTTAATGTTAAATACCCGTGCGAACCGGGGCAGACCGCTAGTAAACTATATTTAAATACATGCCCATTAATAACAACCCAGAGTAAAATGGAAGATCAAAGCAATGTCACTGTCCGCACTTAATACCTAGAGCACTGCAAGAACGTGCTTTAGGTAATATAATTTACTGTTTGCGTTATTTCCTCCGCAATGCGTCCTCCACGCAGCCTCGCTGACGACGCTGCGCATTACCGGCACAAACATCTAGAGCTCTTCAGCAGCCAGCGAAGGGCTCTCCTTAGCAACAGCTTGCGAGTCGCTGGCGGAGCGGGGAGGGGGAGGGGCAGTGTTGTTGCCTTCCAGCACACACACACACACACACACACAAACACATTCGGGTACACAAATCCTGAAAAATAAACAAAAGGTAGATACTTAAACAAATATTGTACATTTACAACGTATTCCAGTGCGAAGCTTACACGGAGAATTCTATTTATAGATAAATCCATATTGAATAATATAAAAGCAAAACGAATTAGGTCTCTCCGAGACATTTTCACGGCGAAGTGTCTGAAAGGATCTAATCAAATTGTTTGTCATGGCGGTGGAGAACACGGTGCCTACACCAGTCTGCTTACATCGCAGAAAGGCAAAAGCTAGTTTTGCATAAAATTTGAATGGGAAGTGCCTTATTTGTTTGGAAACTTTTCAATGATATTTTATTCACATGGTAACAATAAATAGTAGATATTAAGTAACTATAACATTTTTCATTAAAGTGTTATTCTATTTTGTTCATGCGTCTCTCGTAACTATACTTTTAATTTTACTAGCTTTTGCCAGCGTCTTCGTCCGCGTGTTACTTTACTACCGCGCGGAAAGATGATACTATAATAAAAAATCCTATGTCCGTCTCCTGGTTCTAAGCTACCTCGGCACCAATGTTCAGCCAAATCGGTTCAGTCGTTCTTGAGTTGTACGGTTTGCATACTATACGCTGCATGTTCCCGCGGGTCAGCGGTTTACGTGGTCCGTGGCCAATCAACGGCCACTCGCAAACCACTGTCTTCAAGACAACTCGTCACGTCACGGTGTAACCTCTAACTAGCTCACTAGCAGTAGTAGCAGTCCGCCGCCGGGCTTCGCACGGGTAAACAGAATTTCAAAAGTTGTAACACACTCTCTGGTTTTATTTATGAAATTTTCATACGGATCCCCAACATTTTTAAAAATATTATGTATAAACCATATGTTTATCATTCTAATGACGAAGGAATTTTCCTAATCAGTCCTGTAGTTTCGAATCCTATTCAAAAACAAACACATAGACAACACTTTCTGTTCTGACATTGATTTTCATTCGCACCTCGCAGCGTAGTAACGCCTACAACGCATTCTCATTATCGAAGTTTTCTTATTTTCAGACATTAAGTTTCCTCCCGCACCCCCGTACCACATAGTAACGAACGGTAATTTATATGGCATAACTGATACTGGTAGAGTCGTAGCAAAAAGCAAGCGGCGCGGCGCGGCGCGGCGCGGCGCGGGGCGGCGCCATTAAAAAGAAGTTAAAATATGTATATCGTATGGTTTTATTATTGAAGTTTTCATAAGGATCTCTAACCTTTTATAATGTAGGATTCTAATGGTGTAAGAATTTTTCATATTGGTCCAGTTGTTTCAGAGGCTATTCAATTAAATTCAAACAATCAAATCTTTCCTCTTTATTAAATATGTAAGTAGGTATAGAAAAAGATATATAGATGTAACTATTTACTTACTGTATTTCTGGGTTCAAATTAATTTATCTTCCTTTCTTTTTATAGTGATAGGTATTTTCACCCAAATTTATTTGTACAAACTATTTGATTTTGCTTATAAATTTACAATAAAGGGAATATTAATTGTTTACATGTCACATTAAATGTAAGGATAGTTTTGACGTGGATGCAGGTCGACAGTCGCCAGTGCCAGGCGGCCGGCGCCGGCGGCGCCGCGCTGTGTCGCAGTCCGTAAACATAAACTGTGTTACTCTTGTTATTCCCTCTATACTGTTTGTTCGCGACACAGCCAGGGCTGTCGCGAAACAGTTTATCTGGCTTAGCAATCTGCCTACACGTGTGCCACTGCAAATCCCTCCAAACAACGCGACCTCTTTATATGAGGAGGTAACTCCACCCACAGAGATGGTATACTTGTGTTTCTGTTTAGATCTGAACCAAACTTGATGACAGATTTTCTGTCAGCTGACGAAACCGAATGTGATATCCAATTAACGGAAATCAAATAATAGAATGAAATTAGAACTAGTATTGACGAGTCAAATATAAACTAATTGCAGACTGTTGCAAATAATGTAGCTACAGGTAGCTCAAGTGGTCCCCAGCCATACCACTGGGAACCGTCCCCTCAACGCTGCTGGCTGCGTTATTCAGCTATTGTAGTACCTTGAAACAAATCGTATCAATATTCGAATAATTTTATAATAGCATAAATAAATGAAACTAGCTGTACCATACGGAAATAATATTTCTCTACCTAAATAAACCTGTAGTACAGTTAATATTATGTATATTTAACTGTATTTCTGCCTATGTTATCTAAGTTAGTTCACCTGCGAGAGAAAGAGGACAAACACTATTGGCGAGGATATACAATATATTTATCCAGCAGTGTATGTCTGGCTGAAACAATATGATGTCCTGTCAGCGACAGCCCTATGGACAGTGCCGAGGCAGGCTCGTCTCATGCGCTTCCAATTAGCGTACTTTTTATTAGTTCTGTCACGAATGCACGCTGTCATCGCACGTCACGTCATCGAGTGCCATCATCGCCAGCGCTTCGCATTCTAGAATGGCATTCGGATTTGAATCAGCCTGCTGTATTTGTAAACTAGAGCATCTTTAGTGTGGGCGTCTATTCGATATCAAAATCAAATCTAAATCAAAATGCTTTATTTCCTTTAGACCAATATACAGATTACATATTATGTAATACTGAAAAATAAAGTGATCGCTTTGATTTTGGTTTCATGTTAATTCAAATCTTTTTAAGGTAAAGTTAAGAAGCGAACAAGTAACCGTCACGTAGTCCACCGTACGTAAGTCAACTTGCAAAGAATATTTAGACAATCCGTTTGAATTAGTTTATGGATAATTTTTGCAACTCATTGGAGTTGTATTGCAGAAGCGCATGAAGCGTATAATAATAATGTTATTGATGGAGTAGCAATAACAGACTACGCGATGGCGCATGGCGGCCCGTACAATTTGCAAGCGAAATTGTTTTAGCCGCCCCCGAAGGCCTCGTCTATGAAAACAATAATTTTAAGTTCGGCCGCGCTTTGCTGAGCGTGTACAGAAGCGATGCCGAAACAAGTCTTGACAGAAACTTAATTCTTACTCTATTTCATAAGTACCGACACATATTTTTGAAAACAAACTTTTTGTATTAGACCGGTAAGCTCGTGTGTTAGCTAGTACTTAACTACCAAACTAGCTAGTTCTACCTAACTGTAATACATAGACTTGATTCATTGTGAGCGTGCCGGACGCACTCGCCCGGATGTCCGGTAGCACCGGGGTCTGCCACAATGAACCGGCTCTACAACTCACACCTCGCGCTGTAAGCTCTTGAACTTCGGAAGCTTCCTACAATTTGGAAGTGTCAATAGCAACTCATTACTTACGACGAGGCTGACACGTGTGGTTTCGTCTCACCCTATCTGTGTTATTGACTTTCAAATCTAATAAAATTATATTTCATTAAACGTGTAATTTGATGTTTTTCTCTACACAAGTACCTAATCACATTCCGGTGTCTGGTACTGTTGGGTATTATTGCCTCTATTGATACCACTAGTGATTTAAAGTGTCTGAACTGAAATGGTACTAATTTGAGTGCCTACCGCGGTGCGCAGACTGGGACCAGGCGATTAGTTGTCACCTATGTTTTCGCTCAAGAAACGAACAAAATATATGATTCCGTGTCAATAAAGGATACACGTGGTTATTAGTTGATCGCTGGCCGTTCACACTGCCGCCGGCAAAAACTCTGTCTCCATTATTTTGTCGCGGCGATAACCAATACCGAGACAAAATACCAGCACCGGTAGAGTGTGCGCTAGGCCGCGCTGGCGTGGAGCTAGGTTAACATCCGCACGCACCGGCGGCGGCAACGCTGGACTGTACGCTCGAGACAACTAAATACTAGGACCACACTCGTTTCTCGCTGCTCACCAATACGGATCTATGTAGTTTCCAGCTGTAATCGTTTCTCGCTCATTGCCGCGCGCTGGTGAGACAAGTAACTACTATTCATTGTCGTCGTCGGCCAATAAGTTTCTATTCCGGACAGATAGCGGTGCAGTGGAGCAGGCGACGGGCGGAGTGCGGCGGACGCGAGAACTCCATTACAAATACCATAAACAATCTAATGTGATCCAAGAATAATGGCACATGCCTGCAGATACATCACCCGGGAAGAGAAATCTTGGTGTTTGGTTCGAGAGTGCACAGACGCACATATGGATTTTAAAATACCTGACGTACTTATCATATCACGTTTACAAACCGTACTATGCTCGGTCTCTTTTTAAAATACGAGCACACATTTGCCGTTTGTTAAAAGCTAACAAATACCTACGAGAAAAATAAACAATAGGTACTACACTGATTGCTAGAATTTTGATACGTTTGTTTTGATAGTATATTTGACGGATACCGATTCCAAATGAAAGGTTTTAGATTCGAAAAGAAAGAAGTGCTACCGAATGAACAAAAGGACGTCCATCAACCGAGAATCATAATGTACAGCCGCATGCCACTAACTGTACCTAGGTAGTTCCATAACTCGGAGCTGCAGATCAGCGAACAACTAGCAACTAAGTCCCGAGTCCCGCCGCGCGGGACCGAGCCGACGAGCCGAACCAATCAAATCCGCGGCTCACAATCCATTCGCGCTGCGTTGTCCATGTTTGCTACAAACAATACAGATTGATTCGATTCTATTCTGCAAATTGACTAACAATATTTGGGATGATCTATTGTACAGTTTCCGGAACATTTCTGCTGCATGCTTATAAATTGATTTATTGATGGGTCACGGATTGCTGCAGGGACATCGCGTGGTCGTGCGCCTCTGTCTCATCAAAAGTATACCTGCCTAGTGATATTTATTAATGACATCGTCGTGGGTCGTCAAATAAGATCTGACACTGATAAAATCGACTGGATAGTCCACACAGCATCATCTAGCCCCAAGCTCTGCTCTAGTATATATGATAATGAACTATGTTACTTGTACTACATAAGATTGAGTAGCAAATATTTTTTTTTTTCATTTGTATATTAGGTCCTTACATATGAAATTGGCGTTTTGTATGGGAGGAACAAAAAGTCGAATATTTTTTAATATAATATATTTAATTAATCAAAGTATGAACCATTATTTTCTATGCACTTTTGCCATCTTATAGGTAGTTCATTGATCCCTTTACTAAAAAAACCAGTCGGACGGGAATCAATAAAATCTTTGAAGGCGACTTGGACTGCCCCATCGGAGTTGAATTTTTTCCCTTGCAAGAAGTTATCCAAATTTCGAAAAAAATGGTAATCTGTTGGAGCAAGGTCCGGGGAGTACGGAGGATGTCTTAGACTTTCCAATTGAAGCTCTTCTAATTTAGTAGCCGTCTGTTGCGCAGTGTGTGGTCTAGCGTTGTCGTGAAGCAGCAGTGGCGTGGAGCGATTGACCAGCCTAGGTTGTTTAGCCGCTAGCTTTTCCATCATGGTTTGCAATTGCTGACAATAGACATCAGCCGTAATAGTCTGGCCAGATTTGAGAAAACTGTAATGAACAATACCGGCACTAGTCCACCAAACGCTTACAAGTAACTTTTTTGGGGTTAATTTTCGCTTGGGGCAGGATTTGGCTGGCTGGCCAGGATCCAACCATTGCGCTGAGCGCTTCCGATTATCGTAAAGAACCCATTTTTCACCACAGGTAATGATTCGGTTTAAAATACCTTCATTATTGTGCCGGTTTAGTAATGTAACGCAGCAGTCGACGCGCGTTTGCCGGTTTGCTTCAGTCAATTCGTGAGGTACCCACCTTTCAAGCTTTTTAATCTTCCCAATTTGCTTCAAGTGAATTAAAACAGTTTTATCACTAACACCGCAGCCTGCAGCTAACTCGGACGTGGTTTGCGATGGATCCGCTTCCAAAGAGGAGAAATTTGTGATTAAAGTGGCCAGTACGAAAAACGCCAATTTCATATGTAAGGACCTAATATAATAATTCATGAATCATGACTCTATTCATGAATCATGACTCTAATCCCTATAGTTATTTTTAGGAATTAGTTTATAGAGTATTATTATTATACTAGTGGTCATGGTAAGTTTTTTGTCATACATATTAAAAGAACCGGAACACACGGAGCAAATAAATATCTGCAGATCAGATATAAATTTGTCCTGACGCGGGAATTGAGCCCACAACCTCTTGCGCCGCAGGCTGACCTTCGCCCACAGAGGTCGTCTAACTTTGTCGAAACGTTTTCATTAGTTCGTACCAAAGCTAATAAACAAAATAGATAAAACTTTGCCTAAGAATTGTTTAAATATTTACGAGTTTGCCTGAAACTTTGAAGTCTATAACTTCGAATCAACACTAGTTAAGTATAGATAGTATGTTCCAAATTGTGAGTAGCTCGATACCTATTTATATGAAATCGAAGGAAAGGATCCAATATCAATCCACTTAGAGTTGCGGGCACTGGAGCGATCGGCCCGGCTGAGGCTGGCTTAAATAAAGTCCATTTACTTAAGTCACGTAGGCCTTTAAACTGGAAACAACCGGCGCGGGGCCGGATGGAGCCGGAATTAGCCGGACGTGACGTAAGGACCCCATTAGTAGGGTGCTGCGGTTCAATTACAATATTATAGATATTAGGTTATCAGCTAACGTTCTCATTTCCCTCACTTATTTTATAGTTGTCGGCGTGGACAAATAGTCACGAACTTCTGTTCTGTGTCTCTATTGATAGACAATTTCGTCAGCTAGTCTTTGAGGCGACGTCGTCACCAAATGTAAAGTCACTTTAATGGTAACAACAACGGTAACTAAATTAAAGTTCGACACTATGTGAAATCGAAACATGCCTGTTTCTAGAGCGCGCCCCGCGGCCGAGACACGTACCTACTTATAGAAATTTACATTTATCTGACTTGAACTTCTTGAATGAAGGGACAAAGTGGTGTAAGTGATGTTTTGGGGTTAAATTAGCGCCGTTTGAGAGAGGGCGCGGAGTCAGCGCTCAGTCGCGTCATAACTTGTGTCGGATTCTGGTTGGAGCCGTACATTCAGATTATTCAGATTCAATAACTTTATTTCTTTAGGCTTACTAAATAAGCACTGAGACAAGTCAAATTTCATACAGTTAATTATTATAACAAAAAAGAAATAAGTTGTTATTGATTTTTCTTCACTTCACTAGTGGGAGAAGTGAAAAAGATGACTTTATGTACTCCGTGAGTCAGTAGATAGAGAACGGAAGCGAGGTTAAAGGCGTTTTATGTTACTGACATTTCATACAGTATAGTATACAAGAAAATATAGCACCACACTGTCAAAAAAATGATGTGGTTTAGGGTATTTTTAAGAAAAACGGTATTTTAAATTGAGATGTGGGAAATGGTGAAACTTATTTCATGCACTCATTTGAAAAAACAATTCTCACATTTATGTTGCAATAACAAACATAGGAGCATTTTTAATAAGAACATAATAAATTATTCTTCATAATAAAGAGGGACAATCGATTTTCTGGAGACACCATAAAGACCCAGCATAAACCGCTTAAGCTAGAAAGCCAAAATTTGGAGGCACCTTTACTTAACAACTTTCCTCTAAGACGGGATTTTTGGAAATTCGACCCCTAAAGGGATTGAAACGGGTGTTAAAGTTTTTTGGTGTTTCTTGTAAGTTTTTACCAGGTAGTACAATTTGCTTGAAACTAACAGAGAATATTAAACATACAAAACTATTGAACAGGTGTTTCAGGGTTTTTCAAAATTTTCCTGTAAATGGTGTGAAACAAGGTTATTAAAGTTTGAGATTCGTAGTTTTGCTCCATATTGAACTGGCTGTAATTTATAAGAATTTAATTTTCAGTATGTACTGATAAAACAGTAATGTAATATACATTTTTCATTACTTATTAGTCACGAAATAACTATAAAAAGAAAGAAAGTCCACGCTAATGTAACTACGAGCGGTCCGGTTGCTAATGAGTAAATCCTCATACATTCGTTATTAGTCACAGTCACGATCATCCAATAGTTGGTTAGTTATGACTGTGAATGTATCAAAAGAAAATACAAAACATAAATTATTTTAATAATTCTTAATTAGCAAATCTTATTTTATCACTTCATTTTATATTTCCAAAGACCTCAAAACTTATTTAATAATTCATGCATGAATTAAAACACCTCTCCAAGAGCCATGAGAAAAGTTTTGTTTCTTAACGTCACTGAGGATGTTTTGTATAAATAACTAGCAGCCCGCCCCGGCTTCGCACGGGTATTAAACAAAAACTTCAGAAATTATACACAATAACACGATGGGTTTCACAGTTTTCATACGGATCCCTTACTTTTTCTAACAGCATTGGGATTTTTGACATTGTCTCGACACTCCATAACTGACACTGGCCGTAGAGAAAAAGCAAGCACAGTGCGCAACCTCTTTTTCTATTCTGACGCGCCATAATAGAAAAAGAGGTTGAATATACAGCGCACGGTTCAATTATTGAATTTTTCATGCGGATCCCTAACTTTTTTGAAAATCTTATATAGCCTATGTTCATCACGGAAAATTTAGGATTCTAATGGTGAAAGAATTTTTCAAATCGGTCCAGTAGTTTCGGAGCCTATTCAATTCAAACAAACAAACATACAAACAATCAAATCTTTCCTCTTTATAATATTAGTATAGATATGTAGACAATTTGTTTCTAGAAGATGATCTCAACACGGGGTTGTCCAATGTACTTTAGTCTAGTCTTCTGGAAGTTCTTGGGTGTAGCTGCCCTTACCGCCCGTTTCATTTGTAAAAATGTATTACTGTCGTCGTTGCAGTAGTAGTTGTTGCAATATATTATATACTAGCGGCCCGCCCCGGCTTCGCACGGGTATTAAACAAAAATTTCAGAAATTATACACACTGACACGATGTGATTCACAGTTTTCATACGGATCCCTTACTTTTTTTAACAGCCAGCATTGGGATTTTTGACATTGACTCGACACTATAACTAACACTGGCCGTAGAGAAAAAGGAAAAATCAAGCACCGTGCGCTATATATTAAACCTCTTTTTCTATTCTGACGTGCCATAATAGAAAAAGAGGTTGAATATTCAGCGCAGGGTTCAATTATTGAATTTTTCATACGGATCCCTAATTTTTTTGAAAATATTATATAGCCTATGTTCATCACGGAAAATTTAGGATTCTAATGGTGAAAGAATTTTTCAAATCGGTCCAGAAGTTTCGGAGCCTATTCAATTCAAACAAACAAACAAACAAACATACAAACAAACAATCAAATCTTTCCTCTTTATAATATTAGTATAGATTATTATCTTCGTTGAAATAGTTAAGCCGTTTGTATGAATTAAAATTTTAATAAGACACAAAGAGTGTCCTAGAAAATCTGGCAATTTGGGGACTAAATTGCACTAACGATATAGAAAAAAAGGTCAGTTTATCTAATTTGTTTACCAACATGGAAGTCAGTTTTTCCGGCGAACCTCATCACTATAATATGAAGTGCAAGGGCGCGGCGGCGGCGCGGCTCTTTCGCTAAATAAATGATAAGTGCGACCGCGCGCGAGCGACCGCGCGCGGCCGCGGGGGCGGGGATGCTCATGTTGTAGTCACCTATTTTATGGGGCTTTCAGATAAATGCAATTTCATGGCATTATATGAGAAAACTAGCGACCCGCCTCGGCATACATACATACCTTCCTGTTGCATCACTCTATACAATGTACCTATGTACATATATTAAAAACCGCATCAACCTCATTTGCGTAGTTCTAAAGATATAAGCATACATAGGGAGGGACAGACAGACAGCAGGAAGCAACTTTGTTTTTTACTATGTAGTGATAATAAAAAATCTTATGTCATCCATCAGTGGTTGGGTATAGTTCGACCGAAACCGCTATACCGCTCCTGAGGTATGCGCGCGGCGAGACGGGGGGGAAGTATCGGCCGCTCCGATCCATCAGTCTGCCGTCGACGCTCACGGCAGTAGGTCGCCTTTGTACCGGACGGTCTATGTCAGATACACATGAGATAAATATCCAAAGATGGGCCGAGCGCTATCTCGTGATGTCAAGGCCATAATTTTTAAAGTGGCCGAATATTTTAAGAAAAGAAAAGCAGACAGAGAGAGCTTTGAATATAAAAGTGATGCAAATATTGCCAAAATCGTGGCAGACGCTACGGGGTACTGCGAAAAAACCGCAAGAAATGTGATAAAAGAGGGCAATTCATCAACTGAAAATTTGGGCCGATTGAAATTTAATTCTCTAAAAAAATTATTTAAATTTATTTTAATTTTTTTTTATTATTAAAATTTAGCTCTGTCAGAATATCTGTAGATAATTTAGTTATAAAAAAATATAAACATATCGATATGTTTATATTTTTTTATAACTAAATTATCTACAGATATTCTGACAGAGCTTCTGCTTCAACTTCATCTTCCGTTTCGCCATCGGAATTTGAATCAGAGTCGTTCTGCAAATTTATAATTAATGGATCGATAATAATATCAAATCTACTATCGCGATCCCAGTAATTGTTTTCATTTTTTTGGACATGATCATCACATTTCTGCCATTTTTCCGCCGTGAACTCCGAAAACAATGTATTCAATAAGTTTATCTTTTCATCTAGAGAAGAGTTAATATGGTTATGAGCTATATTGTTTTTAATATCAGCCCAGACTAACTCTATGGGATTCAAATCCGGATGGTACGGCGGTAATCGTAGAACAGTATGTCCATTGGCTTTCAGGAGTTCATCAATTCTGTACACGGGCTCTTTTTGTGTATTATCGATAAGAAGTTGCAGTTGAGATTTTGTCATAGCTTCCGAAAATTCAACATTGTGGCGCCGTAACCAGTTCTGCATTTCGGTTTTGAGGCTTGCTATGGTTGGCTTCTTGTCAACCTGAACGCTGTGGTAAGACGCGTTGTCCAAGACAACCACAGAATTCGGAAGCAATTTATCTTTTAACTTTTCATCTACCCACTTATAAAAAGTAGGCCCGTTCATGTCTCCATGATAGTCGCCGGTCTTAGCATCTGATTTGAATATCGTCAATGCACCATCAACCAAGCCATTTCGACATCCAGCGTGAAGAATTACCAAACGCCGTCCTTTTCCAATATCAGCATGAATTCCAGGTTCGGACGATGATTGCCAACATTTGCTTACATGGTGACTGGCGTTAATGTATGTTTCATCAAGGAAATATATGTTGCGGTTTTGCGTTCTGTAATTTCTGATTTGTGTTAAGTATTTTTTCCGCCACACTACAATATTAGGCTGCTCTATAAGGAGATGTCTCTTCTATTTGCATTTTTTGAAACAGTAACCTATTGTGTGTAAGAGGCTCCTTAGAAATTCTCGTCCACAATTTAATATGCCATCTTGTTTCAAACTTGAAAGTAACTTACGGACACTTGGCACTCTTTTTTCAAATTCATAAAACTGATGAATTTTTTTTCTGATAACTCCTAAATCAAAATCATCAACAACATGTTTTTTCTTTCTAGTTTTTGGTTGTTTTGGCGAATTAAATTTCAATCGGCCCAAATTTTCAGTTGATGAATTGCCCTCTTTTATCACATTTCTTGCGGTTTTTTCGCAGTACCCCGTAGCGTCTGCCACGATTTTGGCAATATTTGCATCACTTTTATATTCAAAGCTCTCTCTGTCTGCTTTTCTTTTCTTAAAATATTCGGCCACTTTAAAAATTATGGCCTTGACATCACGAGATAGCGCTCGGCCCATCTTTGGATATTTATCTCATGTGTATCTGACATAGACCGTCCGGTACAAAGGCGACCTACTGCCGTGAGCGTCGACGGCAGACTGATGGATCGGAGCGGCCGATACTTCCCCCCCGTCTCGCCGCGCGCATACCTCAGGAGCGGTACAGCGGTTTCGGTCGAACTATAGTACGACACTTGACAAGGCTTTAACTTTGAAATTGCCATTTTCTGTGGAAAATTGCAACAAAAATGTTTCCTGTTATATACAGGAATTTTGGAATTATCCGTTTGTATAATTTATTTAACATTGTTAAGTTTTGTAGAGAAAAATACAACAAATTTAAGAAATATAAGCGACAAAATACTGTACTGGAAATTAGGCACTTTAATATTTGATATTACATAAGCGACAACAGATGAAATGTACTGTTTTAAGTTTTATTCTAACAGTACAATACGTATGAAGTACCTATACCTCTACGTATTAAATTAATTTTAATTATGATTGAAAAAAAAATTAGTTTTACATTCAGAGTAAAAATGGATTTCATATAAACGTTGTCAAAACAAATTACATAGGAAATTCCAGTGAATAACGAAAATTCTATAATACTTTAATGGGATGTTATCGCAAAAACAACAACTTTCTTTAATTTGTTTGCAATATTAGTATCTGTTATATTAACAGTAGGTATCGCTCTACTCGAGGGTTCCTTGTGCTCCCATTAAACCATATTTATCAGGTAGTTATCGCGTACCTTTTGTTTAATGTTCCCCTACGTTACGCTCAAGTAGGTATCACTAACTAAACACTCGCCAAGTCTTCCTGACTCTAACCTGAACCAGCTACGATATTTAATAAACCGTTTCATTAAAATGCTTCCACTAAGCTGCGAATCTTTATTAGTTTAACCAGTGGGCAATGTGATGTAATGACTAACTTTGGACATGATTAAATTCTCTCCCAAGATCAAACGCAAGGCTTATTGTATGTATGTATGTTACAGTATGAGGGATATTATAAGGTCGAGGGAAGCAAGCTGTCTGGTCTGCGGACTAGGTATTATTGAAATGGTCATAAGTTTGCAGCGTGCCTGCAGCACACATGATTGACAATTTCAGCTACTTAGCATGTGGCGGGCGGCGGCGGGGGCTCGCCGGTGACGTGGCGCCCACCGCGCCGCTCGCAGTAGACGTGCGCTACTCTCTGGCGGAGCTGCTGCGCCACCGCCCGCTACCGGCTGTCTGCGGGTCCTGCTCCTGCCCGCTTCTAGTACGGTAGGTCGTAACTTCGACACTTTTATATCACTTAGGACCAAGAGCTTGGCACAGCGCGTTGCATAAAACATTTTTTGTTGCTCGTGTTTCGCTGAAACACTATTTCTGTAAGGTTTAGTTTCTTATTTATTTGACGCAACCCTGTTTAATCGACGACCTCGGTGTTGTGGTGGGTGAAGGTGCGCTTGCGACGCAGGAATTGCGGATTCGATTCACGCCTTGAGTTTTTTTAAGATTGAGTTAATTCGGGTGTTCTGTTCGTTTTACATCTTTAAAGTCCCTATATCCGTCATCTAGTACCCTTAACACAGCCTCTAGGCCCAGCCTAGCTTGAGGCTAGATGCTGGCTGCATCACAATGCAGCCGATGCAGCAAGCGATGACGTTCACTATCTCGACAAAATATGAAATATTTATAAATAATGCTGGACACTCCAAGAGCATTATTTAAATATTATTACTAATTGAAACCAAACCGTTTCAATGGATGTACTTACCTGAAATAATGTTTTCAATTCAACTGTTAAATAATTTATAACATAAACCAGCCATCAGCCAAAAACATTTTTTACTATAATTATAAATCCTGACATAATTTAGTGTTTTCAAAAGCCGCTTCCGTAAAGTACGGTCCTCAGTCGCGTACACTGACGAGGTGCGGCGCGCCCCCGCGCTCGACGCTACGTATTTGTTGTTTCGTCATCAACTCGCTCGACTTATGGAAATGAGGGGCTGACCGTTTTTTGCTTGTTAACTTTTATTTCATCTTAACTTGATTTTAATGAGTTTCACTTCAAACAGGCAATTTCAGGGATATTTTGAGGCTAGTAAAGGAAACAATGTGGGAGATAAACTTACGAATTATCATTGTGTTCTGAGTAATACGCGCTGGTTAGACTTCAATACACTTCTCGAAACACAAAAATAATATTATTTAGACTTCGGTATTAATGTGTGGATGTTTTGATGTGATGAAGTATATAGAAGTAGGCAGTAAGGTGCTACCTGTACATACAAGTACGTCATTTGGATTTCATTGTTTGAACGAACATTAATCCAAAAATTGTGTCCATCCGTAATGAATGTTTAGCCAGTTCAATGGAGCTTAAATCTAAAATTGTGATCGGCTGCGCGCTCGTGCGGATAAACCTCATTCAACGGGACATATTTGAACAGTTCACATTATTTTATAATATTAATGCGGCAGCATTTGTTTCATTTGTACAGTAAAAATGCGTTTTTTACGGACTTGTATGGACTTAAGTAACATTGTGGTATTAACCCCCAAATGATAAATAAAGCCATCTATGGCCCTATTAGGGGAGGCCTATGTCCAGCTGTGGACTAATATATGCTGACGATGGCCATGACTTAAGTCCACTAAAGTTCCATTATAAGTGTTGATAGCAGTGGGGGACATCATGTATACGTACATATAGAAGTGTAGGTACATACGTCTTCAGGCTGAGATATATTGTATGTATGCACCTACGAGTATGTGTGTGTATGGCAGGATCATTAACACACTGCCACTTTGTATACTTAGCAGTAGCACAGTGTACATATAGCACAGTGTCATATGTGTACTGTGGCAGTAGGTAGGTGAAGTCAATAATAAACCAGAGGCTATAATTTATAATGGGATACAGCAGCCTACAAGGACGCACTTTATTTGTAATTCATTTCCTTTTATAGGTCTATCTACGCAGTGAAATCATTGAGTAAATAAACGGTTGTTGTAATGATCGCACTGACATGACATGACGTAACGAAGTCTCCCTGGGAGGGAGGCTCTCGTGCGCCCGCGGGCCACTCGTGCTGGTTCAATGCAATTTTATTTTTATAATTATAGACGACCTCTGTGGCGCGGTGGCCGAAGGTCCGCCTGCGACGTAGGAGGTTGCGAGTTCGATTCCCGCCTCGGACAAATATTTGTACGATCTGCAGATATTTGTTCAGTGTGTTCTGGTCGTTTTTTATCTATACTAATATTATAAAGAGGAAAGATTTGATTGTTTGTATGTTTGTTTGTTTGTTTGTTTGAATTGAATAGGCTCCGAAACTACTGGACCGAGTTGAAAAATTCTTTCACCATTAGAATCCTTAATTTTCCGTAATGAACATAGGCTATATAATATTTTCAAAAAAGTTAGGGATCCGCATGAAAAAATCAATAATTGTACCGTGGGCTGTATATTCAACCTCTTTTTCTATTATGGCGCGTCAGAATAGAAAAAGAGGTTGTATAGCGCACGGTGCTTGCTTTTTCTCTACGGCCAGTGTCAGTTTTGGAATGTCGAGTCAATGTCAAAAACCCTAATGCTGTTAAAAAAGTAAAGATCCGTATGAAAACTGTGAAACCTATCGTTTTAGTGTGTATAATTTCTGAAATTTTTGTTTAATACCCGTGCGAAGCCGGGGCGGGCTGCTAGTGTATAATATATATGTATATATATCTATGTATTCGTATAATATTATGTATATCAGTTATCTAGTATCCACAAACATACAGTTATCTATACTAATATTATAAAGAGGAAAGATTTGACTGTCTGTTTGTTTGTATGTTTGTTTGTTTGTTTGAACTGAATAGGCTCCGAAACTACTGGACGGATTTAAAAAATTATTTCACTATTAGAATCCGAAATTTTCCGTGATGAACATAGGCTATGTAATATTTTCAAAAAAGTTAGGGATCCGCATGAAAAATTCAATAATTTAACCGTGCGCTGTAAATTCAACCTCTTTTTCTATTATGGCGCGTCAGAATAGAAAAAGAGGTTGAATATATAGCGCACGCTGCTTGCTTTTTCTCTATGTCTCTGTGCCAGTGTCAGTTATGGAGTGTCGAGTCAATGTCAAAAACACCAATGCTGTTAAAAAAAGTAAGGGATCCGTATGAAAACTGTGAAACCCATCATTTTAGTGTGTATAATTTCTGAAATTTTTGTTTAATACCCGTGCGAAGCCGGGGTGGACCGCTAGTCTAGTATAAACAAGCTCTGCTTAGCTCGAGGTAAGATGATGCAGTGTGGATTGTCCGGTATTATTTATTTATTTATAGAGTATTTAAATTAGGTACCTACTTAACGTGAGCCTATTTTCCTACTTTCGGTAAGGAGGTTTACTCTAGTAGGTATGTAGGTACCTATAGGTACATAAACTACACATACCTTCCCGTTTACAAAAATAGAAGCAAATAATCTCGGTAAAATTATAAACGTAGTAGAGTTGGCTTACCCACTTCGTGCAACACTAATCCTATCCGAGTACTTATACTTACTAATGTCACTAATGTAAGACAGGTGTAGGCAGGCGCTCGTCATAACAACAGTGTCACAATATCAACAACACGGCCGCCGCCGCCGCCGCGCCGCCGCGCGCAGGGGTGGTAGTTAACAAAACTCCGATAACTGTCTTTGTGTTTTAATACAACAATGGCGGTCGTAAAATAAAAACATAATGCCTTAAGTAACAACTTTACTTATAGCTGTAATATAAACCAGATAAGGGTGTTCTTGGGTGTTCTCTACTTTTTATTATATTTTACAATCTTACACAATACCGTCCTATCTATCTGCGAAACGAAATATGATTAACGGCTGATATTCGTTAGGTGATGTGCGCAGGCGCAGGTATTTCACGACCTTATTCCATTAGCATCGTGGAAGCGGACGCAGGTGTGCCTGTGGTGTATAAATCCATCCGTATAAAGTGTACCTATGTACTACCTACACAAAGATAAATCTTTAACATAAGTTCTAAGGAGCTTTGTGCTAGATGATGCGCTGCTCAATCTCAGGACACATCTTCTACAGCATGCCGTACTTTTGTAGGGCGATGTGCGTCACGTGCTTTGAAAGTGTTTATTGTTCTACCACAACCTTTGATTATATGTATATAATCAAAGACCACCAACTAATTCGCATTCGAACTCTGCGTGTCGGAGTGAGTCACACACGACCGGACCGTGGCGAGGCGGGAGGCGCGGAGGCATTCCTCGCGGCTCGGCGCCGGCGTGCGGACCTCTGGCTAATCCGAGGCAACATGCTCCGTTAATTCGAGCTGTGTTCAGTGTTCGCTGCAGATAGAGCGATTTGCTGCTGAGGCAAGGGGCCGCAGTAAATATCAACCCTCGGTATCTTGGAATAGGGTGTTTATAGTTATTGCTATCGCTGATCGGCTTATGTTACCCTGCTGAGTTCTTGGTATGCTAAAGTCCTTGGTGTTAACATAAACTGTCTATACTCTATGGATCAAAACAGAAGAGTAGGTATTACGTTGTTGCTAGAATTTTTCCTGTTATGATAATAGAATTAGTGTGATGGAATTATTGTCAAACTTGGAAATGAAATATTCCGCATCCAGGGAGAATACAAGCCGAGACCCCTCAAAACTGGTCGTCTCGAATTTCCTAACGATACACCATTCTAAACGAACAAGTTTCAGACGTCTTTTCAGAATTGGTAAAGAAATGAGAAATTTGTTATATGAAATACCTAATAACGAATTTCTCATTTCTTCGAGTAGTTTAAGTTTTACAAATAGGGGAGTTTTTTACAGTTCCTAGCAAATTTACTTAACCTTATTTGAGGAAGGCGTTTGTTCCCAATTTGTTTTAAAAAAATCTTAGCAATAAGAGATTCAGCCTAAGTGTACCTAATGTCATGTCCGTCACATCTGCATACGAGTGCAGTTTACGGCTCTCACATACCAGCAGCAGGTAGGTACAGCGCCTCGCTGCCGCTGCGGCCGCCGCGAACCTTCATATACAACATTAAACTTCTCTCGGCGACACTTGCTGCACTAACTAAGCAGTTGCCACAGACAGCGCCGCGCGCAGGACACCTCACTTTTAACCCACAGAGTACACATTCTATGACGACGTAAAAATTTATTTAGTAACAAGACCGCCAGATGTGACCCTTTGCGAACGGGGAAATTAACGAGTACCTACCTGAAAGTCATGTCGATCTCGACTCAGAGTTTATCATATAAGCGGACACCCATCACTCGGCGTAGGCCTCAAGCCAAAATCTTGGTCTTTAGGTCCTGCTTTAGATACATCCATTATTGATCTGATCACATTATCCCCACTATCCCTTAATGCAGCATACCCACATACCATACAATACCAACCACATTATAATGTACCAACTTAATATTTAATTGTTCTACATTGAGCCGTCAGCTTTTCATTGCGGGATGTGTGTGTACTGCGTTGTGAACCTTGAGTCATTAGTTGTTTACTGTGGGCTGTGTTGTGTGTACATCGCGACGACTGTTTCACCTCCGTTGTCTTATATTCGCACAAATGCGAACAAACAGTCCACACATTTGGTCGCGGCGGTGCTGCGGCGTGGCGCGCATCATAAGCTGGCTGATCTGCAGGTTCTGTACATCATCATGAAAATGATCGTGACAACGACGCACAACCGTCACGCGTCACCAAGACCTCAATACTAACTGGGTACTGCCGGTTGCACGCGCACGCCGCGGCGCCCCACTGGGACGCATCCAGCCGCGGGACAGTCGAAAATCAATGGCAAAGCAATGACTGTTATTTTATAATTTAGACGACCAAAAATACAATTAAATTTAATAAATGACGTTACAATTTATGATTACCAATGAAAATAGTACGATCCCTTATTCCATATTGGAAAATGTCGCAATATAAATTATAATTCAAAGCCGTCATGCACATACATTAAATATACAAGGATCTTAAGTATATATTATCATCGACATCATCAGCCCATGTCCACAGCCCTTAATAAGCGCCATAGCGCCCTGTCTTTTTGCCTTGTCTTGTATATGAAGACAGGGCGCTATAAGAATATAATAAAACTAGCGGTCCGCCTCGGTTTCGCACGGGTATTTAACAAAAACTGAATTTTTCATACGCGACCCTAGTTTTTTGAATATATTCTACCTCTATAGCCTATGTTCATCACGAAAAATTTAGGATTCTAATAGTGACAGATTTTTCAAATCAGTCCAGTAGTTTCGGAGCCTATTTATGTAATTCAAATAAACAAACATACGACGACCTCTGTGGCGCGGAGGGCGAAGGTCCGCCTGCGACGCAGGAGGTTGCGGGTTCGATTTCCGCCTCGAGACAAATATTTGTACGCTCTGCAGATATTTGTTCAAGGTCTGGTCGTTTACTATGTATAATAAAAAATATCTATAATGATAATATTGTATTATGTACATATATCTAGTACCCATAACACAAGCTCTGCTTAGCTTAGATGATGCTGTGTGGATTATTGTCCGGCATTATTTATTTATATACCAACAAACAATCGAATCTTTCCTCTTAATAATATTAGTATAGATGAAGTAAAGTACGAGTATAAGGGGTTGTGACTGTGTTCCGTGTGTCCCACAGTTGGGAGTGAGCATCGTCAGGCAGCATGCTGCTTGGGGCGCGGCTGCGGTTCGCGCCGCTGCTGGCGGTGCAGCTGGTGCTGGTTGCGCTGTTCTTCATCTTTGCGCGATACTCCGGCGGCGAGGACGGCTCCGTCAGAGGTGAGGGCAGAGTGCGGACATTCAGACGGAGCGATCACGTGTAACATTACTGATGCTGTTCACCGGAAGAAGGGGACTCGCTTCCTTCTCTAACTATATTAGTCTACTAGCGGGCTACGGACATGTATCAAACGAAAACATTTTGAATTTTTACTCACGTTGGGTAATGTAATCGTAATGTAACTACGATACATTACGCAACGTGACATTACGTATCGAAGTTTACGATACGGAACTCTAACTTTTTTTTACATTTTTATATCCTATCTGTAACTGGGATACCGTGGGATTCTATTGGTGATATTTTTTCCAAATCGGTCCCGTTATTTCGGATCCTATCCAATTCGAACAATCAAATCTTCCCTCCATTGAAGTACTATTACTAGCTTCCCTCTTTAATATCTACAGAGTGTAGTGAAGTGCGGACCTATAATTATAATATACTAATAGATATAATATACTATATCTATCTATTAGTATATTATAATTATATCGTCTGCACTGCGATCACCGATCTTCCAGCCAAGCATGGCGTTCTGAGGAGGTGTACTTTTGTAATGCAACACGTAGTTATCGTATTGATAGATATGTAGGGTCACCACCCTACATATCGGTTAAACTAACTCTAGTTTACCACCGTCTATCTAATTGTATTGAAGTAGATATTGATGCGTTTGATGCGAGGTAGGTACGTATGTATAGGTAGGTAGTTGTGCAGGTTTGTTTGTTTGTTTAGTGGAACGCAGACACGTGACCACTAGCTGGTTCAGCCATTGATGAAGTATTTAATTATAATGCTGTTTGTGGAACAGTTCATGCAAATTAACCAATAATGCATTCTTGAAACGTGCCTAATGAATCATTTTATTACAAACCAAAATTTATGATCTAAATTCCGTTGTTCATGTATTTTCATCTCTATAAAACGACACGACACGATACCGTTATTCATCAGAAAGACATTAGTTAATCTGCAATCCGTTGTTTCCGTAACAAAATATTATTATATAAAAAATACAAATAATCATCGTTTTCTTCTATCTTGAACCTTGTAAAGTAGTTTGTTAAAATAAAACTAAAACACTATAATATGAACGCATAATTATAAAATTCTAATCATGAATAATAGAGGAACACCAAAACCTACAATAACTTTTAGCATTTTGTCGTTAGGTTAGAGCTGTGGGTTAGAGTTTATTATTACATAATCATTTTATAATATTAAGGTATTTTTCTTTACCCAAAAACCTTTTCCAGGTTTG
>OZ007532.1:842039-987951 GCA_963931895.1 Eupithecia pulchellata
TTATAAATATTGAATAGAAGCCAGACAATAAATTCCTACATATCATCATCATCAGCTAATGTTAGTCCACTGCTGGACATTCCGATATAATTATAATAAGCAATAAATCCTTTATTATTCAGAAATTCACAGTTTATCTATTACTATTTAAAATAAAAACAAACCGCGTTTCCTTCGTTAAGTATTCAGTTTTTCCCAAACGTCCAATAAAAACAGACCTCCAATCCGCTGATTGATTAATTTAAAATGCAGTGAACGGTAACAGTGAGGAGCTCCAGATTAATTGGTCCATCGTCTATGCAGTGACTGGGAATAAATACTTTTCGTTAAAAATTTAATGGCAATCAGTTTATGGACCGCCTCGAGCCTCAATGGATTATTTGCGAATTTTTCACTCGGATTTTTGTTCAGTTTAAAGGAATATTTTCACATAGCTTTATGCTTTTATTAGAGGAATTTCGGAAAGGGAAGGGTCCCAAATTAAAATATTAATAATAAAAATAATAAATACTTAATTGCACACTTAACTTATGGGTAGTTAACAAATGAAATAGCCTTAAAATAAGCGAAAATCGGCGGTCTTATCGCTCAAGAGCGATCTCTCCCAGACAACCTTGAATGGATAGGATCGTTGTCGAATATTGTTGAGAACCAAACAATAATACATAGAAACTCTTGTAGAGTCCTCATGCCCTTCCAAAACCACACCATCGCGGCCGGAAAAAAAACCTATTTCGTGTTGTTGCTCCAGCTGCTCAATTGAGATTTCAGCAGACAAGTCAAAATGATGAATCAACAATGATTATTAACAAACAAACTTTATCTTCTTTATCTTTGACTTTACTGCACGGCCAATACAAAGATACTCTAAAGAAATACTGTAAACTGTAAAGCAAATTATTAAAAGCATAATAGTTATACAAAAATAATTTGTAGTAGCACAATATTTTACATAAACAAAAGTGATTTTGTTTTGACGTCATAATGATGGATACAAACTTTTTTTTTTTTTGCTTTAATTTTTGTTGCCAACACGGAGTAATAATACATTCCACTTATGAAATATTTATTCTCGGTTCTAAAGTAAATCAAGGAGGTAAAGAATGCGAGTATTATGTGAAGGTTTAAAACCTCTTTCAAGCTAGGAAATAAGACTTTTTGAGAATTAAATATATTTTCAAAAAAATATGTATTCAATTACGACATCTTAAAAACTTCTAAAATCTCTTAACAATGTTTCTCTTATATTTTATGCATATTACATACATATGAACCTTCCTCTTGAATCATCCTACTATTAAAAAAAGACCGCATCAAAATCTGTTGCGCTGTTTAAAGATTTAAGTATACATACGGACATTCAGACATACACAACGGGAAGCGTCTTTGTTTTATACTATGTATAATGATACTCATGAACGAATACGGATTCGTTCACGAATCCTAAATTACGGTTTCCATTCTCATCGCTAAGAGCTTGTTTACTGAAACTTGGAAATACATTTTCGTTCCGAATCTGAACTCACACACGTTACGACTGAGTGAGACGTGTGACCGCGGTTTGGATTTAATATTGGGGCTTTCACATTCTACGATATAAATGGATTTTTATATCTTCTAATTCCAACGGTTAAGATACTAGATCTATCTTAGCCCTTTCTGTGAAAGAGTAAATAAACTTTGACCATGTCATCAAACGAAGCTTTGAATGAATGAATGAATGAATGAATGAATTAACACTTTATTGTAATTTTTGCTATAAATAACAGTTACATAATCTTATATCTAAATTAATTAAAAACGTACAATAGGCTTTGGTAAAAAAATCTTGATAATCCAGACAAGAATGACTTTAAAAGACTATCCACACATTCATGAATAAGGTTTAAAATAAGAAAATATAAAACATTTAACAATCGCGTTAAAGTGGTTATTTACTGACCGGGGCGGCGGTGACGGCGTCACGAGACGAAATGTAACGTTTTACACAACAACCGTCCAGTCAGTTAGGGAAAAGTAGGTGCTCGTAGGAGCAGTGAGACGGATTGTATCACACGGCGTAATACATTATCATGCTTGCTACGACCGGATCATAATGCCTCGTAACACCGGTCAGTACTTACCAACCCGTCTTTAGGTTGAAGTAAGGAAATACACTGTATAGAACTATTTTTAAAAAAAGGAATTGATTGCTTGAAGGGCGTCAAATGCATGCACGCATACACTACACATTATAAAAGATCATAACTAAGAAAGACATACTGGTCTACTAAGTAATTTTTCTGCGCCAAAATCGTATCGCTCCCTAAAATGATCTGCTTCCCGTCGAAGAGTGCCAAAAGTGCGGAAAATGGAAAGAGTGATAAATAAACCGCTCCAAGCTAATTGGAAAGCCAACATAATAAATCAGGGGCACTCTACCGCCACCTAGCGGTGCCAAAGCACAAAAACAACTGCACGCTGGCAAGGAATGCCTTTTGAAAAGAACTATTTTGGAAATGGAACGGTTTTTGGTTTTAAATTGTGAAATATCGACGGTTAGTGATAATAAATGACTTTCGAGTTAAATGGCTACGGCGTTTCCTTTACTCTGTCGTGTGTGTCTAGCAAAATTTCTTTTTGTTTTTAAAACTTGCGTTTTTATAATCCTGCATAAAGAAAGATACTTTTAGACAAATTAGTAAAGTTAAAGTTATTTTAGAACATTAAAAAATTATAAGAATATTAATTGTAGGATTCTATATGAAAATAACTATGAAACAGCAAAAACTTCCATAAACAAAGCGATTCCTTTACCCCGGTGGTGGGAAAACTATGTCATAACGCTACGAGGCACTAAAGAAACGATACAAACGAACCACTAACTCCACCACCGGCCCACATAAGAGTCTGTGAATTCGTAATGTGTATCGTGACTAGTTTAAACCGTGTTGAGTAAACTTTTTTTTTCAGTTGCCCTAAAAAGGAGTCTAACGTTTTCTGAGTTCATATACATGAAATGTACATTATATTGTATGTGTAGGGAGATTCAGGTACATACCTGGACAGATGGGCATAACTGTGGTTGTAACCACCGACAGAAATCGAAATAAAAACGCACAGAATATGTAGTAAGAAATGTTTAGTAAGACATTCGCGTTACAACCACACCAATTTTTACTACTGTAAACTGGTAAAAACTTGATGTGATAAGAACGAACAGGGTTATTATCTTTTCTTATTAGTGAGCACAGGTTTTCTGTTTTTTTTTTTATTTTTTGTAAAGTTATTAACTAATTTATTCATAAAGTAATCACTTCATGCGCAACGTAAGTAATGAGCGTGAGAGGTGCGAGAAAATAAATAAAAGCATCTTACGAAAAATTGCAAAATACTATTGTGTAATACTATCAATTTACTTGCCACAATATCTTACACTATTCTGTGACACTTGCTCTCCTTTCGCCTTCTCACATACTTTTTTGCATAGGTAGGCAGTGACTCAAATCATGACACAAAAATCATCTCTCAAAATTAAAAAATTGAAACGTATGTGTTGAAAACATTAATAATAATAAATAATGCCAGACGATCCACACAACATCATCTGGCTCCAAGCTAAGCAGAGCTTGTGATATGGGTACTAGATGACTGATATATGTACATAATACAATAATATTACATAGATAGATATTTTTTACTATACATAGAAAACAACCAGAACACCCTGAACAAATATCTGCAGATCGCACAAATATTTATCCCGAGGCGGAAATCGACCCCGCAACCTCCAGCGTCGCAGGCGGACCATCGCCCACCACACCACAGAGGTGGACATTAGCGCCAGGGGTAAGCAACCAAGGCCCGTATAAACTGTTGGTAAAAGTAAGTCGTAGTAAATATATAAATTAGCCAGGCCATTTCCCGGACGCGGTCGGTTGGGGCAGAGTTACATTATAACGCACTCGGGGGCCCCTTACTCCTGCAAGTTCTTAGTTGCACGGTCCCCTGGCTGGGCTCCCGGTGTGGAGGTTTGTACAAGGCTGGAATAGAATCAGGGCCTTTATTCACTACTAATGGTCCGCCCCAGCTTCGCACGGGTATTTAACGAATGTTGAGGTTTTTATACGGAACCCTAATATTTTTCAAAATATTCTACAGCCTATGTTCATCACGGAAAATTAAGGATTCTAATGGTGAAAGAATTTTTCAAATCGGTCCAGTAGTTTGGAGCCTATTCAATAATAGGCTCCAAAACTACTGGACCGATTTGAAAAATTCTTTTTCAAATCGGTCCAGTAGTGTTGTTTGTTTGTTTGACAATTCTTGAATTGTCAAACAAACAAACAAACATACAAACAAACAAACAATCAAATCTTTCCTCTTTATAATATTAGTATAGATGATTGCCAATCCCAATGTGTTCACAGATATGACAAGACAGCGGCGTGGAATCGAACAAAATCGTATTTAGAATACATTGTGACGTCACACGGTTTGGGCAAGGAATCTCCTATTTCATAAAGAATAAGGCCCCAGAACGGAGTCATGGTATCGTGTGAATTTTTTCAACATACCTATTCTATTTTTTTTTTAATATTAAGCTTCATTTTATTAGGTAATAATTCAGCGGAATTATAAATTTATTAGAGAGTTAAAGGGGCCTATTCTAACGTCGTGACCGCAATGCGTCAAAAATCAACAGAAGTACATCAAAAAAATTAAACACCCTATTAGTTGCACAAAGCACTGAATCGAATTGTCTTCACATCATGTAGCCCACAGCTTGAGTGCTGCTAAAGTTTTGATAGCTGTTCTCGAGTACCTCTGTACTTGCACTCGGTGTGTGCTACTCAACTGGCAACATTATCTGCTTGGTATCAAAAACTTTAGTTCTTAGTTCTAGTAAGGATCGTTAGGAATCTAAGTCGTTAGGAATGAATGAACACTTTGTTGCAACATTTACACAAAATAATAGCATCTTCTAATTTAAATGAAAAAACGTACAATAAATGGCCTTATTGCTTAAAGCAATTTCATCTATGCCCCTTTTTCATAACGGGCTGGTATCTTTAAACAGTTGTTAAGCAGTATTATTTCTCGCTTTAACTTAAGTCAATAGAAGAAGACAGAGTGAGACGGCAATGCTTTATGTAGACTATTACGAATAAGGAAGTAAAAGTTTTCGTTTCTTCCATACATTTAACTTCTACATCGTCTTCTGCTTTTTATAGTTTGACTGCGATCTTATCCTAGTATAGTTCCTAATTGGAATCATGCTTGTTTATATACAATGTAGTTTTCTAATAATTTGACTGATTTTATTGCATATGAGCAATGAAGCACAAATTAGACAAGTCAATTCAGGTTATTTATGTTGCAGTGTATTTAGTTTTAGAATTAGAAGCAACATATCCATCGCGCGGCAGCGATTACTTCTAATTTTTCACATGACATTTGACATAATTTTGTACATTTTATTCTAAGACCTTAATCTATTTCAATTAACACTTAGTTACATAATTACATTTAAAAAGAACCAACAACCAAACGCAAATAAAATCAAGGAAACAAAATTCGTTTCAAAAGTTAGAAACCTCTATACGTAAAGTTGCGTCTAAGTTAATTTGCAAAGAAACTGATCTAAAAAAACAATCGTTTTCCAATTGACGATCCTTTCTTCAATCAAAGGTTTTAACAAAAAGCTCCAATTTGATTGGAACAGAGAAATAAACAACCCTTATTCTTAAGGTAAATATAACAGCGCAGTATCTAAAACTGGTTTCCTGAGGAAAATGGTAAAAAAGTTGGCTTAACTCTGTAAGAAGTCTTTATTGTGACAACTTACATACGTGCTGGCCGGATGCTTAGCCAATAATAAAGTACATAAATGCTGAACGGATGATGAGAAAATAACTTGAATTTACTATAAACTGGACTTCGATATGAAGTTTAAATTCATCATATTCATGTGCAAACAGTGTGAGTATAGAAACAATTCGGGCGCGACTCGACGACTTAAGCCGCACTCACCCTGATGAAGTCCCTCGTTATGAAGCGTCGGTGTTCGTCCAACACAAAAAATGCATTTGAAGACGAATATGCGCTGCCACGCAGGACCAATTGATGTACTCTCATTCTGAACTTGTGTCTAATTGTGTCTTTCGAAACGTCGAAAAGAAACACATATTTTCCAATGATGCCGCGACTGAGTATATAATTTCTAGGTTTTAGGTTATTTGTATTTAAACTAACCTTACCTACCAAGCCCAAAATTGTCCTCACACAGGATTCATAATACCCAGTACGATATACCTACCTATGTATGTGGATACAGATTCCTATAGTAACCGCGAACGATGAAAAGCATATATCACTGTAATTCCTTCGCCACCGGTACGATAAGTTTTCCAAAGAAAAATGCGAAAGTACTGGTAAGGAAAACGTCGGATACGGGTTCATGAGAAATAACGAGGATAAGGGAAGAAGTGGAGATTTATCAATATAATTTTTTTGGAATATCCAAATCTTCGTTTTGGTAAAATTGCGTTGCCTTGATTTAAAAAAGCTACGAATGTTAATTTAAAATAAGATACTGAAATAGATATATACACAAAGACAGGAAACAATTTAGGCAGAAACGCGTAGAATTGAAGGTGAGTGTGACAATTTCATGTTGTTGTAAGAGAACATTTCTACTAAAAGAAAAAACACGAGCTGTCTGTCATTTCTATATAAACTTTTCCGGTGTGGCGCCCTCTGCGCCCGCCAAAAGTCCGGTAACGCTGTCATTGCCATCTGCGGTCAACAGCATTATAGTCCATTCGAAAAAAAATAAACGCGCTATCACTTCTCTTGAGTCTCTCGTCCGGTGCGGAAGTTCACTATTATTTTGTGATCTACCCTCCTTGTACTTCATTATTCATACGAAATTGGTAACTGATATGTAGCGACCTCTCTGTCATCATTGCCTGAACTACAAAGGCAAATGTCAATAGAGGTGCGGAAGAATCATCGGAAGAAGCGGAACCTAGCAACCTATCTAAGCGCTTCAAACAGTCTCCGCTAGATGTTGCTAAGAGAGCTAAAAAGAGAGGCAATTCCTAGATCGCGCAAACGCTTGTTTCTGGAGTAAATGCGCCAGTTGGGCACAGGGGAGATCTCCTTCGGTTACCATTTGGGGTAATTCCACCTTCTTACCCCTAAATGGTATTTTGTAATTCCTTAGGTTCTTTTGTAATTCCTTACTTTATAAATAAATCCGCTTTCTTTATAATAATTCTTTACAAATAAGGTTTGCAGAAAATTAGTATCTAAAGTTATTCAAGCCATAATCCATTTATTAACTTACATATAGGTAGTTTAACTTTTAAAGAAATTAATCAGGACCACAGAAGTTAACACACTCATGTTTTCACTATCCAATTTATATAGATTTCTTATTTTTGAACATCAATCTTAAATTGAATCCTCCATTTAACTTTCAGTGGTTCTTTCAGTGATAATAATCGTCAACAATCGTTGAAACAGGGGAAGTAGTTAAGCTCAACAATCAATCAAGTGTTTTTGCTATTGCTGTGCTTAAGAAAAAGGTTATTTATTATCATTATGATTATCGTTAACATTCGCGTCCACAAAATCATACCCTCCAAAAAAGTTAAACAAATGTCTACTCCACAGACGTCCTGCCTTGGACTATCGCACGCCATCACAAGAATCACGCCTGCATTCTATCCTAGAACTTTTAACAATCTCGCGAGCAAGGAAATTCATACATTACATTCAGTTACTTACAACTTTAGCGGTTCACCTGAGAGTTGCTAAGTAAGTTTGTAGGTAAGTATTATTGCTTATGAATACGTCTGTGACTTAGTGCCATTTCATGTTGCCAAGTAGCGATTGTACGCAGTTGTTTGGTAACTTACATGTTTATTTCCGAGGTATACCGTTGAAGAACCTTGTTTTTGTTTAAATTAACTAATATAACAGGTACAAAGAGTATTATGTTCGTTAGTTCTTGACCGAGGGTATGTTAAGGGTTTTCCCTACAGAAAGGCAACATTCAAACATCCGTGTAAGGCCGTCCGCACATGGAGCTACTCAAAAACGACGGAACGAATCAGTAATTGTAATTACAAACTAGTTAGAAACTGTCCCTCGCACACGACGCTACTCATTATTTTGTGAAAAGACGGGACTGACATGGTCATAACAATGACTCAAAGTCCCAAAAACAATAAAGAATTAAAAAAAATAAAGTTGCAAGGTTTCTGTCACTTCTCTTATTTCTGCTCACAAAAGCACAGGGTTGATAAGAGGTAACATGTCAAGTGGATAGAGCGAGAATGAGAAGTCGGTAACTAGTAGCGCGGCGCGCAGCGGCGACCGGCACGGCACGACGCGTCACGCACGCGTGATCAGTTACTAACGCGTTAGTAACCGGTTTGTGACTAGTAGCGTCGTGTGCGAACCTGTGCGAGAATGTATGGGCGGTGATGCTCAAGTAACTCCTTAATAATTTGAGTTTGTAACTAGTTCTTTTTGAGTAGCTCCATGTGAGGACGGCCTAAATCTCGGATTTTTTGATTTATCTTTTAGTTTTCATTTGAGATGCATATCCACAAAGTGAGGTGTTTACCATTTCCCTAATAACTACATTGTTTGAGGCTAGGCTTAACTAGCCCTATTGATGATAATCAAAAAATTTTGAATCAACTTTTGAACTCCTTACAATCAAACTTTTGTAAACAAGCACCGTTTACCCAAACAGCTCAGTACGTTCCGGTACGAAAACAGCCCAGTATAGACGGGGATTAGATTATTATCCAGCAAAAAGGCAACGATGTCGAGGGCGGCGTCTGCAGCCGTAAAAAAAAATAACCTGCTCATCCCATAACGCTGTTAATGGGGTTATCACCTAATGGTGTATGGCGTAAATACATTAAAAAAAGACTGCATATATTCGTAATCAATTTTTACCACGAGACAATGTTTTGTGATACCTTATCACAAAACATTCTGGAATTATGGTTGGCTGAGAACAATTCGAGTTTTTATGCGGTCATTTCTCATTCTATTGGAAACTGATGATTTTATTATACTCCTGTCCAAACTTCGATTATATTATAGTGCACACAGATGCTCTCTCATAGTCTGATGGGACACCAGATATACCTGGTCGTTAGGAACTAGGAACTAGCACTTTAAATAAGAAGGTATTAGTTTGAAGTAGTTACCAGTATAAATGGCTCGACTAATCCGGTCTTAACTTGAACCACTGCCACAATTAAGACCAATAAGACCCGAGTTCACCCTGGTCTTAGGTTATCACCCTAAAGATTGGCCATTAGCTGTAGAACTTTTCATAACTCCCATTTATAAAAACGAATTACAAAAATTGAGTGCCCTACCTTTCCGCCGTATAATAGGGTTACATTTTAAATATCTAATTTTTAAATAGATGTCTAGATATGTAGTGATTAAAATCTACCTGACTCATAGATAGTTCAAGTACGCATTTGTTATTCTCCAACGAATAAAATCAATCTGGATTTCAGTCTCTTCCATCCATAATATTCCTTAACAAAGAGATAGAACCTTTCTCTTCCGACGAAGGGTCCTACCAGAAAACCAGCGTTGCTCGACTAACGATCGACGCAACATTATCCTGAGGTAGGACCTTTTTGGTTCATACCTTTATGCTGTATACGATAATAAACGATTTTCTTTCTTTCTTCTTTCCCTTTGTCTAAGGTAAATGTTGCGATATCATATCCGCTAGCCTGCTCTCATGTTTGTAAAAATGCGAACTAATGCTTCATAAGTCGACAAATAATAGCAAAAGATGCAAATCTGGAATCGCATAGGTATAAAAATAGTCCCAAACATAATTATAATAATACTGAAATTGAACGGTTTAAAGAATATATTCTCATGCTTTTTTTATTAATATCATGAGCAAATGCAACGATCATTTAACTTTGTAAATAAAGTGGAACAAGAACCTAATTCGTAATTATTAAAAAGTTTTCTCCAACTATAGTCAGAGGCACATATAAATATGTATATATAGGCGTTTATGTAAGCTAATCTGTGAATGAAATAGAGTACCTAGTCCGCTATTTATGCCTGGGGCGGCCTTTCTACGTTCATCGACAGTAGTGCTTACTGTAGAACTGCAGTAATGTAATCCCGAACTATGCCGTCTTCCAGTTCCATTTGAACCACCGGTTTGCTGCATCGTGAATTAAAATTACCTTTCTGATCCACGACACGATCAAACCACGCACAAAAAACTCATCAGTTACTGGGTACCTACTGTATTTGTAGGAGTATATTAACAAAAAATATTACATTCAAATAAATTAACAAAATAATAAATAATGCTGGAAAATCCACAGAGCCTCCCGTGACACGAGCTACCCAAGCTAAGCAGAGATAGGTACGAGATAACTGATGTATCATCGCTAGATAGTATAAAAAAAAATACTTCCCGATGTCTGTCCAAAGTAGTTTTAAAGATTCAAGAGGAAGGTTTATATGAATAATACATGAATAATATACATATAAGTGAAACACTGATAATTTTTTAAGGTTTCACACGTTTTTACATCGCATTAGAAACCTTGCGTTTACATTGAAAACGCTGGAATCCTACGAGATAGATCTAAATAATTTCTTTTTTGGATAGATGTTCAGCAGTGACGTATAACGTATAGGGAAGTAGGATATCGTACAGTGTAAATACCCCAAGACGCAGCTGCGGTAACGGCTTGTCATGGTCCGCTAGGTGGCGCTTTCAAAACAAAACACAGCGAACACTTCACGGCGCTACTAAATGTTTACTGTAGCTGTATTTTAAATAAAAATATAATATGAACCGGGTTTGGGGTAGGGTGGACCACTGTAGCGTTGGGGATGTTAGAGGCACTAAATTCTTAAAATTGTGTGTATACCTACTGTACGTAATATTTATTACATTCTTCTAGAATTAGGATCTAAAAATAAGAGATAAATGTAGGTACAATAGAAGAAAAATATTATAATATAAAATAAAATAAATATACAACACTTCCTATAAATTATTAATATTACAAAATTAGCCAATTTTCCTTAAGAAATTTAGCAAGTTCATTTATGAAAGTACGAATCGAGCTAACATTTTTAAAAGTTTCAGGTAGTTAATTAAAAAGTTGTGCTCCTTCAAAAGTTACCATTTTTTTGCCGTAATTCGTTCTGACTTTGGGCAAAACAATATAACTTGTTCCACAATACCTAGTCTACAATGCATATAATTATAATATCAATGTATATTAACTGCATTCTAGTGTCAATAATTATATTGTTTACTCAGCAAAGTCGCCAGCTGCTGCTACATGTATTTGGTTATGCACTCCATAAGACCTAGAGTGACTTTTTTAAATACAATCTTTACTTCGGAGTTTTTTTTATAATGGACGTGTTTTTCATTTAAACTAGCTATACGTTTTAAAATCAGAAATTTAATTTAAATCAGAAATGTAACTCGTAAAGATTAACTTGATGACTTTCTTGAAAAAAAAATATTCTGAATAACACTATAGTCAGTCCTTCCTGCTCTATTCTAAGTATGGAAATACTACTCGTCAGATAATAATGTAGTTGGATAATGTCGTCTATTTTTAAGAGCGTGTTTTATACCTCAAGGTTACTCAAATCTATTTTTAATGTTTATTACTCTATCAGTTTTTATTTTACAAAAAAATTTGAAAGGGAAGGCCCTTTCACTTTAAAAGCCACCGTGTAAAACAATACTTAGATATTAATTTGGGTTTCCGCTCACCTAAGTTTTTGAGGAAAACGCTCAAGAAACTGATAAAACTAATTCCATCAATATACGAGTATTAAGGTATCCACAAAGCAAAGTAAATTACTTTCTCTACCCCCACGTAAGCGGAAAACTTCTGGCATTCAGTCACAGGAGGATAGCTGGGACACATTGTGTCAGCAAACCGTACTCATGTTTACGTAGACATCTACATAGACATTGTATAATATGTCTAATGTGCCGTGTGGCTATTAAAAGTTGTATCGGCTAATACTGTTTTTATAATATATTGGTTTGCCTGGATGCAATCGCTTTATTCAAAATTAGAAGGCCGCCAATTTAATTGCAATAAGCTAAAATAGACGCAACCTGATTTTAAGGCGATCAAATAAAAACATATTTATTATATCTTCATTATTTGTGTATATTATTTAAATACTATTCAGAGATATTAAGCCTTTGTTTTTACAATCGTCTTTATGTAACTAATCCAATAGTTTTGACGAAGAAGTGACAAAATATTCATGCCTACATCAAATCACTTGCATACAATCAGTTTTCTGTGATACATTCAAAGAGTTAAAATAAGTTGACCAGCTGTACTACTTTGCATATTCCAAGGCCTATCATAAAGTAGCGAGTCCAATAATTTCTTTTTACTAGAGCAAGTGCTGACGGCCGGTAGATTACTCACTAACGAGATAACTTTCCGACGATACGTCGGCGTAGCAAGGCCGCTACGGCTAATCCGTTATTAGACGCTCTAACGACAGCAGCTCGATGATATTATTGACGTTCTTTTGAAACATTTTGATGTTTATGTTTAAGCACTGATTGGGGTATGTTTTTGATAGGCAACGAGAGCAGAACTCAAAGTGGAGGCGGAGTTTTGATAGTTTTGCATAATATAACGTTTGCCTGGTTATCATCGCCATCCATGGAAACGAGGCTTATTATAGTTATTCTTCCTGAAAATCCTCCTAAAGGATTATTCGTTTGTATTTCTTTCCAGTTTATACTGGAAAGGCTCAAAACTGCATCAAAAAGAAATACGACTTCAAAGTTTTCTCGACGGTTCTAGGTCGTTTAATTTACTAACAAGATAGCGACATGCGCAAAGAGATTTGAGCAAGGAATGGACAACCACATCTTACATAAAAGTTCATAACTTTCCTCTTTTTAAAGTCGAAACTTTTAATCAAATATAATAAAAATTTTAGACCGTTAATTTTTCGTTCCATATCTCGTCGTATCCTACGAATACGGTCACAGTTGCAAAACACCAACTTTACAGGAGACGGTTTTTTCTGATTATTTCGCAAAGTTTCTATTGAACGAGTGTGATTTTTTTTGCTAAAACGTTTTATCATATTTTCTGCTAAATTATCATAAAGGTTTCATAAATAAAAAAAACCTTTTTCCCTAGTTTTTGTCCCTTAGCACCTTGTTCCACGTGCAAGTTTCAAATCGACGTTATACTCAGCGCCATTGTGACCGTTTTCCACGCAGATTTCGCTTCACGTCCTCAACTAGGGGGGTAACAAACGTCTTTGTAAACTTATTCGACGGGATTATGATGGACAATTACACATTTTACGAAGGTCATAGTTTATTGTCCTTCATAATTTGGTTTTGTACCTTGATAATTTGCTTCAGAAATTGTTTATTCATGTTGTACTTAGGATGCGCTGTACACCCAGAGACGATATTAAATGTATTTACTCGTAGTTTGTCTAGCACTTAATCGACGACCTGTATGGCGCAGCTGCTGGCGAAGGCCTTAAAGGGACTTCGTCGCTGGAGGTTGTGGGTTCGATTCTCGCCTTGGGAAAAATGTTTATACATTTATTGCCGCTGATTTGTCACAGCTAGTTGGTAGGTACAGCTAAAATGCAACAAATCATTCGAAAGCCAAAACCGAGTTCGTGTAAAACTGTGCAAATTTTACTGACATACTAAACAAAATGTGTTTTTGTAACTATGTAAAACTCGTCCTAGGGTTTCTTAAGGCATGATTTAATGTAATGATTGGAACTAATTTTTTTAGTTATTATGGTAGGTAGGTACTCATATAAAAAAGGTAATTTTATAATAAATAATGGAGTTTTCTGGCCACAACGCCCAGCCTAAACCGATGAAGCTAGAAAGCTGCAATTTGGTGGGCTGGACCTTTAACTACACAAATACCCGCTAATTAGGGTTTTTTTTCTTATTCCACCCCTAAAGAGGTAAAAGGGGGTTTTGAGGTTTTTGGTGTTTTTTGTAAATCTGTAACCGGTGGTTCGATTGGTTAGATACTTACATTGAATTACTAAACACACAAGAATAATGATAGAAACAAGATAACTTGTTTCAGGATTTTTCAAAATATTCCTAAAAATTTAGTGAAACTGGTAATTAAAGTTTGAGATTTATAATTTCATTCTGTATTGAAATATCTATAACTTTCTAATGCAAAGTGCCATTGGCTTCAAATTTCATAATGTAATGATAGAACAGTAAATTAAAAAGGCAATATTATGTGATTTATTGTAAGGAAAATTGCTAAGAACAATTAAAATACAAAACTATTCAACATGTGTTTCAGGATTTTTGAAAATATTTCCGCAAACTGTAAATACGGTTATTGAAATATTGGATTTGTAATTTTTGGTAACGTATTTAAATGACTGTTACTATTTAACGTGCGCTGGTAATGCCGTCAAATTTTATTTATGTATTGAATATACATTAAATGGTTAAACATGTTTTAAGGTCTATTTTAATATCTCTAAATTAGGGTAGAAAAAGTCAAACTTCCCGATATTTAGTTTCAATCCGATTGCTCTTGCATAAAATATCAATTCACTAAATCAATGAAATAATAACAATGAATGAATGTTTGAAGATTTATTAAAACTTCTCTCAAAATGGGCTAAGGTAGAATGTTTGAAGCACATCGTATGACAAGACTGCTTCAAATTCACTAAATAAAAAAATATACTCGAAACTTTTAGAAAAAAGAATACCTACTCAATTAACGGACATAAAAATGATATCATAAGCGTCTTTCCGATTTTGGTGAAATTCCGATTTTTTCTTATAATAGGGAATTAGCTGATTTCGTGAAAGTGTTTTACCCTTAACACGTCCACGCCAATGAAATCACAAGCGAGTCAGCTAGTTGTCATTACATTATACGAGCATTCATTACATGATTATTGTCATAATAGATTGATATCAGAGCCAAGGCATGGCGTATTCATCGATAATTTTTTTTGCTGTTAAATTTCTAACCTATTTAGTATTTAAATGCTATGTCTATTAAAAAAACACCAAGTAATGAATTAAAATTCGCAGATGTTTGTAGGGTGTGTTCTGGTTGATTTTTATGTATGTATAGTAAAAATACTATATAACTATATAACTATAAGGTCTATTGTGTTAAGTCATCTGATAACCAAAACACAAGTTTTAGTCGATTGTTCAGCATTTTATTTATTCATCCTATTAATCTCGTTACTGTATCCAGATTAGAGAACTCGTCAATGAGCCTGTCTGAAGCCAACTACTATGTGGTGGCTCACGTTATAATATTAAAAAGAAAACACATATTTATTTCGCTGTTTTGTACTCTGTCGTCTGATGACCTTATTTGTAGAAGTCGAAAAATCCTGAAATTATTGACTTCTCTTGAAAATCCTTAAAACCTGTTTCTCTTTATTTTATTTTTCACATTGGATTGGACAAGAAAATAGTTTAATATTTTTAGTCGTCAATGGAATATCGGGAACTCTGGCAACTTTTACATTTTCTAATTTCCAAGTGATTTTTATACAAAAAGTCAAATAGTTGTGGTTTAAAGCACCGCATGTGCAAAAGCTTACAATCAATTCAATACTTTAGTAAATACAAAACCAATACAATAATTCAAATAATTTTAACCTATACTAGTCTCTTTTAGTTTGGTTAAATTGCCGATTTACCAAATTTCAGAAATATTTTTAGAATTCGAACAACTGTAGGTTTTTAGTTCAAACAAATTGTGTCACTGTTCTCTGTTCTTATTGAGATACCTTTATAAAAAAACCCTGAAAGGCGTATGATAATTTCATAAATATTGATAAACTATATTAAAAATAAAACTTTTTAAACTTTCACGATTTGTTGACATATTTAAAGAATATTTATCGGGTATTTATCGCGTAGGGGAAAATAAAAACAAAGGGTACGCGATAAATACCCGATAATTATTCTATATTAAAAAGTTACAGAGAATTCAAAACAAAACCCAACTACGTATCTCAAACATGTAGGTATAACCCGTTCCAGTCCATTTTCAGGAGTATTTTAAAACTTTCTGAAACAAATATTAATTTATTTATATTATTAAGATTTCACAATGGAATAGGTATTCCTAACAAAATAATATAGGTACTTCGCAAATGAAGTGATTGTTTGCATCCGCATTCGCGAATGTGAAAGATGTACATTCGTTACATATAAAATCTATACTAATACTGTAGATACGAAGGTCAGATCCTGTCTGTCTGTTTGTTGCTTTAACGCTTTAATCGATTTAACGATGAAATTTTTCTTCACACAGAAGAAAAATTAACAAGAAACTAGCAAGATATAATTATACCTTAGTAGGTTGTTAGAACATAATTATGTATGTACACGTACCTACCTACTCGCATTACATATAAATTTAGCATTTTCCGTGCTTTCATAACCAAAGGCAATTCATGTGCCTAGCCAAACTATTAAAAATGCACTTCGTAGTCGACAAACAGTGCGGTAATCCGCGCCCGCGCGCCTTTTCGCCCGCGCTACATGGTTACTCTGGAGTATGTAACCGTATTCGCCGGGAAATACTTGTGATCTTTGCGTTTTTCACGTGGAAGAAAGTGCCAAAGCTGTTTGTTAACTTTTTCGTCGGGCTAAATCCATCAATGCAATTGTGACCAAATATTAAAATCTTAATAACTTTTTTATTTTCAGTATTTTTTAATTTTTTTCGAACTGGTATGATGTAAATCATAATGGAGATTCCAAAAATGCAATAAAAATAAAAAGTCACACTGGCGACTGTGACCCTATTCGTAGGATACGACGATCTAGTGGTCTAGCTGAGCTCTAGAAAAGTACTTCTTATCTGCAACTCATAACACGGAGTAACTTGTGAGCCAAGTAACTTCGCGTTACCAAAAATCCATCTGAACCACATTTAGTTAATAACATTTAGTTCCAATTAGGAAACGAGAACTAGTAAGTACTTACGTAACTTACAAACTAATACCTGAATCATTGCACGAATATTCCTTAGAAATGTCGTCGATACTCGTTTCGAATCATTGGCGAACTGTAACCAACATTGAATTGAACTTTAATGAATACTTATCATGTTATAAGTATTCATTAAATTAATGTTTAGAAACTTACGCGATCTGAACACATAATGATTAGTAATTAACGGGTATTTATCGCGTTTCTTCTTCCTCCTTGGTGAAAAGAAAAAGAAGAAAGGAGGAAGAAGAAACGCGATAAATACCCGTTAATTACTAATCATTATGTATTCATTAAATTTCAATTCAATGTTGTACTTATTTTAAAGTTCTTCTCAAATATTTTCTAACATTCTTTCTAGCTTTAGTTTTTGAACGCTGCTTATTAATATTTGTTTAGCAGCGTTCACATAGGCCTCCCCTAATGAGCGCCATAGCATCCTCTCTTCAGGTTGTCGCATCTAATATCTGCCTGCAATCTTTCGCAGGTCGTCCACCTGGCTGGAGGGCGTCCGACACTAAGTTAGCCGCGTCGCGGTTGCCACTTAAGTTTACCCCAGTTTAGTTTAGTTATACCATATAACATATACATTCACTTAAAAACTTGAGAACATAATTAAAATTTTCAAACAATATTTAACTTATCCCTTATTTTGTCAACAGCAGTCGCGGCGTAAGAAACGATCCCTCCAGCTCAACCAATGGAGGTGGCTAAAGGCTGACCAAATAATCTACGAGAGACAGGGCCGCAGCTTCCTTCTCTGTATTGTTAACACCCGCAGAAGGCGATCAGCAATTCTAAACTATATTTTATATTACTTTTAGTTTCAGGTGAGGTCAGCGGGGAGAGGGGAAGAGTCTTGTTACAGAAGACATATGTATTCGGTCGATGCCCGTGTATTACTGAAACATCAACGTTCTAATACTCAGGTACCTAGATATAACATAGAGTTGTACTACATATAGAGTTACTATATGTAGTACAACTCTTCGTTCAAGTTTATTTTACTTCAAGTAAAATAAACTTGAACGAAGAGTTGTACTACATACAATGTCCGCATACAATGTATTATTTACAATGTGTTAAAACTAGTTTAAAGACAATACGTTTAGCAGGATATATGTCTTTTTGAAGTGTTTGGTAATCACTAAGTTTCCTAAGTGGATACTACGTGTATAATAATGTAGTTTTAAGCAAATGTCCTGAAAGAAACACAATTAGCACTGCCTCTGCCTTTGTCAGCGAAGACTCTAAAGCTCCGAGCTAAGCCGGCACCTGCGCTGCATTCACTTTGCATGTGTACAGAAGTCACCAAACGCTCACGAAATATACTTTACTTGTCTCCTCTCAGTCAATCCTGATTCCACAAAGTAACACATGAAACTGCAAACAAAACAAACCCCTAACTCAAGGCAGTAGAGTACACACCAACTGCAACAAATAACCGGTTTTCCAACATCGAGTCTCTGACTAGTGATGTCCTGATAAAGATATCGAATGTACATAGCATGGTACATAGTTCATTACTTTGAGCATGTGCAGGGAGGTGTTATGTTGCTGATACGTGTATTTCTAGTGTAAAGTGGTTGGATAGGAAGATTTGTAGTCAGTCAGTCGTAGTTACATTATAGTTTGCAAAGGATATAAGAGTATGAAAAGTTTTCTACAAAATTAATATTAAATTAAATGTTTGAGATGAAAAGCAAAAATAACAGGCACCAAAAACATTCTTAATATATTTTTGCCTGTTATTGATTTAGCATTTTATGCTAAAAGTTTAAATAAAAGAAGATGTTGCCTTCTGAATAAAATAAAAAAGAACTTATTTAAGGCGTTATCGTTCTTAGGATGTATAAGGCAAAAGTTTCTTAAAATAACAACAAATTACTGTACTTATCGGACTGAAGCTATTAGATTTACTTTTAGATCTGGCCTTATGGTGCTTTTATTTATCTCGGTGCGTGCGCAGGAAGAAGTTCAAACTTCTCTATAAAGAAGTTTCATTAGCTCATTTGAAACATTTATTTTATTCGTAAAAATACCACATCGACTATCGAAGAATTGAAGTATCGACAATTTATCGATACTTCATCGCCACAGTCGACAGTTCACTCGAGGCAGCACAGCACTATTGGCACAGCGCTTGACTACGCTCAAGCATACCCTGATTGTGCGCTCAAATACTCCGCCGTAGATTTGCGTACCGCTCCGATTCAATTTTCCCCTGTTTACTGATAGTTAAATTAACTTATTGCTCACACGGATGAGGATTTTGTTGCTTCTTTATGCAAAAAAAAAAGTTTTAGCAGCGGTTGACGTCGATGTTTTGCTCTACGTGATAAATATTTAGTTTACACAAAGTGTTTAACCGCTACACAGTTTGTTTCAGCAACGTCGAAGCAATTTTTGACTGAGTGCAGGAATTTGATTCTGGTGTATTTTATGTGTTTTGCCGCATAGGAATTAAAGTACTTCTATGATCTTTCTTTCTTTACATGGATGAAAAATAATTTTCATTACTCTTACTCGGAAAATAGGTCTGAAATTGCCTGAAGAGCGGGTTGAAAGTAATACTTTTCAACCATAAGGAGAATCGTTTTTAACTGACAGCTATCTTATTTCTATTGAACCATGATGATGGCTGAATGTGAAAAATAATGGCTGATGCTAAAGCGAAATAAGCATAAAAAGGCAATTCGATCTTCATTTGTTTTCTCGTGTTGTAGAGTTTTTTTGTATTTAAATTAGTTTATCTGATTCAGATATGGATTTAACGCCTGATTTCAGCAGAAGCTAAAGCAGTAGTGGAAAACCTTAAAGACCTCACCTATGTTGTTATTGAGAAAAAAAAATTGTGAATTATATGTGACATAAAAAATCTCTAATTTTTTCTTTAGCTAACTTGCGTTTTTATTTTTACTTCCTTGTATTCGTAATGAAAAGCACAGTCCCTCGAACTATTGGCGTACGTTCGGGCGCCAAACTCCGTCTCGGGACTAAATAAGTTACTTCCAACACTAGGGTAACAATGTACTATTATTGTATACCTATCATATGAATAATTTAATACTTAATAATAATTGGCGGTCTCTCCTAAACAGCCTTGAATGGATTAAATCCTTGGATTTCACATTGGAATTCCATAGTATAATTAACAAAACCCAACTAATTAAAATATCGGACTTGTGAAATGAAGGCAGTGATCGCATTACAATATTACTTTTTAATATTACAATATTGCTTTTTAATACTTTTTTATGGTATTAAAAAGCGTGAGTGCGTGAGTTGCCGTTTAATAAACTCTTTTGAACTCGATTGAAAACAGATGCCACAAAATGAACATAGCTTAAAATCAATTAGCCATAATTAATATGAAATTACATCGGAATGACAAAGGATTTTATAGTAAGCGCAATTTAGAAATCCATAGAGCACAGTTGTATGAATAAACCAAGCCTTCATCACCAGCCTATAATAGTCCACAGCTGGACATAGGCCTCCCCTAATGAGCGCCACAGAATTTATCTTTATATATTTTCTGCGAATATTTGTTCAGTTCGTTTGATCTAACTCAGTCCAGTTCTATTCAGTGTGGGATATCGTTAGAGTCGAGTTAGAGAGTCTAAGGGACCTCACAGAAGAAGGCCATCAGCTTCCTACAGTGTATTTACCAACACCTTTACTGCGAGCTCCATTCCGCCTGTCACCCGTTTATTTATATTATTTTTATTCATTTCGAAGACAGATAGTATGTACCAAAGAAGTAAGAGCATCCCTTCGGTGTATGAACAAAGATAATATAAAGAGATGCAATAAAGCTTTTCATAGACGACGAATTCGACGACCTCTGTGGCGCGGTGGGCGAAGGTCCGCCTGCTACGCAGGAGGTTGCGGGTTCGATTCCCGCCTCGGGACAAATATTTGTACGATCTGCAGATATTTGTTCAGGGCGTTCTAGTCGTTTTCTTTGTATAATAAAAAAATATCTATATAATATGTAATAGGTAATATTGTATTATGTATATCAGTCATCTAGTACCCATAACACAAGCTCTGCTTAGCTTGGGGCTAGATAATGCTGTGTGGATTGTCCAGCATTATTATTATTATTATAGACCAGTAAAGTCTCCACTACAAACATTTGTACACATAAAAACTAGTGAACAGACTACAAATATAAGCTTCGTGTGGAAGTAATCTTGCTTAGGCTTTAAAATGTGATTGCGATTTTAGCCAATTATCGCTAAGACCTAATACTAAAATTTAAAATTATGATGTATATTGTCGCCCTGTTGTTACTAATTCGAGCATAAATGGCTGAACAGATTCTAATGAAATCTGGAAACAGATGATATCTCGGGGTAAGTAAAAGGCAATATTTTATCCTTCAATTCATACAAAGCCGCTGGCGGCGGCAACAAGTTATACATACAGTAAACAAGTACGACAAGTGCGAGTGTAACTCGCGCGCCGAGGGTTTTGAACTTTTGTCGTTTAGGTAGGTACGTATATTGACGACCTGTTAGCGCGGTGGGCTTACAACGCAGGAGGTTGCGGTTTGATTCCCGCCTCGGGACTAATATTTGTAAGATCTGCAGTTACCTACTATTACAGTTACTACAGAGATTAGTGGGTAGGTAAGTGAGTTGGTACTCTACAATTATTTTTCGACTTTTTTCTACGTATTTCACTAAGTATGAAACTTAGACGATTTTTAGAACCTGTTTTGAATTGTCGAAATCCATACCTTAGATTTGATATTGCTCTCAATGAAATAGCCCCCATTGTATGAAAATTGGTTTTTTGACCATATTTCGAAAAGTATTGTTTTTACAGACTTCTCTATATTTTTCCTGTAAAATATAGACCTATATCTACAAACGCTTAGTACATTTTATATAGATCACTCTGCTATCTTCGGAGATAGAGGGGGGGGAACGGTCAAATTTTCGACCTTTTTCAAAATATTTCGAAAAGCAAAAAACCTATCGAAATTTCAAAAACTGCATTAAAATGTACAAACTGATACCTTTCATTTGATACCCAACTCGGTGGGGTAGTCACCCCTTTAGAAATTTTTCCCGCCCTTTTTTGACCATATTTCAAAAAGTATTATTTTTACAGATTTCTCTATATTTTTCCTGTAAAATATAGATCAATACCTACAAAAACTTGGTACATATCAAATCGATCGTTCTACAATCTTCGGAGATAGAGGGGGGGTACCGGTCAATTTTTCGACCTTTTTCAAAATATATCAAAAAGTATAAAATCTATCGAAATTTCAAAAACTGCATTGGAATGTACAAACCAATACCTTTCATTTGATACCCAACTCGGGGGGGTAGTCACCCCTTTAGAAATTTTTCCCGCCCTTTTTTGACCATATTTCAAAAAGTATTATTTTTACAGACTTCTCTATATTTTTCCTATAAAATATAGATCAATACCTACAAACACTTGGTACATATCACGTCGATCGCTCTGCAATCTTCGGAGATAGGAGGGGGGAACGGTCATTTTTTTGACCATTTTCAAAATATTTTAAAAAGTATGAAATCTACCGAAATTTCAAAAACTATTTTGAAATCTACAAACGAGTACCTTTCATTTGATACCACTTTCGACTTTATAGGTCGTATTTAAAATTTCGATTTCAAAATTTGTATGGAAAATCTTCATTTTGATTTTTCATTTATTTTCATTTATTTTTCTATAAATATTTGCGGGCGCACAAAATGTATTATTATTTCAAATTTCAAGTCAATAGCTGCAGTAGTTTCTGAGATATTAAGGATTCAAAACACAAAACAGACCCAAAGCGATTTCATAAGGGTTTTGCAACCGATGGCAAAACCCTAAAAAGGTAAATCTAACGTCAACGTTATATAATTTATCACTTGAAATAGAATTATAAGGATGTTAGTTCCTAAGCTTACTCATAGAACACTCCATCCATTTGATGCAAACCGTAAAACCATTTGTATGGAACAGTCCCCAGCTCTGCTGTAATGCGGCATCCCCATACATATTCATAAGCGGAAGTGGTGCCGTGAGATTGATCTGACAGCTCTGAACTAGGGCCTCGAAATTGCAATCTCCGCCGTGAACGTTCTTGGACTACTAGCATAGCAGCGCTGTGATGCAGTGAGGTATGACGTCACCTATCAATAACGATCAGCCCCTTTGGGCACGTTTTAATATGCAATTCCTGAGTCATGCCGGTCGAGTGTTAAAGCTTAAATTCATCAAACATAAAATTAGTTTTATGTATGGTGGTTCGCCGTGTGGTACCGGCATAGAATTTCACCACCCCAACTCTTCCCGTGGGTGTCGTAAGAGGCGACTAAGGGAAACACGGCAGGGGGCGGGCAGCAGCGCCTTCTGCAGAGCAACTCCACCGAACTGCGATCCCCTACCCGCATGCCCAGCGTGGGGATTATGGGCAATAACCACCAAATAATGATGCCATCTATGGCGCTCATTAGGGGAGGCCTATGTCCAGCAGTGGACTATTATAGGCTGGTGATGTTGTTGATGGTGGTTTTAATGGAAATCAAATTACATGATTCACAGGTTCTACAAGTATAATGCAATGCAACCAGTTACGCAAAGTCGTCAATACAACGCACGCTACGTAAAGTTGTGAAAAAAAAATATGTATTCCCAGCGCCGTCTGTTAAGTACCGCCGGAACTATTTAGTATGCGCCGCGCTTAACTACTTTGGTACAATTACGATTACTACAGCGACAATTAAGAATTAGGCGAACCCTACATGTATAGGTATTGTAAAATTTATAATTTCTATAACGGAACGCACGCGAGAACTGACAATTGAACCTGTCAGAGAGAGAAACCGGTTCTCCAAAGTGGTGATGTGAATGTTGCTAAATAGGGTCACCTCAGTTTTGCTGCAAATGTAATTTAAGTATAGCTATATCCTGTTACTTAATTCTATGTATTCACTCCTTTTGTCAGGAAATAAATAACAACATTAAAGAAACTTATTACTTATTAACTTATTATATTACTTATTATTTATTCAAATTTGATTAAAATTAGGAGAAATCTTGCACAAAGGTTATATAAAGTTATAATTTTATAGAGAAAATAAAACATTACTTTGTGTAGGGGCTCTACAGTAATAACTTATTGCTTATTAATAACTTATTACTAATAAGTTAAGTTGATAATTAAATAGTTAGAGGGAGGGATAAAGTACGAATCAAACCCCCGAGTGTTTGATAGTTTAACACTGATTTAATATTCGTTAGTAATTGTACAGTAGGTTCGAAAAAGTTGTGAAACCTGAAATCTGCTTAGCTTTACATGACCTAGTTCATTGACTCTACCTATCGTGCGGAACTCCATACACTTTCAAATAATTATACTTCTAGTATCATGCATCCTTGGTAGGTACCTGATATATAAAGTTAAATTAATAATTACTTATTTTTTTTTTTACATATTCAAGTTATAATTATGTGTTTTGAAACAATTCTAACCTAGAAATGCCGTGCAAAGCCTGCAGGAAGAAACTACTTAAAGTCTGATTATAAAAAAAGCAATCTTTCAAAATTCATTTATCAATTCGTAGCTTTTTTTATGTAAATGGATAAAAAATTATTTTGTGAGATCATTTTAATCTAGTCATATTATAAATAATACTTATAATAAAAAACAAACATATTTCCAATTACGTAGCTAGCTATACCTATACTAATTGGCTCATCGCAAATAACGTTTGTAGCAGCCCAACCATCAACTTAAATCCACCTACTGAACATAATTGTGTGAAAGTAAGCACATAAATTTCGCCCTTATTTCCCTGGAGATAAGCTCTGAATTACCATCACACATAGTGCCTACCTACTTTATGACTTTGGCACCTACAAATTAATCTAACGTAATAAGCTTTGGATGAGGATGAACTTACTTTAGTTAACACACACACACACACACACACACACACACACACAAACACACACACACACACACACAAACACACACACACACACACACAGACACAGACGACACAAGAAAGGCAAAGGAAAACTGTACAACTGTGTAAGTAGGGGAAGTAAATGTGTAAACGTAAACGTGGTTTGATGAGATCTGATATTTCTGATATTTAAGGTAGGTATCATTAAATGCCATGCACAAGCCGTGTGGTGCCGGCGTAGAATTTCACCACCCCAACTCTTCCCGTGGGTGTCGTAAGAGGCGACTAAGGGAAACACACACCGGGGGGCGGGCAGCAGCGCCCTCTGCAGAACAATCTCACTGGACTGCGATCCCCAACCCGCATGCCCAGCGTGGGGATTATGGGCAATATCCCCCATATGATAAAACCAGCCATAAAATGGCCCCCAGTTCCCGGCCGCCTCGCTATTCCTGGCCATGGTAGCGGCCATGGTAACGGTGGGGCAGGGGGTGCGAAGAATCTCCGGGCTACCCCAGGCTACCATCCACCACACAAACTGACCCTGGCAACGTTTAACGGACGCACTCAAGACGACGAGGGCATCAAGTTTTGCAAAAAGCAGCGTACTGGTAAGAAGTCCAAACTCTCGGATGAGACTCTTGGGCTGATGACAAAAAGACGGGAAACCACCCAAGCGACTTCGTCAGAAAGGTCAGACCTGAACAAGCGAATTGCGAAGATGGTACGGCGCGACCTTCGGAGCTCCAATGCACGCCTCATTGAAGAGGCAATAGAGCGGAACCGGGTCCAAAGTATTCACTCAGCAGCTTGGCAGGAGCCACTTGACGAAGCTTACAACGCACGACGGAAGGACCGTATTGTCGAAGCCGGAGATATCGGCCGAGATAGAGGACTTTTATGGCCGTTTATACGCTGCTTATGCTCCCCGTTCCCAACGAGACGGCCACGATTCTAGAGCCACCTTGATACGCCACTATACCGACGAACTGCCAGACATCAGTCAAGACGAGATTGTGTTAGCTCTGAGGCAGCATAAAAATGGAAAAGCCCCCGGTGAGGACGGAATAACATCAGAGCTTTTAAAAGCTGGAGGATACCCTGTTATACAGGAATTACAGAGCCTCTTCAACGCCGTCCTTCACAGTGGGAGAACTCCAAAGGCGTGGAGTGGGAGTTTGGTGGTGCTCTTTTTTAAGAAGGGAGATAAAACCCTCCTTAAAAATTATAGACCCATCTCGCTCCTAAGTCACGTCTATAAGCTATTCTCACGAGTTATATCGAACCGTCTCGCTAGGAGACTCGACGAGTTTCAGCCACCGGAGCAGGCTGGGTTTCGCGGAGGATATGGTACCATAGACCACATTCACACAGTGAGGCAGATTATACAGAAGTCCGAAGAGTATAATCAGCCCCTGTGTCTGGCTTTTGTGGACTATGAGAAGGCCTTTGACTCCGTTGAAACCTGGGCTGTTCTACAATCCTTACAGCGATGCCAAGTAGACTATCGTTATATCGAGGTGCTGAGATGTCTTTACGAAGCCGCTACGATGAGTGTCCGAGTACAGGACCAGCAGACTAAACCGATCCAACTGCGCAGAGGAGTGAGGCAGGGGGATGTTATATCCCCGAAACTGTTCACGAGCGCGTTGGAAGATATGTTTAAGACGCTGGACTGGAAAGACAAGGGCATCAACATAAACGGCGAGTACATCTCACACCTGCGATTCGCTGATGACATAGTCTTAATGGCGGAGTCGCTAGAGGAGCTGAACCGGATGCTGGACAGTCTAGCTTCAGCCTCCCGATGTATCGGTCTTGGCATGAATTTGGATAAAACCAAAATCATGATCAATGGCCACATTGATCCAAGACCGGTGATCGTACATGGCCACCTTCTCGAAATTGTTTCTGAGTACACTTACCTCGGGCAGATTTTGCAGTTGGGTAAAAACAATTTCGAGAAGGAAGCCAAGAGGAGGATCCAGCTAGGCTGGGCAGCGTTCGGAAAACTACGTCGAGTCTTCTCGTCATCCATACCGCAATGTTTGAAAACGAAAGTTTTTAATCAGTGCGTCCTACCAGTCATGACCTACGGAGCTGAGACGTGGACACTCACGATAGGGTTGGTCCACCAGTTCAAAGTCGCTCAGCGCGCTATGGAAAGAGCTATGCTCGGAGTTTCTCTGAAGGATAGGATTCGTAACGAATTCATCCGACAGAGAACTAAAGTCATCGACATAGCTCAGAGAATTAGCAAACTGAAGTGGCAGTGGGCCGGCCATATATCGCGAAGAACCGATAACCGCTGGGGTAAACGTGTTCTTGAGTGGAGACCGCGACTTGGTAAACGTAGTGTAGGACGCCCTCCAGCCAGGTGGGATGACGATCTGCGAAAGACTGCTGGCAGATGCTGGATGCGACAAGCCGAAGACAGGGCGCTATGGCGCTCATTAGGGGAGGCCTATGTCCAGCAGTGGACTAACATAGGCTGATGATGATGATGATGATGATCATTAAATATTTTTTTACTATTATTTTAATTAACATGCTATTTTGGAGCATAAATCAAAATCCGTAAAGAATTATGCGAGTCATTTTGCAAAAATGCATAACATATATAGTAGAAGAAAGAAAATAATCTTAAAATCCTCTGAACATCAACTTCAGAGAATATCAAACAATACGCGGAATGGCCGGAAACTATTACAAAAAAAGAATTCAGAAAATAAGTGCCAAATGAACGCCAGTTTTACAGTCACATTAGGACTTTCCTATTAAACAATCATAATTATATTTAATGACTAGCGGTCCGCCCCGGCTTTACACGGGTGTTTAGCAAAATTTGAATTTTTCATGCAAAACCCTAACTTTTTTGAAAATATTCTATAGCCTATGTTCATCACGAAAAATTTAGGATACTAATGGTGGAAGAATTTTTCAAATCGGTCCCGTAGTTTCGGAGCCTATTCAAATCAAAGAAACATATAAACAAACAAACAAATATTTTCTCTTTATAATATTAGTATAGACTATAGCCATTCAAACCCTCGAAATGTAGACAAAAATGTAAGCCTACAGTATTTCTAAATAGAATTTTTTGTATTGTCTGACATTATTATTTAAATCAAGGGTTAATAATTTTTTTTAATAAAATTTTATGTTCAAAGCTACGAACAAATACGAGTATATGCCTGACATTGAAACAATAACCTACGGCGGACAGCATTATCACGTGGAAGGTAAACACATTTTTCACGATTCATTTAAAGATTTCAAATTTGGTATTCGTTAGGTGTGACGGACGGAGCCGGGAGCTGAAGATCAAGATCGATTAGCCCTCTTTGTAGCCCTTTAGAAAGGGTTTAATTTGTACCCCAGTCTTTCTTTCGCACGTCTTAATCATTAGACATTGTAATGTAAATGTGTTAAAACTTGCTCGCCCTACCCCCTACGGTGGCGGGACAAAGTATTTTAATATAAGTAGCGCCAATTTGAGTGAAAAAGTGTAGTCAAGTAGTCAAGTCAGCAAGTAATAAATAAACAAGAAGAATAAACCTAGTAATACAGTCCACAAGTCGTTTCAATTCGCCTAAGGAACGTGGAGGAGAACCCTACGAGTAGGAGCTAGGACCCCCAAAGGAACGTGGAGGAGAACACTACGAGTAGGAGCTAGGACCCCCACAAGTTTTGGTCCTCCGAAGCCGGATCTGAGAAGCCATCGTCGACAAGAAGAGCGGTACCGGGTTGACTATCGTGACCGACCCCAACCACAAGGGCGGTCACGTGACCCCGACTTCCCCGGTTCGCATAAAGCCGAGGTAGCGGGAGTACCCGAGGAAAGGAGCCGCCAACCGGCGCAACGTGCATCATTCGTCGGGGCGCACTGGGCGCTCGAAGAACCCCGAACGGGGCAGCGTGCATCGTTGTCAAGACCAGCGCCAGGGGCACGGGGTGCCTGAAGAACCCCGAACGGGGCGCCGTGCATCGTACGACGGTAGCACTGGGTGCTCGAAAAACCCCGAACGGGGCAGCGTGCATCGTTGTCAAGACCAGCGCCAGGGGCACGGGGTGCCTGAAGATCACCGAACGGTGCTACGACCGAAGACACGCGTTATCGCGGCCCGCTGGCTCACGGATACCTTGCGGTGTTATTACGAAGTGGCCAACGGGTAAACGCCTTCGGGTGGTGTGGTGTTTGTGCGGCACCACCAGTCCAACAAGAGCGCAAGGACGGCGCGGGCTGAAGTGCACTCCTCGCCGGTAAGGGACACGCAACACGGGCGCCGGACTGTAGGCACACGCCTAAGGGGTCGGACATTCCAGCCGATTCCCGAGCATCCCGTGATTGCGTGTTCCCCTCTGCTGGGTGGAACCCCCCTACCCATCCCAACGTATCCATCCCCGAAGGAGCAAACGTCAGCCTTTTGGCGGCACCTCCTGGCGGACTGATAGGGACCGATAGGGACCGATAGGGACCGCTAGGGGCGTTCAAGTGCCGAAGAAGATGACCACAAGAAGCCCGCCAGCTACGAGGACAAGGACTGCCGCGCTGAGGGTATACCAGGACTACCCCGCATCACCATCAGACAGTACGCACCCCGACGCACCACCCGTATCGAACCCCGAAACAGGGGCAGGACCCGGGCCATCCGCGCCTGAAGCACGAATCGCTGGTGATACTACTGCTGACGTGACTACCAACCGCGCCGTAAATGGCAACGCTCGTGCCAATACTGCGCGGGACATAGCCGAGCTAAGCACTATCGAACCTCAAAGACTACCAAATAGTCGCGCCCAATCAGTGCTCTCGCAGCAATCGAACGTTAGCATCGCGCTGCGTATCCGTAAAGCGGAACTTGAAGCAGAAGAACGGCTCGCGGAAATACGCCGAAAAGAACTTCGAATTCAAGAAAATCTTATCAAAAAGAGATTAGCCGCAGAAGTCGCCGGAATACGTGAAGAAACCGATGCAGTTAGCGTTACTAGAGAAGAGAATGGTACTGCAGAGAGACACGTTAGTGAGTGGCTCAAGAAGCATCGCCTACGGGGGGAGCAGAGAGGATACGATCCAATAGAAACGGATGAAGGTATTAGGATCCGCTCTGCTTCAGAGGAACGAACTGCTCCACGACGACCCACAGCAAACCAAACTACATTTGAATCAAGACGACAGAGATCCCCTTTGCCAGAACAACATAGAGATGAAAACGCATTCGATAGACTGACAATAGCGTTAGAAAGAATGGCATCAAACAGACCACCTACGAGACAGATGCACGAACTACCCATCTTCAACGGTGGAGCCAAAGAATGGCTACCGTTCAGAGCAGCTATGCGAGACTCTACGAAGCTTTTCAAACTGTCACCGGCGGAGAATCTAGCTAGACTGAGAACGTGCCTGCGAGGCGAGGCACGAGCTACGGTGTCAGCACTGTTGTTCACAGCGACTGATCCATCTGTAATCATGAACACTCTTGAACAAGTTTACGGACGTCCAGAGATGATAATAGACGATGCTATTGAGGATATTAGAAGAATGCCACGTTTAGGAACAACCGTAACAGAGTTGAATGGTTTCGCAATCAAGCTTCAAAATATAGTGGCAGTAATCACAAGCCTAGACGAACGAGGATATCTACAGAATCCCATGCTAGCGCGTCAAGTTACAGAAAAACTGACTCCACATATGAAGGCAAGATGGTGCGACTATGCCGAGGAATTCGGAGATCGAAGGGAAGCGGAAATCGTAACTCTATCCAAATTCCTCATGAGGGAGGCAGATCGCGCCGTACGTCATGCATACTCGGCCGCTCGCGGACATAGTTTGCGGCCGAACGAGGGAAGTGCAAAACGCACTGAAGAGCGGAACCCTGCGAATGAACGAAACCGCAGAACCGTTCTTGCTACAACTGAAGAAAAGGACAACGCAAAGACTAAGGAAGATAAATGTCTCTGCTGCGGCGGTGAGCACCGAACGCCACTGTGCCGGAAGCTAGCGGCCCTGACCGTAACCGAACGATGGTCATGGGCGCGAGAGGCACGAGTCTGTTTTCGTTGTCTTAATAGTAAACACAGACGTTTCCGATGCAAGAGCAAGAGATGTGGGATTGATGAATGCACTCAATCGCATCATGCGTTGCTGCACTCGCCAGAGAACCGAAGGGAAACGCCCTCACACAATATCGAAGAGTCTGCCCTTACAGCAGCAGCGAGGGCACCTGAGGAAGAATTGCAAATATTGTTAAAGGTCTGTCCAATAACTGTCCGAGGTCAAAACGGCAAAGAACTGAATACTCACGCATTACTTGACGAGGGGTCAACGATAACACTGGTCGACGAGGAGATCGCCTCGCTGTTAGGAATGAGAGGACCAGTGAGAGCGTTGAATATCGTGGGAGCCACATCAAGTCAACGTGAACCCGAAAGCCAGATCGTAACATTCGGAGTGCGAGGACAGAGTCAGGAGAACTTTCATCAGATAAAAGCCAGGACGGTGAAGAACCTGACTCTGGGAAGTCATTCGGTTGGAATAGAGCTTCTCCAACTACCCCACTTACGGGAACTTAACCCGAAGGCCGTCTGTTACTTGAACGTAAAACCACGAGTACTTATCGGCGCCGACAACTGGCATCTTATAGTAACACGGAAGCTGCTAACAGCTAAACGAAACCAACCAGCTGCCTCGCTTACGGAGTTGGGTTGGATAATCCATGGAAGCGCCCCTCTAAGAACGATTGAAAGAGACGCTGAAGTTATATGTCACGTGCGTACTCCTCAAGGCATTCCAGACAGGGATGACGAGTTGAACGAACTCGTAAAGGCGCATTTCGAAATAGACGCTCTCGGAGTCTCAGCCAAGAGGAAACCTAACCCTAATGAGGAGCGCGCTAAAGAAATATTTGAACGAACAGTCAAACGAAAGAAAGATTGTTTTGAGGTGGGATTACCGTGGGCGATCGACCATTCAGAAATGCCACCGAGCTACGATATGGCCGTACGCAGGTTGCAGGGCATAGAACGCAAGATGGATAAATCGCCAGAGTTCAAGAGCGCCTACACAGGGCAGGTGACAAATTTATTTGAGAAAGGGTATGCGGTCAAGAGTAACGAAGACCACCCGCAAACAGTACGGTTATGGTACCTACCGCACTTTCCTGTCACGAATCCCAACAAACCAGATAAAGTTCGAATGGTATTTGATGCAGCCGCGCGTTCAAACGGAACTTGTCTTAATGACGCGCTTTTAGATGGACCGGACTTACTTCAGTCGCTCCATGAATTATATTGTTTCGCTTCAGAATGAAGCCGGTTGCGGTCACTGCTGATATACGTGAGATGTTCCTTCGAATAAAGATAAGACACGAGGATCAAGTAGCTCAACACTTCCTGTGGCGAGGAGATGATCGCTCCGCTCCGCCACAAAAGTATGTGATGGAGTCTATGATCTTTGGAGCCCGTAGTTCACCCTTTCTGGCTCATAGCGTGAGGGACCGAAATGCAGCAGACTTCAAGGTGTCACACCCACTTGCGTACGACGCTATTACTTGCAGTCATTACATGGACGATTGGGTACAAAGCTTTGACGATGACGAAATAGCCGCCCGCACAATAAAGGAAGTGCAAGAAGTGCACAGCAAAGCTGGTTTTGAGTTGGCCAGCTGGAGTAGCAATAAGGAACACTTACTCAGAGGAATACCCGACGAAAACCGTGCACATGCACCGAAAAAGCTCGCAGCTAACGCACATCTATACGAGAAGGCGTTAGGAATTCTGTGGATACCTACTTCAGATGAACTGGGATTCAATACTGCGATGAACAAAGTACCCATGGAGGTGAAGAAAGCCCAAAGGCCGCCGACGAAGCGCGAGGCCTTAGGGGCAGTGATGTCTCTGTTCGACCCGCTGGGCTTGCTAAGCCCATACACTATAACTGCCAAAATTATGCTTCAGGAACTATGGAAAAAGAAGGTGGGTTGGGATGACCCGTTACCACCCGAGGAAGCCTCGGCCTTCGATGAATGGCAGTCTGATTTGAGGCACATTGCCAAGTTAAGATTGCCGCGATGCTACGATCAAGGAAGCAACATAACGCGGCGACAGCTTCACGTGTTCTGTGATGCGAGTGAGCAGGCGTATGCAGCCGTAGCGTATTGGCGCTTGTCAAGCCAAGAAGGCATTAACGTTTCAATAGTTGCCGGAAAAGCTAAAGTCGCACCGTTGAAAACGCAGAGTATACCGCGGATGGAGCTACAAGCCAGTTTGATCGGAGCGCGACTAGCGGCTGACATAGTACGTTGTCACAAATGGCATACCGAAGTGATATTTTGGAGCGATTCGAAAACCGTGTTACACTGGATCAGAAATGATACGGTCCGTTACACGCCGTTTGTCGCACATCGACTGGGAGAAATAGCCGAACTGACAGATGCGGACCAGTGGCGATGGATACCGACCGCTCTGAATGTAGCAGATGACGCGACGCGCGCCGGCAATACGGAGCTGAAACGAGACAATCGATGGTTTACTGGACCCCAATTCCTACGAGAGAGCGAAGACTGCTGGCCCGGCCCGCATGCTTCTGAGACCTCAGAAGAGGAAGTTGTGGTGTCGCACGCCAGAGAGAAGTCGACGCTAGTAGAGGTGTCACGTTTCTCCTCCTACGAACGTCTAGTCAGAACAGTGGCGTATGTCCTCGCTTTCATCGACAAATGCAGAAAGCAGGCGAGGAGACTTGGCTTGAAGCATATACGAGAAGCCGAACGCCTGCTGATCCGAGATTCGCAAAGCGACACTTTCGCCGAGGAACTAACGCGATTATCAAAAGGACAGACCGTCGATCGCACGAGTCGTCTCTATAGACTTGATCCCGTGTACAAAGACGATAAGATAATCCGTTTGAACGGAAGAATTAACGCTGCGACGGTTCCGGACGAGATGAAACAACCTCCGATCTTAGATGGGAATCACCCGATCACGCGCCTAATAATCCGACAAGAGCATTTGAGCAGCGGACATATGGGGAGAGAACACATAGTGAACAACCTCCGTCAGCGTTATTGGATTTTACGCCTGCGACCAAATGTACGAGCGGCGCTACGTGAGTGTGTATGGTGTAAAATTAAGAGAGCCAACCCAGAGAAGCCAGTAAAAGGTGACCTGCCTCAGATACGACTTAGTACACACACAAGACCGTTCTCACGCTGCGGAGTCGACTGTTTCGGCCCTATGTGGGTGACGATTGGCAGACGACGTGAGAAAAGATGGGGAATGTTATTCACTTGCCTATCAACTAGAGCAATACACGTGGAGCTTATAGCTAGTCTAGACGTGGATTCAGCTATCATGGCAATAAGACGAATGGCTGCACGTCGAGGAATGCCCTGCCTGATAGCGTCCGACAACGGAACGAACTTCCACGGAACTGACGCGGAACTGAACAGAGCTTTCGCGGAATGGCTCCCCGCCCTCAAGGATTACGCACTCACGAAGCGAATCGAGTGGAGGTACATCGATCCTGGTGCACCGAATCAAGGGGGAGCCTGGGAAAGGATGATCAAATCCGTTAAAAGAGCTCTCGCAGTGACGCTCAACGAACGAGCGCCTAAAGAAGAAATACTTGCCACTCTAATGACCGAGATTGAGCACACCGTCAATTCGAGGCCACTAACTCATGTACCAGTAGAAGCAGAAGACCAAGAGGCCCTAACGCCCAATCACTTCTTGTTAGGAACTTCGGTGGGGCTGCCCTACGTGGGAGAATGCAACAAAAACGACAGGCGAACATGGCGCGCCGCTCAGGCACTTGCTAATGTGTTCTGGGAGCGATGGATCAGAGAGTATTTACCGACCTTAGCACCGCGAGGTGACGCCAGGCGAAACCAAACGAATGTCAAACCAGGTGATATCACGATAATAGCAGACGGAACGCTACCGCGAAATGTTTGGCCCCGAGGTCAGGTCGAGCGCGTATATCCGGGTCCTGACGGTGTGGTGCGAAGCGTGGAGGTGCGAACTAAAGGAGGGATCTTCAGACGACCAGTAAGAAGGCTCATTGTCCTACCGATGAATAAAGGCTGCGAGGATCTACGCCGGGGGGAGACTGTGACGGACGGAGCCGGGAGCTGAAGATCAAGATCGATTAGCCCTCTTTGTAGCCCTTTAGAAAGGGTTTAATTTGTACCCCAGTCTTTCTTTCGCACGTCTTAATCATTAGACATTGTAATGTAAATGTGTTAAAACTTGCTCGCCCTACCCCCTACGGTGGCGGGACAAAGTATTTTAATATAAGTAGCGCCAATTTGAGTGAAAAAGTGTAGTCAAGTAGTCAAGTCAGCAAGTAATAAATAAACAAGAAGAATAAACCTAGTAATACAGTCCACAAGTCGTTTCAATTCGCCTAAGGAACGTGGAGGAGAACCCTACGAGTAGGAGCTAGGACCCCCAAAGGAACGTGGAGGAGAACACTACGAGTAGGAGCTAGGACCCCCACATTAGGAATAGAATTTTATGACGTCAAAAAACTAATACCATTGGTATTAGTTTTTTGGTATTAGACAGGAATAGATCGATGGGGCTATCTGCTGTAGGTAATTATGCCTAAATTTTATCTATACTAATATTATAAAGAGGAAAGATTTGATTGTTTGTATGTTTGTTTGTTTGTTTGTTTGTTTGTTTGAATTGAATAGGCTCGGAAACTACTGGACCGAGTTAAAAAATTCTTTCACCATTAGAATCCTTAATTTTCCGTGATGAACATAGGCTATATAATATTTTCAAAAAAGTTAGGGATCCTCATGAAAAATTCAATAATTGAACCGTGGGCTGTATATTCAACCTCTTTTTCTATTATGGCGCGTCAGAATAGAAAAAGAGGTTGTATATATAGCGCACGGTGCTTGCTTTTTCTCTACGGCCAGTGTCAGTTTTGGAATGTCGAGTCAATGTCAAAAACACCAATACTGTTAAAAAAAGTAAAGATCCGTATGAAAACTGTGAAAACCATCGTTTTAGTGTGTATAATTTCTGAAATTTTTGTTTAATACCCGTGCGAAGCCGGGGCGGGCCGCTAGTAATTATATATGTAGCTAAGTACATTAGTAAACCTATACTATGAAGTGACATAATAGTTTTTTAACGCGAGCGTAGGTTGGTCATAGTGTCACTTTTTTACTATCCACATATTAACTTCTGAATCCTGTTATTTTACTCGGTAGGAAAAGAAAATTACCTACTTAAAATAGGGTTAATAAAAAATAAATAACGTTAGTAGATTTGTTAAAAAATAATTCTATCGTCTTTCGGAGTTAACAGTAGGTACGGAGACACAGAGAATACTTTGTACTTAGGTAACTTCAACTATTTTACGTGAAATTTTTAATTCTATTTTTAGGCCCTTTTTAGGGATTGATGTTACATTATATTCCACACATTGGACATTATGCATCTCTGAGGGAGTGATGATATAGTATACAGAGAGGTAAGGTTAAACTTTTAGCGCATTTCACTATAAAAATAGGGAGGATAATTTATCTTTATATTATCAGACTTGTTGAGATTTAATGATTTTAATAACTTGAAAACCTTATTCCCGTCTATACATTCTTCTCGCGTCTCTTCAGAGCGAAAGTCCTTAGTCCCATTAAACTCAATCTCATAAATTTCCTTCGGGCTGCCTTCGGAGAAGCTTACTAACCGTCTCATTACTGTTGAGTGGAAGCTGATAGTGAATTTAATTGAACGAGCCTTTGTTTGAAGGGACTCAGGGGTTAAGTTGGTGAGTATTGGCAATACAAGTCGACTGTTTTGTTTTTCATTGTTAGCTGTTGGCTTTTTCAATTAGGTGAAGTTGGGAATGAGTATTGTTAGGTGCTACGTCGTAGCACTTCTACGGCGTAGCACTGCTACGTTTAAGTAAATGCAGCACATTGGCAGCAACCTCATTTATACACATTCAAAGTGACAGGAGAATTTCAGAACAAAAAATAACCACAAGTACATATTTCCCAGTGAGGTTAAATTAATAACGGATTCGGTATCTGTTCATCTATGTATATATTCAGACAACGTCTTATTAGTAAGCCTAATATTTTTCCACCATAATATATTATTTCCGTATAACTTTTATGATTTTTAAACCTTATTTTTAACCAACTTTAAAAGTAAAAAGTTTTCATGTGGATTTCGTCATCAACTACAAAAGCTTATACTAGTCCACAGCTGGACAAAAGCCTACCCTAATAAGCACCATAGCGTCTTGTCTTAAGTTAGCCACATTCAGCATCGACCGCCTTTCGCATCATCGCACCTGGTTTGTGGGTGAAATATTTAATATATTTGCCAACTTGCGATTTCCACTCGAAACCCCAATGTTGTCGAGTGAGGTACGAACTTTCTACAATTCATTATTTTATGAAATAAAGCTTTTGACAATAGACGTGTATCAACGTATTTTTTTAATATCTAGATAAAGATATAAAAAAATAAAACATTTATTTTATCAAGATCTTAAAGACAAGAGTCTTTGCACAATCATTTTCATTTGCTTGAGTGCGCTTGTCGAAGAGTTTTAAAAAGGAGCTTGTACTTAGAAATTATAAGTGTATGAACAGGAATTACTAGAGCTCTTCTCAGTTTTAAGGAGGCGACAGCTGAATTTTTTAAAAGCTCGTCAAAGTTCATCTTTATACCTTTTAATATAGTCTCCTTTACTGAAAGTCGTATTCTAGAGTGTATCGTTACGTATCTCTCTCTATCTCTTTCATTATATCTATATTACTCATTATACCTTGAGCTTCATTTAAAATTGTAGAATGTGAACCACAAGTTGTCTTGTCTTAAAACTTCCTAGTACCGAATAATTTCCCCGTTCTTTTGCCTCATGTTTTTTTACAACCTTGTTCACGTGGGTACGTTTCCATGCAATTGATGAGTGACACTGGGCATCGGAAAATAAAAAACAAACTTTCTGATTTGTTTTCGTGCAAAACCTGTACCTTTGTCAGAAAAATAAGTAGAAATTTAGATTTCCGTGATATTAAGAGTACGTCCCTGGCCAACCGGTAAGTTTGATATTGATAAGTGTGTTCGTATAGTAACCCGTAGCAAAACGGAAAATTCAGAAACTGTGAACGCAGTTGTCAATATACATACTTGTTAATACTTAACAGACTGTGTACTAAATTACATATCTCTGACCTCAGACAATGCCTTTCGATCCCAGTAATTGGAGAGAGGGGATTTTAATAGATTCTGCCTTCTCGGCTCCACTGGACAGTGACGACGTTATTGGCTGGAACCTTTATTGGCGCATATTTTTAATGATTTCAGAACTTTCTTTATTTTGTATATTTTTTATGAAGATAATTTGCTCCAATTATATCTTATTGGATACTAGTTTCGGGCTGCTGCTTTGCAAGCGTATATTGTAATAAAAAATATGTCAGGTCCATTACAAAATTTCAGCCCGATCCATTCAATAGTTTTGGAGTTGTCTTCGTCCATCTTCACAACGACACAAACTGCCGGCTTTATAATAGCTATTAGCAGGATAGTTAATCGTTTATATATCATTTCACTTGATCCCAATGTCCAATGTCATATCGACGGGTAATTTATTCAATACTCAATCATTTATTGCCTTCTCTAGGTACAAAAGGTCATGTTAATTTAATCCATTTCACTATAGACCCTGCCTTTGCGACTGTCCCAACTTGTTTGTAATGTAATATTTGTAGTGAAGATAAAAGCGAGCGGAAGAACCTACCACCCAGCTCTACATCTCACGCGTCTCATACACCGTGCAGGCCAAGGCTGTGGAGGAGTACATCCAGACGAAGACCAAATTTTCGCTTCGCGTCGAAAAGTTCGTCGAATCTCGCCATAATGTGAGCTTCAATTCATTTATGGTGAGGGTTCCGACTAAACATCTTTCGACGTTCATGAGCGCAGAGTTTTGGCCGGCGGGTGTCAAGTTCCGACGGTTCACCGGCCGCCTGCAAGGGGACACCGCCGTGCACCACCGACAGATGACACCCTGATGCGTCACACGCCGCCCCGTACCTATTGTGTACTATTTTACCTTATTAAGACTTGTTATTTTGTATGTACGAGTATGTTAGTCTGTAAGGAATTTGTTGATATGGACCCTAGAATAAGTTTTTTACCATCCTTAACTGTTCTTATGTTGCTTGAAATAGACGATTTATTAATTTATTTATTTAAAAGCTGTCACTTGTGTTATGGAGTTATATGCAAGCTGGGACAGTAGCAAAGAATATTACACATTTCAGTAAGACATGTAGTACGTACCTATACTGTATGTAAGCTACAAGTGCATTCCATTTCTTGCAGAGAACCCGAAAAACTGTAGGTAGAGGGTCCTGAGCTGTGTACGGACAGGTGTTTACAGAGAATCTGCCATTAGTTCACTGGTTTATTTAGCGGTATGCACACATACTTATACAATACATAACAGGCCCTAATAGCCTTAAAACCGATGTACCTACTGCAACGTAAGATGTTAAATCACGACCCCGGAATTATCAAACCCCGTTTGAAAGTTGATTGACTTTTTCAAAACTATTTGTAAAAATTAATAAAATACAATGCACAATAATTTTCACTGACGTAGCTGAGTTCCCAAGCTACTTTCACATTTGAGTAACAAAATTTAAACCAATCCTATCAATAACTATAACTATAACCATATAACCAGCAGCATGTAACATTTAATGTACCTAGTCTCAACTGTATCTCGCGGTTCTGTTAACACGTCTCGAATGGTCTCGAAACGAATGCACGCTTGTTAGACTAACTATTCCACTTTAACTTTCTGTTCTTACTATGTGATGTTTAGATTAAAAAATACACTGAGAAAGATTTGATTGTTTAGAATTGATTAGGCCCCGAAAAGACTAAAAAATTCTATCACTATTAGAATCATACATTATCCTTAATGAACATAGGCTATACAATATTATCAAACTAAGTAAGGGATCCTTATGCAACTTCAATAATTTGTGTATGTGTGTGTTAAACTTATAAGTTTTCCATTTGTTGTCATTTGTTATTAAAAACAAAGCCGGGGCGGACCGCTAGTAAACAATAAGCCAGGTTGTAACGGTCTACTATTATAATATCTCTTAAAAGGTCAACGGGTCGTGATTTAATCTCTTGTTTGTTTATAACAGACATAATTACTTATTTATACAAAATTAAAGCTAGCATTTACAATTGAAACAATTGAGCTACATGCAGACTGTTTCAAACAAACTACAGGTAGCTCAACTGATCCATATCAATATCAGTTGGAAGTGTATCCAAGATGCTGGCTGCATTGCCTCGCTGTATGGCAATGATGATGCGCTGCGCCAGACATTGACCAGTTCTCGGGCACACGTCGTCGCTTCGACCAGACGCTCAGATAATTTTTTGAAAAGCTTATATTTACTTCATGACTTTAGTTTTTTTTTATTTAGTATGGTGCCTATAGTTAATATCATAAACCAGCTTGTCTCAGCCCAATGTTGTAAAGCTGCTAAACTCGATGAGTCAAAGTTTTCGTCAGAAATAAGAATAGCTGATAAGTCCCAAAAAACCGTCCCGTAAAAAACATTACTACTGTATAGATGTACGCAATCTATACATATTTATAAACCTGCACCATCGTATACTATACAAAATAATAATAATAATTATTATTATACTATATTGTAGGTGTACACCTAGAAGAGTCTGTGAATGAGTCCCGTCCAGACTCGCCATGAAGCGCCAACATGTGATCGAACGACGGAATATCATCCACTTTGTCTGAGACTCTGCTGTATGATTTTTCTATTTATAAAGCGTGATGGCTATGGTTTTTGTATACCTACCCACTAAACTTTCCTCGGGCTAACCGCCGATTCTAGTAAATTAGAAGATTGTTTCTTTTAAAAGTAGAAATGTCAACCTGTTTCATTAGAGTCATTGTTCGAAAGCCGCTGCCCACAAAGACAAGTAAATCGTTAGTGCCACAGTTCATAACAATATTGCGGAGCTCGGTGAATTACATATTATTCTCGCGAAAGTTTGAACTTTAAATCATATAGGAAACGTCGTCTTGGGGATAATGTCTACAAAATTTTGCAATCAAAAGAAAGTAGTTAGATAACCATAGACATATTATGGCAAATTGCAGCTAATAAGTTTAGCCTATTAAAGATTAACTTAATCCGATAGTTCTTTAGCATCTGTCGTGTTTATGGCTGTATTTACCCGTCCAGAGGGGTCTGCTATGTACTTGCAGAATTTGACACGAGGACGGAGTGTGCCTAGCCTGGTATAACCTATTATTTAATACAATGCCATTTTAAGTCGAATGTGGTGTATAACCTATCTCATCTCTGTATAGTGCGAACAATATGTTAGTAAACTGTGTATTTCTTCATTTTGCCCTCCGCCTTTCTTCTCCGCCCAGCCTTAATCTCTCTTTAAATAATAATAGAAATTCTCTAAAATCTCATATCGAATAAAATTTATGTTCGATCATAAGTTTTAGGACAAGTTTTCATAATTATTTTAAGCCAGGCAAAATTCTCCTTAACTATGTACAGAAGCGAACTAATATACACTGATGATGTTTATTTCACCTAATTTGTAGTTGTACAATTTTTCACTCTGGTTTTAGTGCAATCACCTTGTTTACAACTATACTTGTTATGTTCTTGCCGGATTACATTTATTATTCTAACACAAATCCGTCGTACCAACAAACACAAAATATAGCGTTCCCTGAACTCCAGTTTAGTGTGGTTTTGTGAAATGGGAACACCATGATATTTTGTGTTTGTTGGTACACAGATTCTATCACTTTTCTATTTATATTTCTGTTTATTATTTCATCTATGCAATGAGTTTTACAATGAAACCACACTTGTTAAAATTAAAAGTTAACTGTTTTTAATATACACTAAAACCTGGTTTTTACCTTACCTCCTAGATATAAAGATTCGTCATTTCTCAGGTTGAATAATAAAAAAACAAAAATAATAATAAAATTAAAACAACAAATCCTTGTTTGAAATGTAAACCATTAATTTTATTCTTATAAATTGCCTTTTGTCAAAATACTTTAAACAACGTTTTACATACATACACATGAAAATCATTAACGAGCTTAGCACATACTCAAATATGTGCTAAACTCGTCATAACTTCAAAGTTATGTTACGTTTAGTTATGCCATACTATGGAATATTTATATAATTTTTTTAGCAGACATAAAGATGGATTCGGGACTTGTGTTTATCTGAAGTCAAGAAATGTTTTGAAAATAATTGTGGTTTCTATTCATCGTTTTATCTGTGTTCAAACCATTGAACATGTTTTTAATTGTAATAACAATAATAGTCATAACGTAAACACAAAATTAATATTAATATTATATAATAAACTAGTTACTAAGATAATATTATATCAAAAAACATTACAAGCCAAGTCAACGGCAAAACCTAGCTAGCTGAATTGAATGTAGGTTAGCAGTCGCAGACTAATCGAGTCCAAAAATTACTAGAGCGCCGATTCAGCAAATACTGCTGCATCGGCGCTTCACCGATAGCACACTAGGTAAACTAGATTAAGTATATAAACATTAAGATTTTGTAAATAAATCAATTGGAATGAAGCACTGAGTCGAGTTATTACTCCGCCACCCTCTACGAAGACCAACGGACCCTGAAGTACCAGCACCAGCGCTGATGACCGGACCCTGAAGTACCAGCACAAGCGCTGATGAGCAGACCCGAAGTACCAGCAACCGCTGACGAGCTGCCCAGAAGTTCCCAGCATCCGCTGGAGGAGCCGCCCAGAGGTCCCAGCAACCGCTGACGAGCTGCCCAGACGTTCCCAGCATCCGCTGGAGGAGCCGCCCAGAGGTTCCAGCATACCGCTGACGAGCTGATCAGACGTTCCCAGCATCCGCTGGAGGAGCCGCCCAGAGGTTCCAGCATACCGCTGACGAGCTGACCAGACGTTCCCAGCATCCGCTGGATGAGCTGCACATCCACGATTCCAGCATCCTCTCACTGTGGCCAAGACTACCCTTAGCCATTAGTATCTGATCGGTCTTGTGAGTCTGCTTGACCGGCAGTGAGAAAATCATTCCCTGTGTACATTGCACGCCGTACACGCCCTTGTTTCCTTCCCACCTTCCGTCTGTTACCTTAGGTCTCCTGGTAACAGATATCCCGTTTCTATCTATATATTTATTTATATACTACACTTCTATGGTTAGGGATAGGATTGTAGGGACACATACATAAGTTAGGAACACATACACATTGATAGGGCTACACTTGTTAGGGATACATACACATACGTGGTTAGGGTCCAGACATAGGTTCAAATAGATAGAGGGTAGGTAAGAGTTAGGCTTAGTGTTAGGCTACGTAGATTAGGTAGTAGTGAGTAGGAGCGCTCTGTGCTTATAGTACACCCGTGTGTACAACACTCACACGTAGGGTAAAGTACGAAGCACGGGGCTATCATACATAACAGTTAGTTCTGTATCTCCGCCCAAGCATCACACACCCGTGCGTTCACCAGAGACGTACGTAGGGTTTTAGTGTAGGTGGTTAGGCGGTTTTACAATCTGGATTTCGTATAATTCGTTAAATTATAATAAATTCGATTCTAAATTGATAAAACAGTGAAATGATCATACTAAATTATAAAATTAAATAGAAATTAGGACTACGAGTATTTACAATTCAAATAATTGGAGTATACTGATAAAATGTATAAACCTTATATAAATAAACCTTTAATATTTTTTCTCTCTTTCTTTATATATGACGAGGGAAGAACCCTCGTTACGATTTTTCAAATGGGTGACGTCACCAGGACTGACGTCACTATCATCATTGTCCTGTTGGTAGAAGTCCGCTCCATCCAACCGACGACTCGTGCAAGAGATTCCTGGCCCGAACGATCCCACGACACAGCTGATGACGTCACGATCTTCGTTGTCCGGATATTCCTCGATAGAAGGTAGTCTCAATGAAGCAACAGTTTAGAAACAAGAACGTTTGATTTATTCTAGGGAGGTCCGTTCCCTCCGACAGCTCGAGCAAGACTGAATGTTTTACTCGCCCGGTGGCTTTATTTATAGCAAAAGGTTGCCTAGCGTTTTCACAATAACAAAGGAGCAAACTCGGGGCGATGTTTTTGAATTATCACAAAGTTCTTATAGGAAACCTAACCAAGTCGATGACTTGGTTAATTTTAGAGGTTTAAACACTCAGTTAATTCTTAAAACTAGATCGTAGTGTAGAAATAACGTCTTCGCGCCGACACGGCCATTCTGCACGGCGGTGCGCGCTCTGCACCAGCCGGATCAGCGGTTACTGTAACTGTAACAAAGGTTTTGCTTTTAAGTTTGGTATCTGTGTACAACTCCATCGAGTTGCAAACAAGGTTCTCGTAGAAAGTCAGGTTTAGTTTGTAAGTTTCTCGAAGGAGTTAGTTTAGTTTGTTTATCGAAGGTTCTCGGAGGTTCTCGTAGATGGTTCTCGGAGGTTCTCGTAGATGGTACTCGTAGATGGTACTCGGAGGTTCTCGTAGAAGGTCAGGTTAAGTTAGTTTGGAAGTTTCTCGAAGAAGTTAGTTTAGTTCTCGTAGAAGGTCAGGTTTACTTAGCTTGGAAGGTACTCGAAGAAGTTAGTTTAGTTTGTATATCGAAGGTGCTCGGAGGTTCTCGTAGATGGTGCTCGGAGGTTCTCGTAGATGGTGCTCGCAGGTTCTCGTAGATGGTTCTCCGAGGTTCTCGTAGATGGTTCTCGGAGGTTCTCGAAAAGGTTAGTTTAATTTGGTCATGGCTGTGTGGTTCTCGTATGTTCTCGTAGATTCTGTAACAAAGAGAAATTGCTTTTAAGTTTGGTACCTGTTTATACTACAACGAGTTGTAAGTATTACGAAAATGGGTAAGGTCTTTCGAGTTTATAGGTTCTCGGAGGTTATAGGTTTCTCGGAGGTTATAGGTACTCGGAGGTTTCTCGTAGATGGTACTCGTAGATGGTACTCGGAGGTTTCTCGTAGATGGTACTCGGAGGTTTCTCGTAGATTAGGAGGATAAGAATAGGAAGCGAGATGTAGTTTGTAATGAAGCATGAACGCTCGCAAGTAAAAGTGGTTATCAACTTATCTGTTTATCCATCGTGTCTAGCTGACAAAGTACACAGCGCGGGAAGTAGATTGGTTTCTTCCACCGACATGGTTTGTTGCACGCCTGCTCACAAAGTACAGCACGGGAAGTAGACAGTGTTCAGAGGACCTTCTGGACTGGTTTCTTCCGCCGACACGGTTTGTTGCACGCCTGTTGGGCGGAGATAATCTAGGGCCATCTTCCACGGTTGTTTATCCATCGTTTCTAGCTCGCAAAGTACAGCACGGGAAGTAGAAAGTGTTTCGAGGACCGTGTGGATTGGTTTCTTCCGCCGACATGGTTTGTTGCATGCCTGTTGCGGAGATAATCTAGGGCCATCTTCCACGGTTGTTTACCCATCGTTCTAGCTCACAAATACAGCACGGGAAGTAGAAAGTGTTTCGAGGACCGTGTGGATTAGGTTCTCCCGCCGACACGATTTGTTGTTTGCCTGTTGGGCGGAGATGATCAAGGGCAATTTTCCACGGTCGTTTATCATTCTCCAGGACTGTCTATGCGTTCGGCTTTTCCTGCCATAGAGGGGCTTGGTGTATCCGTGGTTGTTATACCCCGGAGTAGTGGTTTTACTGGCTGGTACGCGGTTATGAAGTTATTGAGGCAGTGATGACCTCGCTGGGGTGGTTTGGATCAGAAGCGCTAGCAGGCCCTGATCCCACTTCTGATGACGAGGGAAGAACCCTCGTTACGATTTTTCAAATGGGTGACGTCACCAGGACTGACGTCACTATCATCATTGTCCTGTTGGTAGAAGTCCGCTCCATCCAACCGACGACTCGTGCAAGAGATTCCTGGCCCGAACGATCCCACGACACAGCTGATGACGTCACGATCTTCGTTGTCCGGATATTCCTCGATAGAAGGTAGTCTCAATGAAGCAACAGTTTAGAAACAAGAACGTTTGATTTATTCTAGGGAGGTCCGTTCCCTCCGACAGCTCGAGCAAGACTGAATGTTTTACTCGCCCGGTGGCTTTATTTATAGCAAAAGGTTGCCTAGCGTTTTCACAATAACAAAGGAGCAAACTCGGGGCGATGTTTTTGAATTATCACAAAGTTCTTATAGGAAACCTAACCAAGTCGATGACTTGGTTAATTTTAGAGGTTTAAACACTCAGTTAATTCTTAAAACTAGATCGTAGTGTAGAAATAACGTCTTCGCGCCGACATATAAATAAACCTTTAAAGTCAGTTAAAATAAGAAAGTAGGCATCTGCAACTAGGACCCCAAAATTATATTCCAACCACTTAATTTTCAACAATGGCATGATATTATGCATATACTTGATATGACAAAATTATATCGAAGGTACCACTTAAATTTACAATCATTTTTTTACTACCTAATTTAAACGAAATGCACCCACCCGCACAACCCCTGTTTTGTTTTATTGGGCTTCTAATAAGTGCAATATATACACATTGAGTTTTAATATTTCATTTCTCAAACCCCTTGAAATGAATTTATTCTTATGAGTAATTTTGAGCTAACCCCCTTCAAATCCAATCAGATACGGGACACGTGACTTAAACTTTAAGTAAAGGGAGGAATTTATAGGGGTTTTAATTTTATTGTTTGTGTAATCAACGTAATTTACCACTCCTAAAAGAATATACATTGAATCTGAGTAGAGGACTCTTAAAATATGTCGCTTTTAAACAAAACTGGGCTGAACTAAAAAATTTTGAATGATTAAAAATACAACACATTTTGTAAACCTTCTAAAATTATATAATTTTTAAACTTTCGAGTATTGACGTAATCGATTAATCATAATAAATTGTTGCCTTATTTTATTAATGATAATGCAGATGATTAGTCTTAACAAAATGATCTTGTTAATAATATCAGTTATTACACTATCCTTGGTGTACAGCTTGAATAAAAGTACATTATATACATAAGTTATGTGCGTCTTTCGAATTAATTTTTACAAACATTTCACTCTCACGTAAACAGTCGATGATTGATAACGTGCAAGAATTTTTATTTTTACAAGTCTTTAGTTAAATTGTAAGAGCCCTTGCCTCTAAAACACGAAAAAGTAAAACTAAATAAACTTTATCCTTGCATGGAAAGTAATCATCATCCACCACACACGTAAGTCTTATAATACCTAATGACTAGTCAGAGATCTGGGTAGTCTAAGTAAAGAAGAACGCAAAACTCACACTGCATAATACTAGCACTAGCACGCCTAGCCTACGCACTTCTTGCCCGGAACTCAGTCCGTAGAAGCTAAAAGTCTTCATTTCATTCTGTATCGGGATCAAGGGATCTCCGAGTGACATAGGGGGCGCCTCTGTAGTTTTCATTCTGTCTCGCAGACAGGGGAGGCTTTCCGGGGAGATCTTCAAAACCTTACGCCTCTCGGTCGTCTCTTGTTCCGGTATCGTTTCCTTCTGGGTAACGTTCATTTTTTCGTTGAGGGTCTCTATTGTGATATCGGCGTGGAGGATGTCTCGATTGTAATCCACTTTACTGTCTAGTTCGGACATTTTGTTGTATGCGGAGCTCACTATAGGCGGGTCCATTTTACAAGTAACGCCATCTAGTGAGTCCTTTGTGTCCTGGCTCTTTGTGTCTTTGCGTAGGACGTGCATCCATTTCAGTCTGCAGTCACACACGAAGTTATTCACTGAGGAAGGAACATTAATGTTAGTAAAGTTCTACTGTTTCTCATTTTCCAGAATAAACAACAACTATCAACCAAATAAAAAGAACTATACAATATTTTCCACGCCCCTATCTACATCCCGCCACAAAAAAAAAAACACCCCGCGGGATCATAAAAGCACAAAGTTCCTACTAATTTGAAGTTTATAATAAAGTCTTCGTTTCTACTCGTTTAATTAAATATTCATGTGTTTAGAGTTTGTCGAAGCGGATAATGAAATATGTAATAATTTGTTACCTTCGAGAAGAAGACTACTGTTCTGGGGGCGCAAGTTCTCCAAAATCGGCTTGATATTGTCGAAAGTTAGCGCGTGCAGCTTGTTGGAGCGTAGATCAAGAAAAGTGAGCCCTCTGACTCCCTCGAACAGCCCTGAAGGCAGAAACGCCAATTTGTTCTCATCTAGGGTCAGTTTTCGGAGCTGTGAAAGTCCATCAAAAGCTCTCTCCGAAATATATCTCAGGTTATTCTTCCCGAGTAACAGCTCCTGCAAGTTCCATAACTCGGCGAAAGTAAACTCAGTCAAATTCTGTATTCGGTTCTTCCTCAGATCCAATTTCCTCAAGTTCGCCAATCCATCAAAAGTCCGACGGTTCAGATGGTATATGTTGTTTTTATTCAACTCCAATTCCAAGAGATTGAACGTATGCTGGAACGTCCCGTTACGAATCATCGTTATATTATTCTTGTTCAAGACCAACTTTTGTAATTGCGGCAGATCGAAGAACGCCTCCGCGTCTAATTCAATTATCATGTTGTCTTCTAAATTTATCGTCGTTATATTTGGGAGATGGGCAAAGGCGTACTGTTGCAAAGTTCCTATTTGATTTTGCGATAGCACAGTTTCCTTTAGATTCGTCAAGTTCGCGAAAGAGTACTGAGTTACGTCAACAATGTTCCCGTACTTAATGTTGATAGATCTGAGACGCTGTAGATAGCAGAGTGCTTTAGTGGGCACGTAGCTTAGAGCGCCGTCGACTCGGACGTTAAAAGACAAAGTTTGCAAACTTGGCTGCGAGGCAAAGCTTTGCCAGATGGGGTCGTCAGGTGGAATGCCGCCGTTGAACACCCAGCATTCCGCCTTCGTCGCATTCCGCGGCTCTCGAGTGTTCTCACAGTAGCAGTGAACTTTCGAATCTCGGTCCTTTATATCGCAAATATTTTTCTGAAATCCCCTGACTTTTTCCTTTGTCCGTCTTTTGTTGTTATTGTCTCTGGCATAGACATTCAGTGACATCTCGTTGACGAGCGCGCACGTGATGCACGCGACATAGAGCATTCCAGCTATTCCGTACTTCATTGTCAATATCTGTAACAAAAGAGAGAGATGATTTTAATCTAAATAATTGAATTTGCTATGTAAGAAGTGGTACCGAATAAAATATGAAGCCGAATCGGATAAAAATAAGAAGACATTTTGTGCACTGCTATAGGTCGCGTCACGTAAAAAGAACGCTGGAAGAAAGTGGAAGGGGTATGTTCGCGCATGGGTACACTCGCGCACAACAGTACTAGGTATGCTAATTTGCTAAGCCTATTTTTAACTAATATTCCGTATTGGTTATTAGAAAATGTTACATAAAATGAAAGACATTTTCGATTCAGTTTAGAATGTTTAAACAAATTACAAAAAAAATGTTTAATGAAGCAAATCCATTCATTAGGTCGTCTTGGGTGATGCGAGAACTAGATGACGACGCGACGCTCCTATTAAAATATCAAAGGCATTATTATCTGCCTCTCATTTCATACTACAATATTCTTCAAAAATATTTTTTCTTTAAAAAACCTATTTGTAAACTTTTGTGCGCGACGGTATTTTGACGAGAAAAGTGACGTTAACACAACTTTGAAAGCAAATGCCAACTGACGAACCAATAGCACACCGGCACGCATGCGCCGCGTGACCCGCCCGCCCCGCGCACCACCGCTTACCACCAAATAGACCTAGAAATCGACTTCTGCGCAGGTTCAAGGCCAGCGTTCTTTTTACGTGACGCGAACTATACTGTTAGTGAGATACATTTGAAGTTTTTAACAAAGTTATACTTTATTTGCTAGTAATGAAATTAAATTTATTTAATTTCGGATTCCAGTGATCTAAAATTTGTCAGTAAATGATATGCAAATTTTAGCTTTTAACAAATTATGAAAATGTAAATTAAGTTTAGTATGCACCGTGAAATATTATTTAATAAAAAAATCTCTATGCTTGAGTAGGGGACTTATTATTTCCATAATTGCTTAGCTTTCAGTAAATAGTTGGACTATATTATGTACTTTAATTGGAGCGTTTAATAATCACTTTTTGATAAAATAATACCTTTTACAAACCTTCCGAGTACAACTAAATCGTAAACCAGTTTAAACTAGTTCAATCGAAGTTGACTAGAACTAATTAACAACTCGCTAAGCTGCAATGGACGCCGTGCACCATCGGATACATCTACAACTGTGATACACAGTGCCTTGAGCTTTAGAGTTACATCACTTGATGACTAACAGAATTGTAAAAAGTGTATATTATTTAAATATCGTGTGTGGCTTAGTGTGACATGGATAAAATTTGTTACTAGTAGCGTCGTACTAGTAGCCATAGCGTCTACATATTTATAAACGGGTAAATGTAAAACACATAAAAGTAAATGTATTTCATAGATTTCAATAACATTATTTCTTTTGATTTATAGAATAAGCACTTAGACAAGTCAAACAACCGCAACCGTGCCAGGCGCATTGGTTTTAAGATTTATAACATAGGATTTATTAGTATAATTCGAGATTTATTTCAGAAACTACCTAAAATTAATTTTATTATTATACGTTAAACTTTTACTCGTATTCTGATTTTGAGCGACTCTAAAAAAAACAGCAAAAAGAGATAGTAAAAATACACAGCTTCAGCTGTGGCTGAGTATTTTTTGGCATTTAGCACTGCTAAAAACCAATCGTATTACATGCAGAAGTCAATTTGATCCTGTAACCAAAATTCTACTCGAATAAAGGACTAAGAGGCGAATTCATAATTCAAAAGCATCTTTTATGTGCGAACACAGAGTGGACGAGAATTTCATTCAATGAATATCGCAGATATTTAAGACTTAGTTACATACTTATACATATATAATATATACATAATCTGTTATTACAACCCCGTGTTTGATATCTCTATTGCAACTGGTTTCCTTCTCGAGGTGTCCAGTGATTGCAAATCTTTCGGTTCATTGAGAGACCGTCTGAGCACCGTTAAAATACACAGCAAATCGATAAAATAACTAAAATAACAGCTTGGCATTCCCACACAACGGACACCCAACGGATTTTTTCCACATTTCGTCCGCTGTATGTACACAGACTTAGCGTCTGGCTTTATCGCTAATCCTTACCGGGGATTACAACACATTTCGGGAACAGCTGAATGTAATTTAATGTGCTTAATGAGAATGCAGATGCGTACGTAATCCAAATGGGTTTCAATATTCATATAGGTATTGGAAACGTTCTGTGTTGAGTACTATAATTTATAATACCTACAAAATGAAGGTACCTACGATCATCATCATCATCACCAGCCTATAATAGTCCACTGCTGGACATAGGCCTCCCCTAATGAGCGCCATAGATGGCATCATTATTTAGGGGTTATTGCCCATAATCCCCTCGCTGGGCCTGCGGGTTGGGGATCGCAGTTCGGTGTAGTTGTTCTGCAGAAGGCGCTGCTGCCCGCCCCCTGCTGTGTTTCCCTTAGTCGCCTCTTACGACACCCACGGGAAGAGTTGGGGTGGTGAAATTCTATGCCGGCACCACACGGCATTGTGCATCGACACTGCGTTTACCGAACAAATATGTATATTGCAGAGATATATTACAGAACTAGCGGTCTGCCCCGGCTTCGCACGGGTATGTAAAAAAAATGTGAATTTTCATGCGGATCCCTAACTTATTTGAAAAAATTCTAAAGCGTATGTTCATCACGGAAAATGTAGGATTCGAATGGTGAAAGAACTTTTTAAATCGGTCCAGTACTTTCGGAGCCTATTCAATTCAAACAAACAAAAATACAACAATTCTTTCTCTTTTTAATAATCCCTAGTATAAATAATATAGAGATATTTACTGACAACAAATTTTAAGCAGCCCGCTGTCAAATTACCTTTTAACTAATTTTGTAATTTTATCCGCAAACTAGATGCGGCTAATATGTTGGTCCGCAGGTTTGCTCGTTGCTCCACTGAGGTTAAAATAACGCTATTCAAATCCTTTTGCCAATCATTTTACACGAGCAGCCTGTGGTTCACTTATACGAAGAAAGCTGTCAATACTCTCCGTGTCCAGTACAATAATGCATTCAGGATGCTGGTGGGACTTCCGCCATATTGCAGTGCCTCCGGCATGTTTGCTGAGGCTCGAGTAGACGGCTTTGCAGCCTGTATGAGGAAGAAGGCAGCTTCTCTGCTTAGTAGAGTTCGCGGGAGTACCAACACCATCCTGACAGCAATAGCCGATAAATTAAATGGAGTGATATATAAACACTCCACCTCTACATTAATTAATTAAAATGTTTAAATTTAAATTAAATAATTAATAACTAACATAGGCTAAGACTTTACTAATATATGGATCTATGTAATCTGAACAATAAATAAATTATTATTATTATTATTTATAATTTTTTTCTGCTAACAAAATCAATTTTCGGCTGACTAAAACATTCTTATTCTACTGACCTCTTAAATGATATCCACTTGAATCTAACAAGTTATAGAGTAAAATAGTAGGTGTGAATACTTAAGTGTTCAAATTATCTGATTGAGCCTCCCGAAATTCCCCAAACAATGGAATGAACCGACAACGCCGCTACTGTACCTAGACTAAGGAACTTCGTGTCACGACTAACCCTAATAGAAAATTACTTGATGAAATCTGTAAATTGACAATAGTCTTGTAAAAACCCCGGAACTATTTCTGAAAACCATCAGGAACTGTTTTTAGTATCGAAAAGCTTATTCATAGCAATTTTTGTGTTGATTCCTGAAAAATGCTCTGCTACGTGAAGTTAGCAGAGCATAATTTCAGTTTACTTTTTTCAGGTAAAAACGCCAGAGCTATTCCTGAAAACTTTCAGGAACTATAGAACTCACCTGCATGCGAACAGAACTCTAATTTATTTATGCTCTGCTAGAAGATGCTCTGCTAACTTCACAGACACACCTACTAAAGGGTACTGAAACACTAATTCCGATAAAATTATTTCGTATGTATAATTATATGTATATGACGAGGGAAGAACCCTCGTTACGCTTTTTCAAATGGGTGACGTCACCAGGAATGACGTCACTATTATCATTGTCCTGTTGGTAGAGGTCCGTTCCATCCAACCGACGACGCGTGCAAGAGATTCCTGGCCCGAACGATCCCACGACACAGTTGATGACGTCACGATTTTCGTTGTCCGGATATTCCTCGATAGAAGGTAGTCTCAATGAAACAACAGTTAGAAACAAGAACGTTTGATTTATTCCAGGGAGGTCCGTTCCCTCCGAGTGCTCGAGCAAGACTGAATGTTTTACTCGCCCGGTGGCTTTATTTATAGCAAAAGGTTGCCTAGCGTTTTCACAATAACAAAGGAGCAAACTCGGGGTGATGTTTTTGAATTATCACAAAGTTCTTATAGGAAACCTAACCAAGTCGATGACTTGGTTAATTTTAGAGGTTTAAACACTCAGTTAATTCTTAAAACTAGATCGTAGTGTAGAAATCACGTCTTCGCGCCGACACGGCCATTCTGCACGGCGGTGCGCGCTCTGCACCAGCCGGGTCAGCGGTTACTGTAACTGTAACAAAGGTTTTGCTTTTAAGTTTGGTATCTGTGTACAACTCCATCGAGTTTGCAACTCGACAAGGTTCTCGTAGAAAGTCAGGTTTAGTTTGTAAGTTTCTCGAAGGAGTTAGTTTAGTTTGTTTATCGAAGGTTCTCGGAGGTTCTCGTAGATGGTTCTCGGAGGTTCTCGGAGGTTCTCGGAGGTTCTCGGAGGTTCTCGTAGATGGTTCTTGGAGGTTCTCGGAGGTTCTCGTAGATGGTACTCGGAGGTTCTCGTAGAAGGTCAGGTTAAGTTAGTTTGGAAGGTTCTCGAAGAAGTTAGTTTAGTTCTCGTAGAAGGTCAGGTTTACTTAGCTTGGAAGGTACTCGAAGAAGTTAGTTTAGTTTGTATATCGAAGGTGCTTGGAGGTTCTCGTAGATGGTGCTCGGAGGTTCTCGTAGATGGTTCTCGGAGGTTTTCGTAGATGGTTCTCGGAGGTTCTCGAAAAAGGTTAGTTTAATTTGGTCATGGCTGTGTGGTTCTCGCATGTTCACGTAGATTCTGTAACAAAGAGATATTGCTTTTAAGTTTGGTACCTGTTTAAACTATAACGAGTTGTAAGTATTACGAAAATGGGTAAGGTCTTTGGAGGTTATAGGTTCTCGGAGGTTATAGGTTCTCGGAGGTTAAAGGTTCTTGGAGGTTATAGGTACTCGGAGGTTATAGGTATTCGGAGGTTCTCGTAGGTTTCTCGGAGGTTTCTCGTAGATTTCTCGCGAGGTTTCTCGTAGATTTCTCGGAAGATTCTCGTAGGTTTTCTCGTAGATTAGGAGGATAAGAATAGGAAGGGAGATGTAGTTTGTAATGAAGCATGAACGCTCGCAAGTAAAAGTGGTTATCAACTTATCTGTTTGTCCATCGTGTCTAGCTGACGAAGTACACAGCGCGGGAAGTAGATTGGTTTCTTCCACCGACATGGTTTGTTGCACGCCTGCTCACAAAGCATAGCACGGGAAGTAGACAGTGTTCAGAGGACCTTCTGGACTGGTTTCTTCCGCCGACACGGTTTGTTGCACGCCTGTTGGGCGGAGATAATCTAGGGCCATCTTCCACGGTTGTTTATCCATCGTTTCTAGCTCGCAAAGTACAGCACGGGAAGTAGAAAGTGTTTCGAGGACCGTGTGGATTGGTTTCTTCCGCCGACATGGTTTGTTGCATGCCTGTTGGGTGGAGATAATCTAGGGCCATCTTCCACGGTTGTTTACCCATCGTTCTAGCTCACAAATACAGCACGGGAAGTAGAAAGTGTTTCGAGGACCGTGTGGATTAGGTTCTCCCGCCGACACGATTTGTTGTTTGCCTGTTGGGCGGAGATGATCAAGGGCAATTTTCCACGGTCGTTTATCATTCTCCAGGACTGTCTATGCGTTCGGCTTTTCCTGCCATAGAGGGGCTTGTTGTATCCGTGGTTGTTATACCCCGGAGTAGTGGTTTTACTGGCTGGTACGCGGTTATGAAGTTATTGAGGCAGTGATGACCTCGCTGGGGTGGTTTGGATCAGAAGCGCTAGCAGGCCCTGATCCCACTTCTGATGACGAGGGAAGAACCCTCGTTACGCTTTTTCAAATGGGTGACGTCACCAGGAATGACGTCACTATTATCATTGTCCTGTTGGTAGAGGTCCGTTCCATCCAACCGACGACTCGTGCAAGAGATTCCTGGCCCGAACGATCCCACGACACAGTTGATGACGTCACGATTTTCGTTGTCCGGATATTCCTCGATAGAAGGTAGTCTCAATGAAACAACAGTTAGAAACAAGAACGTTTGATTTATTCCAGGGAGGTCCGTTCCCTCCGAGTGCTCGAGCAAGACTGAATGTTTTACTCGCCCGGTGGCTTTATTTATAGCAAAAGGTTGCCTAGCGTTTTCACAATAACAAAGGAGCAAACTCGGGGCGATGTTTTTGAATTATCACAAAGTTCTTATAGGAAACCTAACCAAGTCGATGACTTGGTTAATTTTAGAGGTTTAAACACTCAGTTAATTCTTAAAACTAGATCGTAGTGTAGAAATCACGTCTTCGCGCCGACATATATTTATAAATTATTTGTCTATTAACAGGTATCTACTTATACATTTTCTTTTTTTTTGTAAGTTTTTTCTGGATTACTTGTACTTGTACGACTTTTATAGTTGTACAATTGAAACATCCTTCATGACAAAACTACATCAAAATTACCCCAAAAAGTTTTTTAGAAATAATTCGAACCCTAAAATTTATTACGAATGTATCTATCTGTATTTTGGCAAAGTTAGCTACATTTACGATCATGATCCGAGATCATTTAAACGCTTTTCTCTATTATTTCGTGCTCGGGTTAACGAGTAGTTACCTACCTGAGTGCGTACTTAACGTTACGACTAAGAGCCTCGTTGTTCGACTACAACCTTAAAACCTTTTTATCGTAAATGTCGGTCTCGCGATAAACAACTGCTCAACGTAGACAAATGTTTTCAGATAATGCTGAAGGGGAACTTGATTCTCCTTACTAGACTATGTCACATTTTTTTAAAGACACTGCTACATTTCCACATGTACGTTATTATGTTTAAAATAAAAATAAATAAAAATTTCTATGTGAAAATTTTATGTATGTGGTGGTTTTGCCAGCAGTCTTTCGCAGATCGTCATCCCACCTAGCCGGAGGGCGTCCTACACTACGTTTACTAAGTCGCGGTCTCCACTCAAGAACACGTTTACCCCAGCGGTTGTCGGTTATTCGCGAAATATGGCTGGCCCACTGCCACTTCTGTTTGCTTATTCTCTGAGCTATTTCTATGACTTTAGTTGTCTGTCGAATGTATTCGTTGCGAATCCTATCCTTCAGAGAAACTCCGAGATAGCTCTTTCCATATCTCGCTGAGCGGCTTTGAACTGGTGGACCAAACCCTATCGTGAGTAAAATTTCTTTAGAACTTTAATAATTTTAATATTTCATTTCACTTAGATATCATCTGCATCGCGTTAACCACATTAAAAGCCTTTATGATTATAATCATAAAGCCCATCCAAAAAAAACAGTAATATATTGAATATAACAGCAAAGCGCAAATTCGAAAAATTGCTGAAAAAATCAGACCGTTCTTTCTTCTAGATATTTTATTTAAAAAAAAAGGAAAAGGCTCCGGGGCATTCTCATCGTTTCGGTAAAGTTTGAGTTGTGGTCCATTTCCGCATCAAACCACTCACGAAGTTGTCAGAACTCATTACTTTATTAATTTATTCGCTGCAGTTCTCTGTCAGTCGAGTTTATTATGTGGAAACTGAAGCGTAGGTATCTTTAGAGAATTTTAATTGATAAAATAGAGCTGCTTCATTATTTTATGTAGTGGGATCAAATTTACGTCAGCCTTCATAAGTAGCCTCAATAATCGCCATTTACACAAAATAAGATTATAATAGCATTAAGTCTCTACGTAGATAGACTTTGCATTCCTGTGAACTAAACAACGATAATTAGAATTAAGCACTATTAAGCTTAAGCGACAAACGCATTATTATTAGTAGGTAATAAAAGTAAATAAAGACGATAAATATAGATACAATGATAATAATGGTCAAACATGAACTAGCGGATATTTGTTTGTTACGAGATAACCATAACCAGTAATTAATACTTGGCCAAAATGTTCATAATTTACTGGGGCACGTAAAACAATATGGTCCAGCTCACACTGGTCCGCTTATATTCTCTTCTGGCCCGTTACTACGGTTGGGCCACTGGACAACGCAACGCAAGCATCATTGCAAAGGCTCAAAGATTTACTACGTATTAGAATCTCAAGTTCAATTTTGTTATATTGAGGTGTGAATCCAACAAAAAGAGTTGAATTGCCCCCGCATCTGAACCCCAATGATGATACTTTGAAATTCAAATGTACAAACGTTCAGACTTATCTGTATTCCTTTCAAACTAAGGTAGTTATTTACATACATGTCAGTCAGTGTAGACACCTCTTTTGGCACTGTTCCTCGATTCGTGTGTATTGTGTTTTATGGTGAGATATATTTGCAGTTTACTTTATTACTAGTTGTTTAAGTTTTATGGACATCGGGGTCTATACCTAATAGTAGATTATGCAATACCGCCCCTAGCTTTCAGCTTCCTCACTTCGCTTGAGAATTCTAGAATTTTGAGTGCGAGAGGAATTCAATCATGCTCAAAAAAACTGTCGTCAGCTTTTTGCATGGTAAGCATGCTCGACTTTTCACTGCGAGTGAAACTAAAAAACGTAAAAGTTTGGTTTCGCGGGCAGTCGTTTTTATTCCACATTCTGAGAAGAAGTTATTTTAAATTTTGAAGAATATATGTAGAACAATTCCACCGAACTGCGATCCCCAACCCGCATGCCCAGATTGTGCCGTGGGGATTTTGGGCAATAACCCCCCAAATGATGAATAATTCCACATAATGGCGCTCATTAGGGGAGGCCTATGTCCAGCAGTGGACTATATAGGCTGATGTTGTTGTTGTTGTTGTTGAAGAATATATTACTGTATGTTTAACAAGAATATACTTATTTTTTTTAAAAATCACGCGTTGTTCGAGAAGACTCGAACTACGAGATTTGTTTTAATTTGGTAAAACCTTCACCTTTTGATCTAACAAGGATAATCCTTCCAAAAATTATATTTTTCTAAAGCATAATAAAATATTTTTATTCTAGCTGTTTGGATTATGTCATCGGCCCACTGTCTATATGGTCTGCCCACATTTCTTTGGCCAGGCGCTCGATAGAAAGTCGTGGATGAAGATAGAAAGAAGGCCTCCTCCTTTACCGAAGAAGGAATCCAAATCTTAAATGTAAATATATAAGCACCTATTAACATAATCTATAATCAATTACTACAATTACTTACCAAACTCATTTCATTATAATACTATACAAGGTGTAACAAAATATGTGTACTAAGCCGAAGGGGGAGGTTTCAGACCCCAATGGTGATCAGTTGTGGGGGGTAGAAAATTAAAAATTCCTATTTTAATTATACAATTTTTTTCCCCTCTTTTATTTCCTTATCTAGGTAGCCTATACATACCTACTACCACTGCAGTTAGGTAGGTATTTATCTTCGTAGAGTTCAGCTATGGCGGGGCGGGAGACTACCTAATCTATCTATCTACCTATCTATTACTCTACATCTATGCCCATACTGATGTCATTGTCACAGGTACAAGAAATCGCTGCCTTTAGGGTTGTGACATCGTAAAAAATCAGCTGTCCATGTTGAAACTTTGATGCAGTTTTTTCCAAAATACCGATCGAAATTCGAAAAGTCGTGGAACAAAAGTTGGTCCCCTGGGGGGTGGAAATTCACCCCCTTTCGCTTAGTACACATATTTTGTTACACCGTGTATACATATATATATACACTTTTACATATATAAGGTAAAAATTAAAGGGTTAATTATTATTATTATAAAATAATCCCTCAGGCACTTATCTGAAATAATCTTCCACAAAAATACTCACATCGAAATACAAAATGAAATAAAAATGATAAGCCAACAACGTATCGAGAACGTGCCTGTAATTCGTAATGCATGGCCTATCTCACTAGCGAGTCGTTTTCGGAAAACGCTTACTTTGTGGTTCTGGTTAGAGGTTCTTGCCATCGGCGGCGGCGGTTAGGGAGTTAATGCAGTTCTAAAATATTTTATTGTTATGGTTGACTTAATACGTAACACACGTATTAAGTCAACCATAACAATAAAATATTTAGCTTTAGCATGTCTGCAAGTGTAGCGCAAATAATAAAGGATTTTCCATTATTGAAGTTCAGATAAGAGGCATCATAATTTTCCAGTAAATATTGTTCTTACTAAGGTTTTTGTTATTAAAGTGCGTAAGCTCTCGCACTCGGGGTAATGAGGTGCTGAGGGAAAGTCGTTAAGTCCCGCCGACATTGACATTGGGATATTATATAATTGTACTTACTAATTTTAATTTTTATCCTTGTTCATTGTTTTCGAAGTCAGAAGTAAATAAATTTTCTGAATTATCTTATACAAAAAATGTAAAGATAAGCTATTTTACCCACCTTGATGGGATTTTAAAGAAATTTGGGCTTTTTGATGTACAAAAGTGTTGTGTTTGATGTGAAATTGTACATAATACTTGTTATAAAAAAAATTTGTGGTATGTTTGATCTGGTCTCGGTCAATGAAGTAGGTTGTCAAATAGTAATTTTGTTTTGGCAATGGTGAGCGAGTCATATTTCTATTGAGTGTAATAAAATTAATTTTAGCAGGGCGATTTTCTTTGGTTAAAAAAAAATTTCCACTTGCACCACATTTGCAAACATCAACCACATTTCGTAATTTTTAGGGTTTCTATCCGTGGTCTCCTTTTTTTCAGTCTGTAATATCTCAGCAGGTATCGCAACTTTTATCTTCATATTTAAAATAATAATTAAATAAGTACGTCTATCCAGATTAAAATTGAAATTTCTGTGAGTTTCATACTTCCATGAAATATTTTGACAAAAGTCGAAAATTTTATTCCCTTAAAACGAAGTTTGCAGAGCGATCCATCTCAAATGTACTAGGTGTTTAAGATAATTAAGGATGCCTTCTAAAAATAAATAAAAAGGGGGGGGGGGATTTTTAAATGGGAGAACTACCCCACCGAATCAGGTATCAAATGAAAGGTATTGGATTGTACATCGCAAAAACGGCAATGCGGCTTGGTTAGCATACTTATTACTTAGTTATGTTACGTACAAGCTATATGACGAAGATCTATCACGTTATCAGATATTTATCGAGAAGCAAAACAGCAGACCGCTTAGAATTAATGTCGCTAGATAACAAGTTGACCCTGGTTATATTCGCACGAGGGGCGGTACAGGGGACAGGGCATTTGTTGGGGTAAGTTAACACTTTTTGTTCAGACATAGACCATCTGTATCATGATGTCCGTATTTATCAAGGCTTTTGCCAAAAAATCAACCAAACTAGCAATAATACTAGTTATGTTGCTGATATGGATGGATTAAAAAACTATTAAGGTTTGTTACGTATTTTACCACAACTAAGATGCAAAAAGCTGTAAATTACGTTTATGTCCAGTGAATTTTATGTGTGTGTAATATTTAGTTTAATATATAATAATACAAGCAGTAGTCATTCAGTAAGGTTGGCTGGTGGAGACAGCTAGGATAGTTCAGTAACTAACCTAGCTGTCTCCACCGGCCAACCTTATGGCCAACAGCCAAATATATTTTGTGGATATTGATAGAGGCCTCTACAACTTGTCTGCAATATCTCCGATGGACGTCACGTCACGGACGATAACACGCTCGATGGCACTAAAACTTTGTCAAAGTCTGTAAAAGTCTGATTGGCATAATTTTTAAAACTAGTACAAAATAATCAGAAAATGATGAAACTGCTAGTTTAAATAGATAAAAATTTATCAAGTAGTGTAATATTTATGGCCATCGATAAATATATCAAATTATACAGTGTTCAGGCAAGGAAGAACGTTACTTTGATTTTATTTGCCTAAATTTATACATTTCCCTCGTGACTTGATTGCTATGTACGAAAACAGCGAGGCACAAACATGTTTCTTTAAATATTGACAAATAATGTGATATCAGTATTCATAACGTATTCCATTTGTCTATACTTCGTTTTACTGCTACCTCGTACCTACTCTTAGAAATGTCGGAAAATTTATTGGGAAATATTATTTGTTGTTCTCAATTCTACTAAATAAACGTATAATCTTTCACAAGCGACTTGGTTTGCATGGAAGTGAATATAGATTATGGTAGGTATAGGTAGTTAGAAGTTCGAAATATTATCAAGATAAAAGTTTGTTCTGACTACACAAAAACAAATGCCAAAAGTACCTACATAATGTATTTCAAATTCAAGAACATCTTCCGCCAGTACAAAAATTAGGTATTATTGGCATTCCGAAGAACTATTGTTTCAGGATTTGATATTGCTGTGGGAATCGTGCGGAAAACTAGTATTGTGTACAGTGTCCTTAATAGTTTTTTTCCTTGATAGAAACACTGAGACATTTTATACCAGCACAGATAGTTTAATGTGAGTTATGAATCCTGGAACACACCAAAAACATCTCACTTTGTAAATAAATAAAAAACCCAAAACTGTTAAAGCAATGTGTCTACTGACCCTGCTATACAAATTTGGCACACAACGCCACCCGCGCTGCCAATCGCATGTTGCGTCCCGCGCCGCCAGCTGAGTGGACTGTTTCCAATTGTTAAATGGATACCGCGGAACTACACTGATTGATATCCAATCGAATGACAAACGGCTTTATTTTTGGGACTGAAATACATAATTAAGGAAGTGGAAGGTTTTTGTATCAAACGAATGTCTATTTCGTGTCCTGGGGGCTAAGATGCACGCCACGAGAGACGACACGCGCGAGAGGAGTAATTTAGTCGTCGTCAGTTATTTTCTCGTTTACTCTAAGATGCGCACCACGAGATACATAATACTCATTGTCGAGAAGTTCTTCTCGCGTAGAGATAGCCACTCAGACGAATACCCGTTTATTTCATTCAATTGTTTATGGTTTTAGTATGCTGCTAGGAAGAATTAGAATAACCTTCATAATTTTCACCTCCTTATTGGTAGTTTGAACATTTTCACTGGCAGAATCGATGGTAGAATGGTGACAAAACGGAGCAAATTCCTAAAAAAAACAGAAACTATTTCAACATTCGCGCGCTTTCCCTGCCTCAACTTTTTGTACCGATTGCAAGAAGGCATCGCGTAAAACGTAAGTAAAAATAAAATATTAGTGCAGTTTAGTAGCAATAGTATGTTTTCTTATGCACTGCCTCAACCAATCTTACAACAAGGTCAAGAAAATATGTAAGTAAGTACATACATTCGTATTGATTTGTCTGGACTTAAAAACACGCTACCGAGTGATTGTTTGTTTCATATGACCTAAAATATGTTTGTTATTCAATCCATTAAATTTTCACCATTGCCGTGTGGTGCCGGCATAGAATTTCACCACCCCAACTCTTCCCGTGGGTGTCGAAAGAGGCGACTAAGGGAAACACACCGGGGGGGGGGCAGCAGCGCCTTCTGCAGAACAACTACACCGAACTGCGATCCCCAACCCGCATGCCCAGCCTGGGGATTATGGGCAATAACCCCCACATAATGATGCCATCTATGGCGCTTATTAGGGGAGGCCTATGTCCAGCAGTGGACTATTATAGGCTGTTGATATGATTGATATAATCCCGACAGCATCATTTATCCTTATTATCTTATCCTAACTATTCATCCGCTCTACCTACAAACTCTACCTATAATGCTCTTTGTTTCAGACGGTAATTATCATCATCAAGCCAACCCAACACCCCACACCAAATGTAGTACTTAGAATAGTATCATGTAGTAGACAGATAGGCATTTTATTGGTAAAAATTAAATTATTACAAGTCAATATAAGATAAGTTAGTATGCACTTAAAATAAAATAATATCACCTAAAAAAAAAGCAATGTGTACCTATTATTTTAATTGTCAATGCATTAAAAAGGGTTTGAATAGTGTCTACATTGGTGCCGGCTCCACAGCATCCAAGTCTTCTCCCAATTTCCCTTCTTCTAATAGGATCCTGTGACAACATTGTTTCCAGTCGCCTATGCATCTAAAACTGCCCTTTAAGAACCCATTAGTATGCTCTATACCATTGCGCACTCTGCAATGCCAGTCTGTGAAACTCTGATCCCCGACATTTTGAGCATGTAAAATTGGTGTACTGAGCCAGGGCTCCAGTGGATACCCAGAGTCACCTATAACAAAATCAAAAGTATAAAGATAAATTCATACTTTAAAATCTGAATAAGATAAACATTATTACCAACCTGCTAGAGGTTAAAACAGTAGCATGCACTTGTTCTTGCAGTTACAACTTTACCAGCATAGAAATTGAATATATATATACGTAGGCTTTATGAGCTTTATTCTCGTTGATCTCGTTCGCTTAAAATTGCAGCAGAACCTACAACAAGATAAAATTATGTAAGCATATATGTAGGTATGTATCCAAGTACCTAATTGGTACCTAAATTGTAGTCAGCAAGCGATGGCATTATAGGTTACAACCGAGATGGGTTAGAATAAGGTAGGTAGGTACTCACTTTTATATGAGCAGGTACGCCAGAACTATTTTGCGGCTCTCAATTCGGCCGTTAACCGGGAAATGAAATATTCCTTAATTGGTTTATTGATGCGCCATAGTCGATGAAACTCAGAATCGGGGACATTCAGAGGGTCACAAGCAAAACATCTCTTCCGGTCCTCTCTGGTATTAACAAATAATGTTCACATGGAACCGCGATAACCAACAAAATTCAAAGAAAAATTCATGAATATCTTCTCGTCAATTTTCTCGTGCTCAAATTGAAGGACGAGAGTTCTTCCCGCGCTAAACTGTCAGAAGTTGAGAAAATGTGGCGCGCATCTTAGCGTTTGACGAGAAAGGTGACCACAGATAAGATATACATTCACTTAAATCGTTCACGTGATGAGACGAGATAACTAAAGGTGGCGCATCCTAGCATCAGTCGAGAAATCGAAATAGCGCCATTTTTCACGAGATAACGAGTCGAGAAACGCTTCTCGTGGCGCGCATCTTAGGCCTACTGTTCATTTGTTTGTCAGAATGATAAAATTATCAGGAAGAGTTCGAAGCAAAATTATATCAATAACCATATTGTTATTATGATATTCAATCATAAAAAAGTACAGAGATCGCTTGGACGTATCTTGACAAAGGACAAAACCTTTTGTGTCAAAAAATTATCTCGAAGAGCGTGAAATCGAACTGGTACTTTGTGTGTAATAACCTGCGTAAACTTGATAGAAACTGAAATGAGAAGCTTTATTCATATCGAACTTTAAAAAATCATATCAAAAGCAAATACATTCAAGTCAGTCGACTTAACTATTCAAACATTGTGAATTCATAAAACTAAGTGAATACATCAGTCTTATAAGAGCACTGAGACCTTTTGGCATTTGCCCACGCAGTGAAGTCGCAAATTCCGCGGCTGGCTGGCGAGTGGGTACTGGGCTGTATTCTGTAGCTGGCATATTCTAATGCAAACTATGAAGAATCTGAGCAAATGATCTAGCTTTAGTAAAATGGCGTTACATAGTGGAGTGCAAGGAGATGGCCTTCTTTGCCTAGCCATGGAACAGAAAAGCTAAAGAATAATATACAAGAAAACCTTATCTGCGTTTGACTTAAAATTTAATATCTTCCTTGAATAAGTATAAAATAAATTGCTTTAATCTTAAAAAAATTGTGCTCAATAATCCAAACCGTTATCTCCAAGCTAAGCAACGTTGTATATGACTGATATACAAAATACAATTAATAACATAAAAATTGGAACCTAAACTTCCTTTGAATTCATATTATTTATATATGTACGTTCAAACGTAACGAAACCAAGTCTCTTTTTAAGTGCAGATTCAGATTATACTTCCCCCGTAAGACAGTAAAGCAGAAAAGAAAAGTGTAAGTACAGAAATCATATTATCATGACCCAATATGCAATAACCGTAGGCAAATTCAATAATAAATAAACATAAATTCAGCAAACACCAGGCGAGTTAGTAGAGGAGGTACATTGAAATACATATAATCGATGTTTTATAAGATGAAAAATCTTTTTCGATATTTAGCACTGACCTTACATTTTTAAACATCAAATTATTACGCGTTAAACGTTTTTTCAAATGGGTTGTTTGCTAATATAAATCTTGTTTGAATTTTGATCTCATTTATATCACTCATTGTTCTTTCTTATTTAATTGATGGTTATTATTAATATTTCGTACTTGAAAACTTTTCGTTACATACGTTTCAGCTCCAGTAGGTAACAAACAATCCTTCCACGCATGTCGGGTACGTCAGCATGTGAACGTTAATCAAATAACAAGTAAAATCAATTAGATATTACTCAATTAGGCTTACTCAAGAGCTTACGCAAGTAATTAATTAGATTAATTAAGTTTGCGTATGTGTTAACATTTGCATAAGCACAATATTTGATAACTCAAACTCTTTGAGTGGCAAACTCAGAGATTATTGAATATCGTATAATGCAATTAGCAATCAGAAACTCCAACAGTTTGTAGGAGTGTAGGTATTATTTGGATTTTAGAGGGACTATAATATTAATTTCTTACTTTCAAAGATTCTTTTTCAATTTGTTAATTGGTCGAGTAAAATGCACTTGAAGTACCTTTAAATATTTTATTTAGTCGAATGAACTGCACTGTTGCGTACTAAAAATACTTTTAATTTTCATTTAGCGTACAAAGGACAAGATGAACGGATCGGAACAACATAAAATTATAAAAAACGTATCTATGTTGGTATTTAATCGATATTTTTTCCGTCTCTGGCAGTACTGTTTACCCCACATAAGCCTGTAAAGAAACACGCTCTGTCCGCAAAACACTCTCCGATCTACTAAATCATACAAAACCGGAATTCAATCATATACCAGCTCAGCGCGCTATTTTTACCTTTGCCGATGGATTATCGACAGGATTATCGGTAGATGAGTGTATTCTCAGTAAGGTAGATATTAATTTTGAATCGCATAGCATCACAAATGGGGTTATCATATGTATTAGTAGTTATTAACTAAGAAAGGGTTCGGGTTATTCATGGTTTGTATTCATACGGAGCCGCAAAGGTTTCGTTCGAGTTATAACAATGACAAGGTCCCGCGGTCGAGCGCCCTTGAATGTTTAAGTTTGTTTAGTGGTCGTGATATTTCCAACTGAGGTTTTGTTTTTAATATTTGTGTGAAAATGGAATAGATTTAAGTCGGTGATTTCCTGGGCATCCCCAGCAATTTAATATAAGGCTATTAATATAATACAAAAAAAAGACAGACGAATCAGCTATATGAAATTAGAAATTATGAAATTATATGAAATTATTATTTTAAATAATTTGGAGATTTTATAAAAATTTTCCTCGAGATGAGAATACATAAATTATTATTAATATTTTGAAGATTGTGCCTCATGAAACTGTCATCCAAATATTAAAAATATACCTCAAATCATGATTTTATCACGTTATAAGTAGTTTTCGAAACAGTCTGTATTAAATTCTGGATAATCTCTTGTTCAGAACATTGAATAAGTGAATTAATTCCCGCCCAGGAAGCAACTCTGTCCCTCTGCGGGGTTCACCGGGAGTACAGTAATGGGATTTGCTTACTATTCATGTGCCATTCATGGTATTACACTACGCTATACCCCAGTGGTATCCGCGAGACCGACTGCCGTGTATCTCTAAGGAGGGAAAGTTAGAATAACTGTACGGTCACTTAGGTATATTAGTATCATCAGCAGTATGACCTAAGTAAGGTTACTCGTACTGCGAGCGCGGACCCAGTGTCCCCGAGATGGCACTAAAACTTTGTCAAAGTCTGTAAAAGTCTGATTGGCATAATTTTTAAAACTAGTACAAAATAATCAGAAAATGATGAAACTGCTAGTTTAAATAGATAAAAATTTATCAAGTAGTGTAATATTTATGGCCATCGATAAATATATCAAATTATACAGTGTTCAGGCAAGGAAGAACGTTACTTTGATTTTATTTGCCTAAATTTATACATTTCCCTCGTGACTTGATTGCTATGTACGAAAACAGCGAGGCACAAACATGTTTCTTTAAATATTGACAAATAATGTGATATCAGTATTCATAACGTATTCCATTTGTCTATACTTCGTTTTACTGCTACCTCGTACCTACTCTTAGAAATGTCGGAAAATTTATTGGGAAATATTATTTGTTGTTCTCAATTCTACTAAATAAACGTATAATCTTTCACAAGCGACTTGGTTTGCATGGAAGTGAATATAGATTATGGTAGGTATAGGTAGTTAGAAGTTCGAAATATTATCAAGATAAAAGTTTGTTCTGACTACACAAAAACAAATGCCAAAAGTACCTACATAATGTATTTCAAATTCAAGAACATCTTCCGCCAGTACAAAAATTAGGTATTATTGGCATTCCGAAGAACTATTGTTTCAGGATTTGATATTGCTGTGGGAATCGTGCGGAAAACTAGTATTGTGTACAGTGTCCTTAATAGTTTTTTTCCTTGATAGAAACACTGAGACATTTTATACCAGCACAGATAGTTTAATGTGAGTTATGAATCCTGGAACACACCAAAAACATCTCACTTTGTAAATAAATAAAAAACCCAAAACTGTTAAAGCAATGTGTCTACTGACCCTGCTATACAAATTTGGCACACAACGCCACCCGCGCTGCCAATCGCATGTTGCGTCCCGCGCCGCCAGCTGAGTGGACTGTTTCCAATTGTTAAATGGATACCGCGGAACTACACTGATTGATATCCAATCGAATGACAAACGGCTTTATTTTTGGGACTGAAATACATAATTAAGGAAGTGGAAGGTTTTTGTATCAAACGAATGTCTATTTCGTGTCCTGGGGGCTAAGATGCACGCCACGAGAGACGACACGCGCGAGAGGAGTAATTTAGTCGTCGTCAGTTATTTTCTCGTTTACTCTAAGATGCGCACCACGAGATACATAATACTCATTGTCGAGAAGTTCTTCTCGCGTAGAGATAGCCACTCAGACGAATACCCGTTTATTTCATTCAATTGTTTATGGTTTTAGTATGCTGCTAGGAAGAATTAGAATAACCTTCATAATTTTCACCTCCTTATTGGTAGTTTGAACATTTTCACTGGCAGAATCGATGGTAGAATGGTGACAAAACGGAGCAAATTCCTAAAAAAAACAGAAACTATTTCAACATTCGCGCGCTTTCCCTGCCTCAACTTTTTGTACCGATTGCAAGAAGGCATCGCGTAAAACGTAAGTAAAAATAAAATATTAGTGCAGTTTAGTAGCAATAGTATGTTTTCTTATGCACTGCCTCAACCAATCTTACAACAAGGTCAAGAAAATATGTAAGTAAGTACATACATTCGTATTGATTTGTCTGGACTTAAAAACACGCTACCGAGTGATTGTTTGTTTCATATGACCTAAAATATGTTTGTTATTCAATCCATTAAATTTTCACCATTGCCGTGTGGTGCCGGCATAGAATTTCACCACCCCAACTCTTCCCGTGGGTGTCGAAAGAGGCGACTAAGGGAAACACACCGGGGGGGGGCAGCAGCGCCTTCTGCAGAACAACTACACCGAACTGCGATCCCCAACCCGCATGCCCAGCCTGGGGATTATGGGCAATAACCCCCACATAATGATGCCATCTATGGCGCTTATTAGGGGAGGCCTATGTCCAGCAGTGGACTATTATAGGCTGTTGATATGATTGATATAATCCCGACAGCATCATTTATCCTTATTATCTTATCCTAACTATTCATCCGCTCTACCTACAAACTCTACCTATAATGCTCTTTGTTTCAGACGGTAATTATCATCATCAAGCCAACCCAACACCCCACACCAAATGTAGTACTTAGAATAGTATCATGTAGTAGACAGATAGGCATTTTATTGGTAAAAATTAAATTATTACAAGTCAATATAAGATAAGTTAGTATGCACTTAAAATAAAATAATATCACCTAAAAAAAAAGCAATGTGTACCTATTATTTTAATTGTCAATGCATTAAAAAGGGTTTGAATAGTGTCTACATTGGTGCCGGCTCCACAGCATCCAAGTCTTCTCCCAATTTCCCTTCTTCTAATAGGATCCTGTGACAACATTGTTTCCAGTCGCCTATGCATCTAAAACTGCCCTTTAAGAACCCATTAGTATGCTCTATACCATTGCGCACTCTGCAATGCCAGTCTGTGAAACTCTGATCCCCGACATTTTGAGCATGTAAAATTGGTGTACTGAGCCAGGGCTCCAGTGGATACCCAGAGTCACCTATAACAAAATCAAAAGTATAAAGATAAATTCATACTTTAAAATCTGAATAAGATAAACATTATTACCAACCTGCTAGAGGTTAAAACAGTAGCATGCACTTGTTCTTGCAGTTACAACTTTACCAGCATAGAAATTGAATATATATATACGTAGGCTTTATGAGCTTTATTCTCGTTGATCTCGTTCGCTTAAAATTGCAGCAGAACCTACAACAAGATAAAATTATGTAAGCATATATGTAGGTATGTATCCAAGTACCTAATTGGTACCTAAATTGTAGTCAGCAAGCGATGGCATTATAGGTTACAACCGAGATGGGTTAGAATAAGGTAGGTAGGTACTCACTTTTATATGAGCAGGTACGCCAGAACTATTTTGCGGCTCTCAATTCGGCCGTTAACCGGGAAATGAAATATTCCTTAATTGGTTTATTGATGCGCCATAGTCGATGAAACTCAGAATCGGGGACATTCAGAGGGTCACAAGCAAAACATCTCTTCCGGTCCTCTCTGGTATTAACAAATAATGTTCACATGGAACCGCGATAACCAACAAAATTCAAAGAAAAATTCATGAATATCTTCTCGTCAATTTTCTCGTGCTCAAATTGAAGGACGAGAGTTCTTCCCGCGCTAAACTGTCAGAAGTTGAGAAAATGTGGCGCGCATCTTAGCGTTTGACGAGAAAGGTGACCACAGATAAGATATACATTCACTTAAATCGTTCACGTGATGAGACGAGATAACTAAAGGTGGCGCATCCTAGCATCAGTCGAGAAATCGAAATAGCGCCATTTTTCACGAGATAACGAGTCGAGAAACGCTTCTCGTGGCGCGCATCTTAGGCCTACTGTTCATTTGTTTGTCAGAATGATAAAATTATCAGGAAGAGTTCGAAGCAAAATTATATCAATAACCATATTGTTATTATGATATTCAATCATAAAAAAGTACAGAGATCGCTTGGACGTATCTTGACAAAGGACAAAACCTTTTGTGTCAAAAAATTATCTCGAAGAGCGTGAAATCGAACTGGTACTTTGTGTGTAATAACCTGCGTAAACTTGATAGAAACTGAAATGAGAAGCTTTATTCATATCGAACTTTAAAAAATCATATCAAAAGCAAATACATTCAAGTCAGTCGACTTAACTATTCAAACATTGTGAATTCATAAAACTAAGTGAATACATCAGTCTTATAAGAGCACTGAGACCTTTTGGCATTTGCCCACGCAGTGAAGTCGCAAATTCCGCGGCTGGCTGGCGAGTGGGTACTGGGCTGTATTCTGTAGCTGGCATATTCTAATGCAAACTATGAAGAATCTGAGCAAATGATCTAGCTTTAGTAAAATGGCGTTACATAGTGGAGTGCAAGGAGATGGCCTTCTTTGCCTAGCCATGGAACAGAAAAGCTAAAGAATAATATACAAGAAAACCTTATCTGCGTTTGACTTAAAATTTAATATCTTCCTTGAATAAGTATAAAATAAATTGCTTTAATCTTAAAAAAATTGTGCTCAATAATCCAAACCGTTATCTCCAAGCTAAGCAACGTTGTATATGACTGATATACAAAATACAATTAATAACATAAAAATTGGAACCTAAACTTCCTTTGAATTCATATTATTTATATATGTACGTTCAAACGTAACGAAACCAAGTCTCTTTTTAAGTGCAGATTCAGATTATACTTCCCCCGTAAGACAGTAAAGCAGAAAAGAAAAGTGTAAGTACAGAAATCATATTATCATGACCCAATATGCAATAACCGTAGGCAAATTCAATAATAAATAAACATAAATTCAGCAAACACCAGGCGAGTTAGTAGAGGAGGTACATTGAAATACATATAATCGATGTTTTATAAGATGAAAAATCTTTTTCGATATTTAGCACTGACCTTACATTTTTAAACATCAAATTATTACGCGTTAAACGTTTTTTCAAATGGGTTGTTTGCTAATATAAATCTTGTTTGAATTTTGATCTCATTTATATCACTCATTGTTCTTTCTTATTTAATTGATGGTTATTATTAATATTTCGTACTTGAAAACTTTTCGTTACATACGTTTCAGCTCCAGTAGGTAACAAACAATCCTTCCACGCATGTCGGGTACGTCAGCATGTGAACGTTAATCAAATAACAAGTAAAATCAATTAGATATTACTCAATTAGGCTTACTCAAGAGCTTACGCAAGTAATTAATTAGATTAATTAAGTTTGCGTATGTGTTAACATTTGCATAAGCACAATATTTGATAACTCAAACTCTTTGAGTGGCAAACTCAGAGATTATTGAATATCGTATAATGCAATTAGCAATCAGAAACTCCAACAGTTTGTAGGAGTGTAGGTATTATTTGGATTTTAGAGGGACTATAATATTAATTTCTTACTTTCAAAGATTCTTTTTCAATTTGTTAATTGGTCGAGTAAAATGCACTTGAAGTACCTTTAAATATTTTATTTAGTCGAATGAACTGCACTGTTGCGTACTAAAAATACTTTTAATTTTCATTTAGCGTACAAAGGACAAGATGAACGGATCGGAACAACATAAAATTATAAAAAACGTATCTATGTTGGTATTTAATCGATATTTTTTCCGTCTCTGGCAGTACTGTTTACCCCACATAAGCCTGTAAAGAAACACGCTCTGTCCGCAAAACACTCTCCGATCTACTAAATCATACAAAACCGGAATTCAATCATATACCAGCTCAGCGCGCTATTTTTACCTTTGCCGATGGATTATCGACAGGATTATCGGTAGATGAGTGTATTCTCAGTAAGGTAGATATTAATTTTGAATCGCATAGCATCACAAATGGGGTTATCATATGTATTAGTAGTTATTAACTAAGAAAGGGTTCGGGTTATTCATGGTTTGTATTCATACGGAGCCGCAAAGGTTTCGTTCGAGTTATAACAATGACAAGGTCCCGCGGTCGAGCGCCCTTGAATGTTTAAGTTTGTTTAGTGGTCGTGATATTTCCAACTGAGGTTTTGTTTTTAATATTTGTGTGAAAATGGAATAGATTTAAGTCGGTGATTTCCTGGGCATCCCCAGCAATTTAATATAAGGCTATTAATATAATACAAAAAAAAGACAGACGAATCAGCTATATGAAATTAGAAATTATGAAATTATATGAAATTATTATTTTAAATAATTTGGAGATTTTATAAAAATTTTCCTCGAGATGAGAATACATAAATTATTATTAATATTTTGAAGATTGTGCCTCATGAAACTGTCATCCAAATATTAAAAATATACCTCAAATCATGATTTTATCACGTTATAAGTAGTTTTCGAAACAGTCTGTATTAAATTCTGGATAATCTCTTGTTCAGAACATTGAATAAGTGAATTAATTCCCGCCCAGGAAGCAACTCTGTCCCTCTGCGGGGTTCACCGGGAGTACAGTAATGGGATTTGCTTACTATTCATGTGCCATTCATGGTATTACACTACGCTATACCCCAGTGGTATCCGCGAGACCGACTGCCGTGTATCTCTAAGGAGGGAAAGTTAGAATAACTGTACGGTCACTTAGGTATATTAGTATCATCAGCAGTATGACCTAAGTAAGGTTACTCGTACTGCGAGCGCGGACCCAGTGTCCCCGAGATTGAGTCAGTGCATCAGCAGAAACCATTCATACCACACTCATCAAAATTCAATTTCATTTATTATATCAACTTTTGATGAAGCTGTATTATTATAAGCGCTGTATTAGAAATCCAATACCCTTTAATCGATAGTCGGATGATAATGTTACCATAGTAAACTTGTAGTTTTTGTCCTAGGCTCCGCATGAGGGTTTCCTCTGGAAAGGTTTAATAAGGGTTATTTCTATCCCATGTTAAATTATTTATGCCATAAATAATTAGAGATAGCTACCTTTATAGCGATGATTTGTGTGGAACAGTGGCTACACCAGATGTTCACAAGTTTAGTTCCTTGCCGCAGTTGAATGTGTGTATGATCTGCAAATTGTTTAGGGTTTGAGTATTTTTAATGCATTATCGGTTATTTTAAATTGCCGGCATAGAATTTCACCACTCTCACTCTTCCCGTGGATGTCGTAAGAGGCGACTAAGGGAAACACACCGGGGGGCGGGCAGCAGCGCCCTCTGCAGAACAACTCCACCGAACTGCGATCCCCAACCCGCATGCCCAGCGTGGGGATTATGGGCCCCCAGATGAAAAACGCCACCTATGGTGCGCATTAGGGGAGGCCTATGTCCAGCAGTGGACTGATATAGGCTGATGTTGATCGGTTATTTTAAATGGTTTGTAAGATCGGATATCAATAATTTGTACTTTGCTTTCTTTCAGACCGACGGATTCTTTGTAAAGTGGACTTAGATTATTAAATACAAAAAATTACAAAGTATTTCCAGTTTATCGCATTTATTTAGCTAGCGGGAAAATCGGTATGAACGTGACTTGGATTCCTCCTCGCGACTGTAGATTATTTTTAACGGAGTCAGCATATTCCTATCCGAGGTTGTTTATCTTCTGACTTCAAAATGTCTTCACAGAGTCAAGTTGTAATGATTCTGTATTCTGTCTTTCAAGGGAAACGTGACAATGTTTCGCGTTTAATTACGTTACTTAAGGGACTGAAATTATTTACATAGTAATTTCATCATCAGCCTATGTTAGTCCACTGTTGGACATAGGCCTCCCCTAATGAGCGCCATAGCGCCCTGTCTTCGGCTTGTCGCATCCAGCATCTGCCAGCAGTCTTTCGCAGATCGTCATCCCACCTGGCCGGAGGGCGTCCTACACTACGTTTACCGAGTCGCGGTCTCCACTCAAGAACACGTTTACCCCAGCGGTTATCGGTTCTTCGCGAAATATGGCCGGCCCACTGCCACTTCAGTTTGCTAATTCTCTGAGCTATGTCGATGCCCTTAGTTCTCTGTCGGATGAATTCGTTACGAATCCTATCCTTCAGAGAAACTCCGAGCATAGCTCTTTCCATAGCGCGCTGAGCGACTTTGAACTGGTGGACCAACCCTATCGTGAGTGTCCACGTCTCAGCTCCGTAGGTCATGACTGGTAGGACGCACTGATTAAAAACTTTCGTTTTCAAACATTGCGGTATGGATGACGAGAAGACTCGACGTAGTTTTCCGAATGCTGCCCAGCCTAGCTGGATCCTCCTCTTGACTTCCTTCTCGAAATTGTTTTTACCCAACTGCAAAATCTGCCCGAGGTAAGTGTACTCAGAAACAATTTCGAGAAGGTGGCCATGTACGATCACCGGTCTTGGATCAATGTGGGCATTGATCATGACTTTGGTTTTATCCAAATTCATGCCAAGACCGATACATCGGGAGGCTGAAGCTAGACTGTCCAGCATCCGGTTCAGCTCCTCTAGCGACTCCGCCATTAAGACTATGTCATCAGCGAATCGCAGGTGTGAGATGTAGTCGCCGTTTATGTTGATGCCCTTGTCTTTCCAGTCCAGCGTCTTAAACATATCTTCCAACGCGCTCGTGAACAGTTTCGGGGATATGACATCCCCCTGCCTCACTCCTCTGCGCAGTTGGATTGGTTTAGTCTGCTGGTCCTGTACTCGGACACTCATCGTAGCGGCTTCGTAGAGACATCTCAGCACCTCGATATAACGATAGTCTACTTGGCATCGCTGTAAGGATTGTAGAACAGCCCAGGTTTCAACGGAGTCAAAAGCCTTCTCATAGTCCACAAAAGCCAGACACAGGGGCTGATTATACTCTTCGGACTTCTGTATAATCTGCCTCACTGTGTGAATGTGGTCTATGGTACCATATCCTCCGCGAAACCCAGCCTGCTCCGGTGGCTGAAACTCGTCGAGTCTCCTGGCGAGACGGTTCGATATAACTCGTGAGAAAAGCTTATAGACGTGACTTAGGAGCGAGATGGGTCTATAATTTTTAAGAAGGGTTTTATCTCCCTTCTTAAAAAAGAGCACCACCAAACTCCCACTCCACGCCTTTGGAGTTCTCCCACTGTGAAGGACGGCGTTGAAGAGGCTCTGTAACTCCTGTATAACAGGGTATCCTCCAGCTTTCAAAAGCTCTGATGTTATTCCGTCCTCACCGGGGGCTTTTCCATTTTTAAGCTGCCTCAGAGCTAACACGATCTCGTCTTGACTGATGTCTGGCAGTTCGTCGGTATAGTGGCGTATCAAGGTGGCTCTAGAATCGTGGTCGTCTCGTTGGGAACGGGGAGCATGTGCAGCGTATAAACGGCCATAAAAGTCCTCTATCTCGGCCGATATCTCCGGCTTCGACAATACGGTCCTTCCGTCGTGCGTTGAAAGCTTCGTCAGGTGGCTCCTTCCAAGCTGCTGAGTGAATACTTTGGACCCTCGGTTTCGCTCTATCGCCTCTTCAATGAGGCGTGTATTAAAGCTCCGAAGGTCGCATCGTACCATCTTCGCAATTCGCTTGTTCAGGTCTGACCTCTCTGACGAAGTCGCTTGGGTGGTTTCCCGTCTTTTTGTCATCAGCCCAAGAGTCTCATCCGAGAGTTTGGACTTCTTACCAGTACGCTGCTTTTTGCAAAACTTGATGCCCTCGTCCCTCAGCGTTTCTACCAGATTGTGTAGGGTCTCGTCAGCGTCATCAGTGGGTTCCAAGGCAGCGAATCTATCCCCGAGAAGCTGCTGAAACTTCTCGGTGCCCGCCATGATTTGGATTGGGTTCGGTCGGAGCGTGGACTTCATCAGACGGTTTCTTTCAAGCTTCAAATTTATATTCAGAGAGCCTCGAAGGAGTCGGTGATCAGATCCGGTATTGAACCTGTTGATCACTGAGACATCTCTGAATATATGCTTGCTATCCGTCATGATGAAGTCGATCTCATTTTTTGTCACAGAATCGGGACTCCGCCATGTCCACTTCCTTTGGGGCTGTTTCTTAAAGAAAGAGTTCATTAAGAACAGCCCCTCTTTCTCGAGGAAGTTGACGAGCATTTGTCCCCTGTGATTTCGAACACCAAAACCATGCGGGCCTATTCGGGATTCGTTGCCAGTCTGGGTTCCCACCTTGCCGTTAAAGTCCCCCATAACAACGTTGAAGTGAGCCTTGGTGGTGTGATGTAAGGCTTTGGATATGTCTTCGTACATATCCTCCACTTCATCATCCGAGTGTGTCGAGGTCGGTGCGTAGACCTGAATGACCTTCAAGCTGTAGCGCTTAGACAGCCGAAGGATCAGGTACGCTACCCTGGTCGACACACTGGAGATTTCTTCGACGTTGTTAGAGAGGGCCTTATTGACGAGGAAACCTACGCCACCCTGGGATGTTTTATCACCCTCGCGAAAGTAGAGAAGATGGCCCGAGTCTAAGGTTACAGTGTCCTCCCCCTCTCTACGGACTTCACATAACCCTAGAACATGCCATTTAATGTTCTCTAGCTCCACTTCCAACTGCGCTAGATGGTGATCAAGCCTCAGAGTGCGTCCGTTAAACGTTGCCAGGGTCAGTGTGTGTGGGGTGTGGTAGCCTAATGTAGCCCGGAGATTCCTAGCACCCCCTGCCCCGCCGTTACCGTGGCCGCTACCATGGCCAGGAATAGCGAGGCGGCCGGGAACTGGGGGCCATTTTGTGGCGGTTCTTATCATGGGGGTAATTGCCCATAATCCCCACGCTGGGCATGCGGGTTGGGGATCGCAGTTTAGTGGAGTAGTTCTGCAGAGGGCGCTGCTGCCCGCCCCCCGGTGTGTTTCCCTTAGTCGCCTCTTACGACACCCACGGGATGAGTTGGGGTGGTGAAATTCTATATTATGCCGTCACCACACGGCGATTAGGCGACATAGTAATTTAGGACGGGATATTTGCTATGATATAATTTCTAATTAGTGCTGAAAGATCCCCTGAAATAAATAAATGATTTGAATTCTGAATTTTCCAATATGTCGGCACAGTTTTACAGTTTCATTAGAAAACTGACTGACTATATTGTTAATAACAATGATAGTTAGTAGTAGATAGCAGTTTTGATATTGATAGTATACGCCTAAGCGAGTCATGACGTAGACAACCTTCGGTTATTGTTACTGAATAGATCACATGCAACGGAGTTTAGTCAAGAGCGTCTCCACCCAACCCTAGCAGGTCCTGAGCCATAAAGTCACGTGACGACTCCCCCGGGCTGCCTTTTGGTGCTTTCGGACAACTTTTGCGGTTTTTGATGGAAAGGTACGGATTAGCATACCCGGTTTATAGCTAGGAGGGTATTCCTCGGTTACAAACCCAACCAGACGAAAGGTGAAAGAATAATTAAATTCCGTTTTTTACGAGTAAAAACACAGGGAGATTGGAGTTTATGGTTTTTTGTGGAAATAAAAAGGTTAAGACAGGTGAATAATTAATAGGACCTAAGCTTTAAAAAAAATGAAGAATTTCGGAATCCTTTCAATAATTCAATAATAATTTCACCAAGGTATACTTAGTTATAAATGAGTTTACACTAAATTCCTGAATAATTCATAATGCTACATAATTATAATTTGAGAACCCAATAAAAAGTATTAAAATCGGCAGATTAAATCTGACATTTCATGCTCAAGCTCAGGCACGACGCAGTCGATTTAACACATTTTCAGTCAGCTAGGTCACTAACACACTACATGAAAGATCTAGACCTTGCAGTGTGCTAATGGAGATAAAGAGGCAGAGAAGTGTAAAGAAAATATTTAGACAGAAAAATCGAAACGACGAGATTAAGACTGTATGGACAAATCACTAGCACTAAGCGACCAGTGCCAGTTTATAAAATATGCTTCTGTGGTCTTTTTACAGCTTTTACACCGGTTTTGATACAAAAATAAAGTAAGGGATTTTATTTTTAAATATTTTACGCATATATTTGTGTAGGTATTAAAAATGTAAAACAAAGTAAGTATTATATGCCAAATATGAAACTTTATCTATTTGTGCAAAGTATGTATAAGTATACTCTATTGAAGAAGAGTTATAAATTCTGTGAAATATGTATGATCTATGTATATGAATGAAATAATCTTAACAAACAGACAGATTTTGTAAACCATAAGTCGGTAACATTCCCAACTAATCATAATCCATAAAATAAAGAACATAATAAATAAAACAATTTGAGATTGTGAGCATCATTAAAGGACAATGAAATTGTAAATTGGACCAACCAAACTCCACTTTAAACTTACCTGCAAGATAATTAAGTTTAAAAGTACTTAAAGTTTCAAGATTGCTTATTAGTTGCTCTAAAATAATTAGATTTAAACTTGGCTCAATTTTAACCTTTTTGTGAGCTCGAGTATATTTTTTGATATAAAATTTCAAGAAGTTTTAATGTTCGGATAAAGTATAGTTTTTATGAAAATTGGATTTAGTGAAAAGCTTGCTGGAGTTTTCAGATACGTACCTCCATTGAACTTGCGAAATTGAGTCTTATTTTTATGAGTTTAGGTATTTAATGTTCACTGCACAACGCACAAGTAAATAATGAAAAACTAAATATCTTTGATAATACTTTGAAAATTAAAATGATATCTGAATTCCAGAGGTTTTTAAATGTCACTGAAAATATCTAACCCATTATACAATTTCGACATTAAATTCACAATTAAGTTTACAATTATTAATAAAAATTGTTACTAATAAACTTTTCAAAGGGCTGTAACAGGTCGCCGCTTATCGATAAGTTTATCGGCATCGATACACGGATACATGCACAACACTAACTGGCGTGTGTCGCGCGAGTTGTAGATATTGCAATAGATAATCGTATGATATGCGGGAAATGGCGGAAAGTGGTTGTAATATAAATAGATATGTACTGTATTTTTGTAGTATTTAATGTGATCATGGACTTGTCAAACTAGTGAATTAGTTTTATCAAATCTGTCAGCAAATCAGTAGGTAATTATTGAGTTTATTGTATATAGGGTGTCCCGAAACTCAATATTATACCCAAAAACGGAGGACAGTTGGATACATGACGAACCAGAAAAAATGGTCTCGTCTTAAATGGGTTTTGAGCTTTGTAGTTAAATTCTTTATATCCCGAACATAATCCTGAGCGAAAGGCATCGCCGTGCGCCTGTTTGAACTAAATGGAACATTTTATGATAGTGCAATTTTCATATGTATTCGTGGTTTGACCATATAGCGTCATCATCATCATCATCAGCCCATGTTAGTCCACTGCTGGACATAGGCCTCCCCTAATGAGTGCCATAGCGCCCTGTCTTCGGCTTGTCGCATCCAGCATCTGCCAGCAGTCTTTCGCAGATCGTCATCCCACCTGGCCGGAGGGCGTCCTACACTACGTTTACCAAGTCGCGGTCTCCACTCAAGAACACGTTTACCCCAGCGGTTATCGGTTCTTCGCGATATATGGCCGGCCCACAGCCACTTCAGTTTGCTAATTCTCTGAGCTATGTCGATGACTTTAGTTCTCTGTCGGATGTATTCGTTACGAATCCTATCCTTCAGAGAAACTCCGAGCATAGCTCTTTCCATAGCTCGCTGAGCGACTTTGAACAGGTGGACCAACCCTATCGTGAGTGTCCACGTCTCAGCTCCGTAGGTCATAACTGGTAGGACGCACTGATTAAAAACTTTCGTTTTTAAACATTGCGGTATGGATGACGAGAAGACTCGACGTAGTTTTCCGAACGCTGCCCAGCCTAGCTGGGTCCTCCTCTTGGCTTCCTTCTCGAAATTGTTTTTACCCAACTGCAAAATCTGCCCGAGGTAAGTGTACTCAGAAACAATTTCGAGGAGGTGGCCATGTACGATCACCGGTCTTGGATCAATGTGGCCATTGATCATGACTTTGGTTTTATCCAAATTCATGCCAAGACCGATACATCGGGAGGCTGAAGCTAGACTGTCCAGCATCCGGTTCAGCTCCTCTAGCGACTCCGCCATTAAGACTATGTCATCAGCGAATCGCAGGTGTGAGATGTACTCGCCGTTTATGTTGATGCCCTTGTCTTTCCAGTCCAGCGTCTTAAACATATCTTCCAACGCGCTCGTGAACAGTTTCGGGGATATGACATCCCCCTGCCTCACTCCTCTGCGCAGTTGGATTGGTTTAGTCTGCTGGTCCTGTACTCGGACACTCATAGTGGCGGCTTCGTAAAGACATCTCAGCACCTCGATATAACGATAGTCTACTTGGAATCGCTGTAAGGATTGTAGAACAGCCCAGGTTTCAACGGAGTCAAAGGCCTTCTCATAGTCCACAAAAGCCAGACATAGGGGCTGATTATACTCTTCGGACTTCTGTATAATCTGCCTCACTGTGTGAATGTGGTCTATGGTAACATATCCTCCGCGAAACCCAGCCTGCTCCGGTGGCTGAAACTCGTCGAGTCTCCTGGCGAGACGGTTCGATATAACTCGTGAGAAAAGCTTATAGACGTGACTTAGGAGCGAGATGGGTCTATAATTTTTAAGAAGGGTTTTATCTCCCTTCTTAAAAAAGAGCACCACCAAACTCCCACTCCACGCCTTTGGAGTTCTCCCACTGTGAAGGACGGCGTTGAAGAGGCTCTGTAACTCCTGTATAACAGGGTATCCTCCAGCTTTCAAAAGCTCTGATGTTATTCCGTCCTCACCTGGGGCTTTTCCATTTTTAAGCTGCCTCAGAGCTAACACGATCTCGTCTTGACTGATGTCTGGCAGTTCGTCGGTATAGTGGCGTATCAAGGTGGCTCTAGAATCGTGGTCGTCTCGTTGGGAACGGGGGGGCATGTGCAACGGCCATAAAAGTCCTCTATCTCGGCCGATATCTCCGGCTTCGACAATACGGTCCTTCCGTCGTGCGTTGAAAGCTTCGTCAGGTGGCTCCTTCCAAGCTGCTGAGTGAATACTTTGGACCATCGGTTTCGCTCTATCGCCTCTTCGATGAGGCGTGTATTTGAGCTCCGAAGGTCGCGTCGTACCATCTTCGCAATTCGCTTGTTCAGGTCTGACCTCTCTGACGAAGTCGCTTGGGTGGTTTTCCGTCTTTTTGTCATCAGCCGAAGAGTCTCATCCGAGAGTTTGGACTTCTTACCAATACTCTGCTTTTTGCAAAACTTGATGCCCTCGTCCCTCAGTGTTTCTACCAGATTGTGTAGGGTCTCGTCAGCGTCATCAGTGGGTTCCAAGGCAGCGAATCTATCCCCGAGAAGCTGCTGAAACTTCTCGGTGCCCGCCATGATTTGGATTGGGTTCGGTCGGAGCGTGGACTTCATCAGACGGTTTCTTTCAAGCTTCAAATTTATATTCAGAGAGCCTCGAAGGAGTCGGTGATCAGATCCGGTATTGAACCTGTTGATCACTGAGACATCTCTGAATATATGCTTGCTATCCGTCATGATGAAGTCGATCTCATTTTTTGTCACAGAATCGGGACTCCGCCATGTCCACTTCCTTTGGGGCTGTTTCTTAAAGAAAGAATTCATTAAGAACAACCCCTCCTTCTCAAGGAAGTTGACAAGCATTTGTCCCCTGTTATTTCGAACACCAAAACCATGCGGGCCTATTCGGGATTCGTCGCCAGTCTGGGTTCCCACCTTGCCGTTAAAGTCCCCCATAACAACGTTGAAGTTAGCCTTGGTGGTGTGATGTAAGGCTTTGGATATGTCTTCGTACATATCCTCCACTTCATCATCCGAGTGTGTCGAGGTCGGAGCGTAGACCTGAATGACCTTCAAGCTGTGACCATATAGCGTATGAAGAGTTATATTTTTTCGATATACTGATGAGTCTGCGGTAAGTAATACTACTTGAGTGCCATCCCTTCTAGGTAGGTAATTGCTCTGCTAAAACCCATAACATATCGGTAGCTACAACCCGTAAGACCAAGCCGTATTACTGTACGAAGACCAGGACATGTATAGATGACCACGAACACTGACACGGTATGTGCACAGGGTTTGCAAGCACTGGGTCAGGAACATGCATAAGTCCTAATACCGCGTTGTAGCTCGATAATACAACCGTAGCTTACAAAGTAACTTTGCTTAATCGTTATAGAACTATAAATTAGCAATGGTTAAGTGACCTACAAATTGATAGAATATTTAATTATTTGAAGGTTAGGAAAATAATAAGGAGAAGTTTTTAAGGGTCAGGGCTTTGAGACGCTAAATAGGACCACCCAGTGCTTAGCCGGCCAATGAGGCTCATGAGGCAATGATCCTATCCCACTGCTGCACTGCGAGTGCCCTTAGAATGTTTGACGTCAAGTGGAGGATCTGCATGTTTCATGTATAACTTCTATAAAAGACCTTAACAATTACATTTATAGTCCATCTCTTCATCAGCAGCATGACACATCACGATATCAAATGGATGTTGGGTGAGCGGGCATCGCCGTTGGAAGCCGTCCAAAATTTGTTGCCTCTTTGTTGCCATAATAGACTTTTTGTTCCGTGTCCGTGACACTCATTTTAATGGATTTTATGAACTCCTCTGACGTCGACTTTCTTAAATAAATAATTTGGTTAACTTTAGCAAACGTCACTTTTATTCAGCCGTCGCTGTGCAAATATTTTACAAGGGCGGAATTATTAATGTACGTTAAACTTTATTCAGATTGTTTAGTGACAGTATAATTATAACCAAAATAAAATTCGTTAAGGGTCTTCCTGCTTTTTTTCGACAGGATCATAATAGCATAATCGAGTTATCACATTATAAAATCTTAAATACATGAGTAGCAATAAGTTATAATAATTATGGGGCTGAAATTTCGCGTTCTGGATCTAAAATAACAAGATGTTTTACAGTTCACGTTATTCAATTATTCTTTTTATAGTTGAATAACTCTGGTAAAATATAGCATTAAATGACTTTCCATAATTTTACAAAAAAACGACACTGTGTCTTTTTCAAATAATTTAATGTTCACAAATAGATATATGTAGTAACTTAATTGAACAAAGCTCATTTCTATTGGTATGCCGCCAATAAACAATATTTGAGGCAAAAAGCAGTTAAAAAGCAATTCGTTGAGTATGTATCCAACGCAAGAATTTCTTAAAGTTTAATGCTATGTTCACATGCGCGCGTTCAACTCGACATTTAACGTGCACATTCACGTTCACGAGCGTGTGAACAGTACGCCCGAGCCCGTAAACGCGCCCGTGAACGTGAATGCCGCGAACCAAATGCACTGACTGACGCGACGGCGCGTGCGTGTGAACAGCTTGAATTGTCGCCGGCCTGGGACGGGCTGCATGCCGCGCAGCCCGCCAGGCAGCCCGCCGGGCTGCACGGCGCGCATGTGAACATAGCATGATATAACATTGTGAACCATTATCTATACTAATATTATAAAGAGGAAAGATTTGATTGTTTGTTTGTATGTTTGTTTGTTTGTTTGTTTGTTTGTTTGAATTGAATAGGCTCCGAAACTACTGGACCGAGTTAAAAAATTCTTTCACCATTAGAATCCTTAATTTTCCGTGATGAACATAGGCTATATTATATTTTCAAAAAAGTTAGGGATCCGCATGAAAAATTCAATAATTGAACCGTGGGCTGTATATTCAACCTCTTTTTCTATTATGGCGCGTCAGAATAGAAAAAGAGGTTGTATAGCGCACGGTGCTTGCTTTTTCTCTACGGCCAGTGTCAGTTTTGGAATGTTGAGTCAATGTCAAAAACCCTAATGCTGTTAAAAAAGTAAAGATCCGTATGAAAACTGTGAAACCTATCGTTTTAGTGTGTATAATTTCTGAAATTTTTGTTTAATACCCGTGCGAAGCCGGGGCGGCCGCTAGTTAGGTATAATAGCGCACGGTGCTTGCTTTTTCTCTAAGGCCAGTGTCAGTTATGGAGTGTCGAGTCAATGTCAAAAATCCCAATGCTGTTAGAAAAAGTAAGGGATCCGTATGACAACTGTGAAGCCCATCGTGTTAGTGTGTATAATTTCTGAAATTTTTGTTTAATACCCGTGCGAAGCCGGGGCGGGCCGCTAGTCCCGATATAAGTTTAATTCCTACTAGTTAGTTGGGATAAATGTATATAATTAATTTATTTATTGGAAGCCAACATTATGCATACGTACTGTTGGCTTTCTCTGAACACGACTACAAGTTGGTGTTGCATCCAACAAACTGAATAGACAGCACATTGGCGTGCGCAAGAGGAGAGCACAGCATTGCGCTAGAAACATAATAACTTATCCCTTAGGTTCAGAGAGAGTTTACCTGAATCACACCTAAAATACATCTTTCACTACGTCTCACCCCAAAACAGAAGACTTAACCACAGTCTAGAGGGCATCTCACCGGGGAGCAATGAATAAGGACACAATGTTCCTAGAAATGGCATTGGTCGGGAGCGTTTCATTTTGTTTGTTCGGCACTAACGGTCAGGCCATTGGAGGTGAACAAACAGCCAACCTCTGGTGTATTTTCAGGTACTTTGTTACCTAGTGTCATTTACAGTAGTAAAATGCCAAAGAGTTTGTGCTACGTTTACTTCGTTTATTTAATCTGCGTTTTGTTTTAGGTTTGAAAAAAAATAGGAAATACCAAAATGGTCCGTGAAAATTAAGTGTTATCTGTGTGATTCTAACTGTTGGTAGAACAAGCGTTAAAACAATTGAAAATCTGATCAGCTACATAATTTTTGTTTAATCTGACACAAAATGTCAGATTGCAACTCGCTAACCATTTTTTGTGAGACATTAAAATAGCGAGTTCGCTAATTCTCAGGATGATCCACTTTAAGATCTAATTAATGTATAAACCCACGTTGTTTTTGGCTTTTAAAAAATTATCCGAAATAATTAGGAATCTTTTCCTCTCCTTTTGTGTTATACTGTGCAGCCTTTCTCAGCTCCGGAATGCACACCATTTTCTAACACATGTTTACATAATTGTTAAAGTAGTTAAAACTTAAGTTTATAGTACCGAATTTTATTAAAAGTGCAACTTTACCAGCACTTAATTCCAAATTTGACTGCTCCATAAAGTAAAAGAAAACAACAGAATAATGCATAGAGCACTCACATGCAAATAGTGCTTATTTTGTAAGCCTAAAGAAATAAAGTTATTGAATCTGAATCTGAAAATATATTACATTGAGAGCTTTATTTTTTTTTCGAAATAACGCGCAATTAGCTGATGTATAATTAACAATGGCATACTTGGCTGACTTGTAAAAATGTTAAATGTTTCGTTGGTTATTTATATTTATTATTTATTTATTTTTTATTTTTTTATTTAGCTTGGGGCTAGATGATGCTGTGTGGATTGTCCAGCATTATTTATTATTATTATTATTTATTATAAATATATTAATGTTTTGAAACTTACGCGATCTGAACACTAATGATTAGTAATTAACGGGTATTTATCGCGTTTCTTCTTCTTCCTTTCTCGAGTCATAGTCATCTCGTGACCACGACAGAGTGCAAACCTGTTGAAACGTCGAGAAAGGAAGAAGAAGAAACGCGATAAATACCCGTTAACTACTAATCATTATATATATATATATTATTTATATATATATATTATTTATTTAAAATTTATTTAAAGTGGAGGGCATATTTATACAATCCAAAGACATGTTACCCGTTTCTTATTTTTTTTTCAAACTGTATGTTGTAAAGCAAAAAAATATTTTTAGTGTTGAGTCGGCACGAGGGAACCAGTAGGCAAAAGATGACATGCATAGAGATGTTTTCGTGATATTATATTATCGATGTCTAACCAAAATTGAATTCGCTGCCATTGGTTAAGTGAAATACGTAAGACGCGGTCAGCCTCATGTTTATTTATGAGGGTTTATCGACCACCAGTGTACTCTGACTGTAGGAGAGAGCTGAACTGAGCTACCGAGCTACGATGCCAGGAATACTGAACTTTAGTACGAATATAATACGAAACTGTTAGCAAAATATCTTCCTCAGCCGAATCAAACCACTTTATGTTGCTAGTGACAATCTCTGTGGCGCGGCGGGCGAAGTTTACGGGTTCATTTCCCGCCTCGATACAAATGTTTGTACTATCTGCAGATATTTCGGTGTGTTCTGGTCGTTTTCTATTTAAACAAAAATATACATGTAATTTTATGTATTGTATTAAGTATATCAGTTATCTAGTGCCCATAACACAGGCTCAGCTTCGGTTGGAGCTTGATGCTGCGTGGGTTGTTCAGCATTATTTATTTATTTAGTTAACGCTTTCATAGCCCAGCCTTTGCGGCTAGTGCGACCCGGCAGGGACTATCAGCAGTGTTGATACGACATGTGCCTTGTGAGCAAGCATAGTATTAGTGTCTTTTGTTTTTATTTCTTACCTTAATTTCTGTGGATGATAGCCTTATAAGTTATCTGAAAAAAAAAAATGAAATCATTTTTTAATGGAGTTTTATTTTTGCACGAATAAAGGTACTAATATAAAACTTATTCCGTGTAAGACAAAGAAAAGATTTCAGTGCATTCTGATCACAAAACAAATCACCCTGCACAGACAACACCACATAATGCCATCTACAGTCGCACACACAAAGCGTTCCTCGGCCGCACTTCCCGAGGACTTCAAAGTAGCTGCTGTGAGGCGAAACATGCTGTTTGTTGGTGATTCAATCTCATACGACAGTCAGCAACATAATCACTATACATACGAACTGAGCTCAGTTTATGAAAATAATTTGTATGATTAGTATAAAAAGAAGGGACGTATTGTACGAAGTAAAAATTTTACAAGAATCTTGTTCCTCAATATTCAACGACTTTTGTTTTTGTACCCCGACGCCTCTATCCACAGTACACCTTACTATTCGGACATAAAGCTGTTGACAATCGTGTTTAAAGGCCCATCTGAACGTCACAGGAAGATGGAGCTCTTAATGTGCATAGAATCTACATGCTTTGGTGTGAAAACGGTTAAAATATTGAATTTTGTAAATATTACAGATTTAAAACTGGACTGAAAAGAAAAGTATCAACAAGAAAACCACTAAAAGATCAGTCTTTTATGGTATTGAAAATTTGTAATGTCCCTGACCAACGATGGTCAGGGACATTACAAATAGATTCTGGCCATTGGAAGCAGACAATTGATTAACCAAATTATAATTACTTATACACAGTTACTTAGTCGCAAGTTAGCGTTGCATGAGTTTTACCCCAATTAGAATCATAGATCCATGCACAAGGTGTGCAATTTAGTTTAGAAATTATGGCAACAAAAAGGGATCCTCCCTATATGTTCAGAAACCATCATGAAAAGTGCTATAAATATTGTATTGATGCTGATAATTCATACATGACCCCGCGTGGGGTACGCGACCCCCGTGAGGGGTGCCTAAGTATCCTCCTGGGAACAAGAGACGCGGTGGGTTAAAACGATTACTTTTGTTAGAAAGTTTTGAGTCTAAAATTATTATGTCGCTAAACAACGCTGTTGGTTTAACTTCTCTAAATTGACAAGCGGTTGGAATTCTTAGATTTCTTTTCGAACTTTGAGAAGAATGATGCTTCTTGTAACCAAGGAGATTTATTCTTTTGAACGTGTGATTGCTTTTGGATACATATTTTAAGTTTTCAGTAGATCATTAGGAGACACGTGATCTGGTATAATCATTTTATGATCCAAAAGGGACGGCTCTGAACTGTACTGGTAAGGCTACTCAGACAAAATAGTACTGGGAACCAATAAGTTCATTCTAATTCCAAATTATTTCTTATTTCGCTAAAATGGCACAACTGCATATTATTCTTGGCGCGAAATTTGAGATCTATCAGTAAATTACTTTGTTTAGAGTATATGGTTTTATGAAGTAAGTCATCTCAAGTGTGTTTTGTAATTTTCGTAATGGACAAAAACATCAAAAAGAGTTTGTCTAAATTTTGAATTGCGAATGGAATTTTGTGCGCTTGAATTTGTGTCGTCGAGTATTTAATTCTTATTAAATATCGTACTGTGTCTTCGAAATAAATACGAAACGCTACAGTCATGTATCCTATTGCAAAGTATATAAAAATAATCAATATAACACGGTGTCAAAATAGCATGACATGATAATTTTATATTCCAGATAATTTTGGGAAATTGGTTTGCCTGTCACTGTTTCACACTATCTACTCATGTCATCGCTACACGCTACGTGTTCACATGATAGGTAATGTCTAGTTTATAGAATGACTTGTTCTGTGTAAGCGTTTGATTTTTTTTAATAAAAGCACCTGTTTTAGAAAAGGTACACATACTACAAAGTGTTCGTTCTACCTACCTTGTGATGTAGTAATAGATGATGTACAAACACGAAGGTTTATTGTTGAAATGTGAAACTCCAAAAAGCTTAAATCAACCGTTGTATCCGTAAAATTACATTGTATCTACGTATCATCCTATTTCACGGGCACGAAGGTTTATTGTTGAAATTTGAAACTCCAAAAGGGTTAAACAACCGTTGTATCCGTAAAATTACATGTATCTACGTATCATCCTATTTCATTTTCAAATAAGGTCATCATCTCTTTCACATAACAACGATAGGTGTACAAACACACAAACATGACACCCGGATGATGTATTGTACCGCACTGTCCTCGAATGATTCCGGAATAAAATGGACCTAAGGGACCATTCTCCACATTTAACCGGATCGGGACGGAGACCTTAACAATGTGCTTGTAAAACGTTTTAAACTTCCTCGATTATACTCGATTGTTAACAAATGAAAAAAATATGTTTCTGGTACCTTTCATTTTATTTTCCCCTTACGTATCAGTACCCATGTAACGATCGCTGCAACGCAATGCGAATGTAGGGGAATATTATGCAAAAAGTACGCGATAAATGTCTTTATGGATTTTAACTTTTAATAGGTTTTATCTGGTTTTTCTCCCAAATGATGGTGGAATCCATGACGACGTTTAAATCTAGGTAGGTGGGTAACTTTTACTTGCTTTACATAACTTGACCACCTATAAAATAATACCTTGACTGTGACGGTCTTATAAGGACAGTTCACCAAATGGACAATTATTATAATACAAAGGCTTCTAAATTTGAAAATGGTTTTACACAAGAGTCTGACCCAAGGGGACGGACTGATGTCCAAATGTAAGACCGTAAGGTCCTCGCCCGACCAACTGTGAATCAGCGTTAACCGTCGGTTAACCAGCGTTAGCCGTCGATACGCGGGCCATTTTATTAACAATTAATTATGATATCTTCACACGCGTATTTGTTAAAATGTTTAGAACGTGTTTTTATTCGATTCATAATCTGGTTAATGAAATACTCTAGTTCGCAGCTATCTATTGATTCAATTGTAATTGTATCAATAGATAGCTATTATAATAAGTAAATAAATAGTAATAAATAATGCTGGAGAAGCCACACAGTTTCATCTAGCCCCAAGGTAAGCAGAGCTTGTGTTGTGACGACCTCTGTCGCGCGGTGGGCGAATGTCCGCCTGCGACGCAGGAGGTTGTGAGATCGATTCCCGCCTCGGGACAAATATTTGTACGATATGCAGATATTTGTTCAGGCTGTTCTGGTCGTTTTATATGTATGATAAAAAATATATATTTATGTAATAATATTGTATTATGTTTATCAGTCATCTAGTACCATAACACAAATTCTGCTTGGCTTGGGCTAGATGATGCTGTGGGGATTTTACGGCATTATTTATATTATGGGACTAGATGACTAATTATACATACTACAATATATTCCAGATAAATATTTTTTTACTATACATAGAAAACGACCAACCTTCTGCGTCGCAGGCAGACTTTCGCCAACTGCGCCACTGAGGTCGGTTATTATATTTATTTATGTATTTAAAATAAACTTTTTTTAAAAAAATTATCTTGTCCTATCAATATTTATTGGTGTCGCCTATCGCACAAAGTCAACGATTTTTTAAACATATTTGGTGATCAATTATGAAAAGCCTAAACTTTTAACACGATAGAGTCTAAAGTAAGTCGATGGTTCTCTAATCATTTATGACGCTATCAATGTCAAGATAATATCGACTTACTTGCTTTCATAACAATATTTGATGAAATCTTGCACTCTATGCTTAAACAACACAAACAAAACAACAATCTTATTTATAATAATCTCATAAAATATAGAAAAACTACAATGTTTCATATCACTTACAGTAAAACATCGTGAAAGTATCAAGACAACTATTCTTTTACTTTTCATTTGATAAAACAAAGTAATATTTCACTGCACTCTCTGTTCCAAGTAAGAATGCCCTCGACGCAAATGTCTTTGCCTCGACGTTTCTCATACATTAGCATAAAATGAGTAAAAGGTAGCCCCGGATATGTGGAAGAATAATATTTTTAGAGAACCTTTAAATTTGTAAAAATTTGTAAACTGACAACAAACTTGCGAGCGACATCATCTCTATCTCATTGACTGATGAACTCCATCAAAACAGTAAGCTAAACCACAACTTTTGTGTCCAAAGTGCGTTCAGTTTTTAATTTTGTAGAAATATTACGAATTTGTAAAATATTTGCCATTGAGGTTCATACTTATTCGCCGATTTCATTTATGAGTTATTTGGTTGATTTCATAGCGTCAACATAAAAATAGTGGTCCAACAAGCTTTTCCACCATACCATGTCTCAGTGCAACCAGTACGTACGCTAAGTCGTCTTTTGTTTTCCGAGACAGTGACATGTTACCTCAAGGGCTGCTCCCTGCAGGCACTCACGCGGTCGGTACTCGTGGAGAGGACTGGCTGCGAGAATTCAACATTTTCTGAGTGTGAATGTTGAAGAAGTGGGTTTTGGTTTCTCTTTTGATGTACACTCATAAAAATATCAATAAGTTCATAAAAAATAGCGATATACATAAATTAAATACTAGAAATAAGAAAAAACTGGCTGTGCCCATTCATAAATATTAATCTATCATAAACATTAATATTATAGCCTAGTAGTTTAGGCTACATATTAATGTATCTCTAAAGGGCAATGTATACGCTTCTACAACAAAACTCCGAGTGAGTTGCAAATTATCTCTATAAATACGAGTAAATTCAACCATTAGTTGAACTGATACTTAGGAATATTTTTTTTGGGTAAAATAAATTACACTCTGTCTTACTTACTCTGTCCCTTCATCGATTCGATTTTTAATGTAAATTAATTTTGCTTATAAAGAAGCTGTTATTAACATAAACATTAAACAGTTAGACTCAGTCAAGAAAATAATCATCAACCCTACTTTCGTCACCCCTCTCCTCTAATCCCTTTTTTGCCCCTTAGAAAAAAACTACTTAACATTCAATCAGAAAACCTCTCACATGTTTCGTAAATCAGTTTTATTTTTCTTTAATCCGATTTATCTTCTCCTTCTTTATTCATGAGTAGATGAAAAATATTGCATTAGACGCCCGTTAAATTTAATCTGTTTTTCTTATAAGATTGATTTATACAATTATAAGATTTTTACTTCGCCTTACCCTGTTGTTTTAAAGCAGGGAAAATACGTGTAACAATTGTTTAAATGGTTTTTACATTTATTTTCCGTCAAATAACTTAATAAATGTTATATTTTCTTTCCATTATGTAATATATATAATATGCATCTAGGTTGAGTCGACACAAACTTTGAGCCGCCTGTTTGTGGTAAGTATAGGCAAATAAAAAAAAACCGAGGTATCTTTTATGGTGAATCGCCGATCTAAATGTCTTTGTCGTGACTTTATAATATGTACGCTGCTTATCCCAATGTTCACTCGAATAAGTACTCTAAAAGGAAACTCTATTCACAAAGTTCCTTTATGCATACGTAGGGATTAATTTTGAACGCAAAAGTGCTGCTGTGTGTTCTTGACACAGTATATGGCTTTAGTTTAAGCGTTATGCTAGGTATTATTGGATTTCTTAGTAAAAAAATCTTTGAACTATTCATATACACGTAACCATTTAATGTTTTTTTTTTAAACATCTGTACCAATTGAAAACTATAGACTTTTTTCGAAATTTAATTAGAAATTTTTCTTGTCAACATTAATCTAATAGGTTTGTTTATTTACACTTCGTTCAGTTGTAAACCATTCTTGAAAATAATTTACGAACCAACTAAAAAGTATTATAACTAAAACGTTACCGAACATGAATATTCATAAGATTTATTGTCTTCAATTTGGGACCTAATATATAATAAATACCTACATAACAAAAAAGTGATAAGATACAATACTAAAATGTTGAGACATTTTAGTCCAATAGCAATAAATCAAATAAGATAATATACTATCAACTGTTAACTCAGTGATAAATCTCACTTATTTTATTTTCATAAAAGTATTCAACACTATTCCTACTCTCGACGGGTTCAGAGACTGAAACGTTCTGTAAGTATTTGCTTTTTATGCTAGGTCGTTGACCCAGAGACTGTTGGCTGTCCTAGTTTTCCTATGTTTTTTTGTAAAACGCAAACTGCGAGCTATTTAAAATATAAAATGCACAAACAGCGCTTGAATTATAATAGTAATCTTCAGAGATTGTTCTAGAATACGACTCTTATTTTAGAACAATCTCCTACAGTTTCACCGGAATCTGAACAATGTAGCCGTCTTTTGTTTACAGGTTGGCTTATGTCCATTTTGGAATAGGTTAATTTTGAATTTAGAATATTTGATCATACTCGCACTTAACACGTTTGATCAATATGATCTATGAGCGGGACAGCATATCCATTATGACATGTTTCTAAAGAGCAGAAATATTCGGATGGCTTCAAAGTAGGTAGGTACGAGTATTACCTTAAAAAACACCCTTCGTAAAAACGTTGTTTGTTTACAAAAACTTCATCGTTTTAGGTTTTTTTATAAGATAAGAGTTGTCTTGTTGATAGTATTTTTATGAATGTGCCATGAACCATGAAGCCTGTACCAATTGCTAATGGATAAATTTGGTTCTGACGTTCCCAAAAGTTTTATCCAGATCTATCATACTCATATAACTTAATCCCAAATTCCCAACCAAATAAGATTTCCCAAAGTTCTGGTCATTTCAGGTGAAGTAACAAAAAGGGAATATATTCCTCATGGTCCAATGCTCTCAGTAAAAACATGGACAAAAACTTTTGAGATACGTCGTTATGAGGAAAACCCGCGCGGTTTATAGCATGTTTTTCGTTTAAGTTTCGTAAATAGTACACTAAACGATGGCAGAAACCGGGTAAATGCCCTAACTTAGTGGGAGATGTTGTTTGACATAAGTTGCGTTTTATTTTAAAATTTTTGTCAAGGACTACATACTCTTCCCATTCTTACTGTTCTTCTTGCTTTTTACGAGTCAAAATCCTTTTAGATATATACTATATACTGCTTGCAGTAGTGTAAAATCATTTTACTTGGTAATAAGTATCATTATGATATGTTTAGCTGTTAAATTCATACGGTAATGCGTTATAAATTCACCGAAGATTTATTCATCAATCAAATGCTATTTCTTTTCTTCCATTTTAGACAACTGTGAACATGGCCACAATTCTCACATGGTAGGTAATTATGTCAATTTTTGATGACGAGACGCCCTGAATCCGACCAACACCGTACAAACAATTTTGCTCGTGTCACCATTCAACGGAATGGTTCCATCTCTGAATAGGTTGCATTACCACTCCGCCTCTACTGGGCCGAGAGATGTTGACGTACAGCTTTTAGTATGCATGTCTCTTTGTCTGTCCGCTATTATACGTTTCTGTATTTTTGAATTTAGAGTGCGTACTTTTGGGGCGTGGGATGATCAAATGTCGTTGGTTTTGTGTTGTTACACAATATTTTTAGCCTATGTGCTTCGTAATCAAAAATCTAACATTTTACTCAGACATCAATAGACTGCCCTAATTTACTTAAAATATAGGTTTCGAAATCTTTATGGTCACGCTTTGTCTGTCCTTTTTATTATCTTAACAAATACTACATCAATAAACGTCGATAATATATCTATACTAATATTTAAAGAGGAAAGATTTGATTGTTTGTTCGTATGTTTGTTTGTTTGAATTGAATAGGCTCCGAAACTACTGGACCAATTTGAAATTTTTTTTTACCTTTAGAAATCTAAATTTTTACAAAGGCTATATAATATTTTCAAAAAAGTTAGGGATCCGCATGAAAAATTCAATAATTGAACCGAGCGCTGTATATTCAACCTCTTTTTCTATTATGGCGCGTCATAATAGAAAAAGAGGTTCCCGTACCGTACGCTATATATTCAACCTCTTTTTCTATTATGACGCGCCATAATAGAAAAAGAGGTTGAATGAGGCGTACGGTGCTTGCTTTTTCTCTACGGCCAGTGTCAGTTATGGAGTGTCGAGTCAATGTCAAAAACCCCAATGCTGTTAAAAAAGTAAGGGATCCGTATGAAAACTGTATAATTTCTGAAATTTTTGAATAATACCCGTGCGAAGCCCGGGTGGACCGCTAGTCTATTGTAAAAAGGTAATAATTCTGACATTACCAAACAGTTTTTGAAATAAGACCATGTTTTATACTTTTTAAACACATTGAAAAGAATCGAAAATTTACTAGAACCTTCTCCCTAATTGCAGAAGTAACTGATACCTTACGCTATTTGTATTATATAATCGACAAAAGCTCGAAACCCTCTACGTGCAAGTTCTTCTCGCAATCGAGGAATCTGGTTTTTGTTATTATCAGTGTGTTTTTTTCTAAAGTAGGTATAAACGTTTTTGATAGGATTGGATTTTTGTAAGATGTTAAAATATTATTATTATTCTTAAAATATTTTTTGCCACACATTTTATTTGCATTTTCTTGTTATGTTCTTCTTTTTCCGTTTCAATAAAAATCCCAAAAGCCTCGTAAAAAGATAAGACCGTAAATGAAAATGCGAACTTACAGACATAATCGGATTAGTTCTCAGAATATAATTAAAACTCAACTTTTTAGTGCCTCACTAACAGCTATTGCATCTGTGGTTTAGCTCTAATAAGTGCTGTATTAGTCTGTGGCCTCGTAAAAATCCCGTTCTTGTTGTAGTTTATAATACCATTTTAATATTTTTAACGATTCTGCCAAAGTTAATCAAAAAATTTAAATTTCTGTTTTTATTTAATTTACAATTACTTGACGAATTTGGTTAATCATTTCAGGAAATCCCTTTGGGATCTTCATAGAACAAACAGAATCGCAAAGTCACATAATTTTATTTTTACACCAGGAGCAGCTGGATTTTTAACCCAGATTGGCTTGAGAGACTCTCGAAAGACTTGTAAGTACACAGAACTGTTTCAAACTTTCAACCTGTCAGCCCACGATATATTCCCCCGCCCGCCCTAGCGCTGGCGGGCGGCGCGGTCACACACAGAACAAATAAGAAAATAAACAAAAGTTACCTGACGTCGCAGACAGTTACATTTACTGATGGATGTGAGCTTTACACTAAATGCACGGACAGAGATGGAGCTAGGACGTTGGTTGGTGAGCAGTCTTTAGTTACAACGCTACTTATAAGCTGTGTAGGTATTGTTAGAGGATAGCTTAGAAAAAACATACAATTTAATGTGATCTTGAAAAGTAAGTAGATGTAATGTATTGTATGTAAGGGCTGCTTCTGTTTAAAGAGTAGGTAAGCTAATTTTTCTAGAAATGAAAATAACTAAAATTACCTCTTGAGGGTTTTTTAAGAAAGTTTGCTGTACCACTGCAGAAAAACTCACCTCTTATGATCCCCTATGACCCCCCCAACGACCTAAGTCCGTCTCTGTACGCACTACCCTCGTCTGTCAAAGTAATGGACGATTAAGTTGTTTATTCGAGATAAACATGTTCACAGTAAGAAAGACATTAACTTGAGAACAAGGAATAAGTTATTGTGTTTTGATGTCAATTATGCGGGAGATATTAATGCTCCTGCAGTAAAACTATTTTTTCTTTGAAACCATAAATAGTCAACGTATTTTTTGATGCAGTATTATAATACTGAAGGTTGGTTCCAAAGATTTTATATCGTTTTACAAAATATGTCATCCCGTGACCACGACAGTGTGTAAACCTGTTGAAACGTCGGGAAAAATAGGTGATTAAACGCGATAAATACCTGTTTAAAATAATACTAATAAATATGTGTTCAGATCGCGTAAGTTTAAATATATTTAATATAATTATGACAAAAAGCTAAACATTGTATAGGAGAAAATCTGCGTGTGGAATAAACGTGGCATATTGTAATAATATCCGGTACCTACACATTGTTCGTGTTCATGTCTAACAGAAATTATAGCATCTTAGTATTTCCAGGGCTTGCAGAGCGGCCACGCAAACTTAAACTTTATCCTCAGCTTCTTAGGCAGATAGTTCAGTGAATCAAGATATCTTTTGGTTAAGGTATTTAATTTCTGTATCACGGAGGTAAGTTTCTAGGAAATAAAGGAAAAAAGTCTCGAATCATATCTTTACACTTTGATATGAAAATAAATGATGCACGCCTTTAGTTAGTACTAAGGAAAGTTTGAGAAAATTGTTCGATTTTATATTGTAGGTATGTTAAGCTAATATCTCTTCTAAACGAACACGAAAGAATAATCTCTTTAACGTATGGTTACCCATGAATAGGAAAAGTGAGCCTGAGTGCGCTGACGAACCGATATGGAATATTTGTACAATCTGCAGATATTGATTTGTTCTGGTCGTTTTCTTTGTATAATAATAAATATCTAATAATACTGTACCTCTATTATGTTTATCAGTTGTCTAGTACCCATAACACAAGCTCTGCTTAGATTGGAGCTAGATGAAGCTGTGTGGATTGTCCGGCATTATTTATTATTTATTTAATTATATAACTGAAGAATAGATTTCATGCGATTATGTTGTGCGTAGTGTAATTCACTTGTGTAATACACAAATATAAAAAAAAACTATTAAAACAAGCAATAAGACAATGTTGAACATATTTTTATCACAATGAATCACAATGCTCTGGCTATTGACGGCACGCGTGGTGCAGAAACGTGCAGCGAATTACAATGGAGCACTTTGAAGCTAGTTAGAGCAAAGCTCAGTGAAAAATGTTGGTGCTGGCGTAAGATTTTGACAAGTGTGTCAGAACCACAATTTATTATATTGAGAATTTTTGCTAATATGAGGCAGAAATCCCTCGCATGTAGATATATAGATTACAACTCGAAAACATAGTAAGAGTGTTACCAAAACAAACCAGTGTTCCTTACAGCTCATAAGTAAAGTAAACAACGAACCCTATTTGTGTTGGGAGAACACCAACATTTGATGCCACGAAAGATAAAGATAAAAAGGGGTAAACAATTGTAAAAAGAATTTTGAATACGAGCAGAGCCTCTAGATTTAGTTCAATTCTGCTACAAAAAACATAAGTTTATACGATGCTTATGTCTGTTTGTCTTACATTTATCTACCTTGAAGGTGACAAATCGCATTAGACGATGCATTGCTCTTGTGACACTCGACACGCACAAGTTGTACCCGTAAGGACAGAAGGTTTCGTAGCGATGCTGAAAGTTTCACAAGTCCCAGTTGTCATCTGACCCCTATTTTACCCGATAGTCGGATAAAAATAGGGCTGTCCATTATTTTCACCATATCACATTAGTTGAGAAAGTTTAGTTTTCTCAGTTTCATCAATTGCTATACATAATTGCAGAAATCTCTGCGGGTTGTTTTGTTAGTAAGCAAGCAATACCCATAAACAATGAAGTGGACTTTTGGATTTTCGCCTTTCTGCGGTACACAAAAACACGATAAATGTTTGAAATGGCACTCATAGAGACAATTTGTGTGTTTTGATCATTTCACCGAAAACCAAGGTCTACCCTTCTCACAGTCAATATTCCTTCTCAAATAAAGATCAATTTCATTTGGTATCTATTTCACTTTCATCTATTTTTACGATGGAAATGAATAGGTATACATGTATTTTTCCTTAAAATACGTAAATATTCTCAAAAGATTAGATAATGAAGGCAGGTAAACCATTAAATAGTTAGTTTATAGCTTGTTGTGTTGTGCTGGAGTAGTAAAGAAAGGCTTTTATAGCTGAGATTTATAGCGTCTGGAACTTAAATATATCTACTTAATAAACGTACAATGTGTACAATGTGTGTAAAACGCCCTTATTAACTAATAATTCAATGAAATAACGAAGTTGAAAGTCACAACATATATATAATACAATGACACATTTCATAATGAATTTAATAGATTGCGAGGCAATGCAGCCGGCATCTTGGGTACACTTCCAAGTGGTATTGATAGGATCAGTTGAGCTACCTGTAGTTTGTTTGCAACAGTCTGCAGTTAGCTCAATAGTTTCAACTGTAAATACTAGCTGTAATTTAGTTAGATAATTGTAATTTTCTTTGTGAATAAAGTATTTCTTGCCAAAAAAAAAAACGTATATTAGATATTTGAACGGGACACTTAATTGTGTGAAGTTAGGTATAATGTAGAAAACTATGAATTTCAAATGATACGAGACTAGCGGCCCGCCCCGGCTTCGCACGGGTATTAAACAAAAATTTCAGAAATTATACACACTAAAACGATGGGTTTCACAGTTTTCATACGGATCTTTACTTTTTTTAACAGCATTGGGGTTTTTGACATTGACTCGACATTCCAAAACTGACACTGGCCGTAGAGAAAAAGCAAGCACCTTGCGCTATACAACCTCTTTTTCTATTCTGACGCGCCATAATAGAAAAAGAGGTTGAATATACAGCCCACGGTTCAATTATTGAATTTTTCATGCGGATCCCTAACTTTTTTGAAAATATTATATAGCCTATGTTCATCACGGAAAATTAAGGATTCTAATGGTGAAAGAATCTTTTAACTCGGTCCAGTAGTTTCGGAGCCTATTCAATACAAACAAACAAACAAACAAACAAACAAACAAACAAACAAACAAACATACAAACAATCAAATCTTTCCTCTTTATAATATTAGTATAGATAAGGTATAATGAATTTTCTTATCCAAGCGTTTCCTTTCATTGCCCACTGGCGTGGATAAGCAAATTCATGGTGATGTTTAAATTCTAACCATCATTCGAAATTCAAAATAAATGAACTATGCTCTGAAACCAAATATCAAAAGACGGCCCTTTAATAAAAGCCAGTGTGATTTAGCTCAAGATTAAATATCAACGATTTAATACAACGACAATTTCAACGTGGAATTGTCTTGCACAAAATCACATCCTTATAATTTCCAATAACCACCTGTCCAACCTGAAAAGAGCTGTAATCACAGGACTTAACGGGCAATTTGCGATGCATTAAATCACTGAGCTCCTCGTTTCTACATGACGGGCGAGGTAAGCTTTACATTGTCAAGTACGATATTGAGATTCTTTGTAAATGGTACTGACAAACATTTTCCTTGGCTTCAAACAACCTGTACCTAATCTCGTCTTTGCATTGGTACATACAGTAAAATAAATGCAACCTGATTTAATTCAAGAGCAAATAGTAAATTTGAAAAGTTTAAATTTTTGACATAACCAAAAATCTTTTTCAGTTTGTCTGTTACTATTTATTGCGTTATTATGTGACTTTGGTCGCGTAAAATATTTATAGCAGCGAAAAACTATTCTTCTCAATAACCTTCATACTAGACTGTTAATTTTAGTTTTTCAGTTTAAATCTTCTCTTTGAATGACAGTTTTAAGGGGAGTTCTTACAATGTCAGTGTCTATGATCCATGTGCTCATCTTTCGTCCGTGTGGCAGCGAGGAGGATGCTGGACAGTATATGCATAAAATAGAACAAATGGTGCTCAGGTTCGCAAAGGTCATTTTCGTTCAATAAAATAAAATTACTTATAGGCGATATAATATATTTTCTCGATAATTTGAGAATATAAGTAATCAAATAATGTATTTCTGATTTATTATTCAAACATGTTTCCTTGACGTTTGTGTTTTACAAAGCTATATTCTTCCTTGTTTTATTTTTAGATTGTGAGCTTTCCATTTCCAGGACACGTAATATATTAGGTACTTATACTTGCTTACATACGAAATAGGCGTTTTGTCATACTGGCCACTTTGATCTCAAATATCTCGTCTTTGGTTAGGAATTCCAATTTCAAATTTATATAGCTCTTTACTCATGCATTTGTTTTTTGAAAACCATCATCCATATAAATATTTTTCCATCTTTGGATTTTTCTTTGCGTCACTCAGTTTACAAAATGGAAACCTTAAAATATAGCGTTATTTACGAGTACGAGTCCCGCCGTGGCACCAGTGCTGCAGAAACGGCTCGAACGATTAAAGAGTGCGTTTTTGGTTCCAACGTTTTCTTCTGGAAATTTCGACCTGCAAAGCAAGCTCCGTGAGCGGCCGGAGTTCAAGGTTGAAAAGTTGAAAGCTTTTGTGAACGAGGTTCCATCGCAAACCACTTCCGAGTTAGCTGCAGGCTGCGGTGTCAGTGACAAAAGAAAAGAGTTTTAATCCACTTGAAGCAAGTTGGGAAGGTGAAAAAGCTTGAAAGGTGGATCCCTCATGAATAGAGTGGAGCAAATCGACAAACGCGCGTAGACTGCTGCGTTACATTAGTCAACTGGCATAATAACGAAGGGATTTAAATCGAATTTCCTGTGATGAAAAGTGGATCTTGTACGATAATCGGAAACGCTCATCGCAATGGCTGAACCCTGGCGAACCAGCTAAATCCTGCCCCAAGCGAAAACTACTTGTGAGCGTTGGACTAGTGCCGGTATTGTTCACTTCAGCTTTCTTAAATCTGGCCAGACGACTACGGCAGATGTGTATTGTCAGCAATTGCAAACCATGATGGAAAAGCTAGCTGCTAAACAACCAAGGCTGGTCAATCGCCATAGGCCGCTGCTGCTTCAGGACAACACTAGACCACTCACTGCAAAACAGACAGTTACCAAATTAGAAGAATTTCAATTGGAATGTCTAAGACATCCACCGTACTCCCTGGACCTTGCTCCAAGAGATTATCTTTTTTTTCGAAATTTGGATAACATCTTGCAAGGAAAAAAAATGAACGCCGATGATGCAGTCCAAAGTGCCTTCAAAGATTTTATTGATTACCGTTCGAATGGTGTATATTTTGAAAAAATCGACTTTAGGTTACTCCCTTACAAAACGCCAATTTCTTATGTTAGGACTAATATATTGATATTTATGGTTTTATGTTTTATAAAGCTTATAGGACTCTATAAGAGCTTTACATTCGTTGGGTGTACAAAATGAATATTTTAAAAAAGTAAGTAGGTACTTACCTATATAATAACAAAAGTATTGTTCCTTTATTCGATAATTTACTCAAGTTTCAGCTCGAAATTCAGCGATTGAAAGCCTAAACGGCAGGTGATAAACGATTCTTCCTCCCCCCCTCCAATACGTCTTGTAGGGCCGATTAGGACTAGGGCGGATTACTTATCTCATTTAACATCTGAAGTTGGGCAGTTTAAGGGTACTTTACCCGGGGTTGGAGGGTAAGTACTCATAAGTTTCATATGAAACTTTAAACGAAGGTAGAGTTCCGGTTTCGTGATCGATTCGTGATCCTGTTCCGAAAACCTTGACGTGTTTAAGCTTTCGTGTACAGGCTGTCAATTAGAATAGCTTATAACTGTTTATTGCAAAAAGAATCATCACAAATAATTACATAATAATATGAAATTATTGACAACATGAAACTTCAAATACTTCAAGTATATGTAAGGGCTCAGTTGCCTAAACTAAACTTTAAAGTCTGTGACAAAGGCAGCAGTGCTCCAATTATCTCAAATCAATCACAAACATCGTTGGCTATAGGTGGAATCATCACAAAGATTACTTGCCTAACATTTAACTGCACTATAATGGACCATCAGATAAGTGATTTTAAAATTTACATATTATTCATTCTCCGTTTGATACATTTGTCGCCTACACATGTCAGGTTTTCGGGATTCCACGGGTACCTATTGGGCCAAGTGGTTTATTTTTAGGAATCGATTTACGGAACCTCTAAAGCATTTCTTTCACTGATCCCTTTGAAATAACAAGAGGACCAAAGAAACTTGATACAGGATAAACAGCGCAGAAACGGATGTTGCAATTTTCATTCTTCTTCCGTCATAACAAAGGTGATAAAGCAAACCGTAATCGTATCATAAAGAGCTATTGACACCATAACGAGGGGAAATATTCTACTGTGGGTACAAATAAGCTGACATGATGATCATGTTTTAAACCGGTACTGTGTTTTTCAAATCAAATCAAATCATTCATTTGCCTAATATATTATTAAAGGTATGTACATGCAGATCTTATAACTGCAGTAGTTTCAATGTATTCAACCTGCAAGCAGGTGTGCAAATATTAATTGCATTGAATCAAAGATGGAAAATAATCAAATAGGTAATCATGAATAATAAGAATAACGAAAATACAAATAAAAATAATAATATAGTTAGCTATGAGACAATCAATACAGGCAAAAACTTTATGTGTACACTACATAATAAAGATATTCATACGCATCCGCCGCCGGTACCCCGCGTGTATCTGTGTCACATCCCGCTGCACGAGCCCTTAGCCCGGATGTGTCTGCGGTGTGCTGAGGGAAACTCCACAGGAACGAAAGTCTTTTGTTTTACTCCAGCCACAAGGCTGTTCTTATTGCGTACTGGAGAGGTATATTTAACAATTATATGCTAAATTCTAGAAAACCTGGGATGAACTTCCCAGAAAATATTCATTTTGACCAGGCAGAAATAAAATTATTATCAAACCTGGCTATAAACTGTCCATCAACATCTGCAACAAGCTAACTAATGTAATAATGAAAGACATTGATTCTAATTCCTTTTTTATATTTTTTTTTAGCTATAAGAAAAACCGACCTACATATGACTGACTACCTAACTGACTTACAAATTATTTTTATTTATTTACTTTATTGCCATCCAAAACAGAAAACTATCTCATTACTACTATTATGATATTACGTTTATTTATTTATAAATTTTATTTAATTATGGGTTCTATTTTACAGCATAATATTTATTCGTTGATAATAATCATTTATTACACAAACGGATAAACCACTTTTCGGCCATTCAATTATTGTCTTAAGAAAACAGACAAAGTGACAATAAACGATTACTTCAGCATCTATAAAAATATTTTATGCAGTCTGACAATACGATGGTACCATATCACGAGTGAGACATAAAATTTCATTTCAGACAGATATCAAATGATCCAATAATATGAAACAACCTACGAAACTACTACGTGACAAATTAAGAGCCATGAAAAACAATACAACCCCAACTATTCCGAGGAAGCAGATAAAAGTAACCGGAACTTAGCAACAACTCCACCCGAACGTGTTTGCGGGCGGCAAGCTGAGCTGCCTGAAGATATTATAGCGAATGGCACGAGCGAACTGACCCGGTGGCGTGACGTCAGACATTTAGTTAGTGCAGTAAGTATAGTAGTAAGACGTCACTCAGCAAACGTAGTGTGCTTGTGCTCTGTGGTAGATGCGATGAGTACAAACAAAAGACTGCTGGGAGATGCTGGTTGCCGCAAGCGGAAAACATGCCATATATTATCTTCATTTACTATCCAATAAGCTACAAACAATCTTCATCGAGAAACTTTAATAAGCATGTAGGAAGAACTTTAATAATAATATTCATATATCTTGCTTGCTCTAATAGAAAGTTTGCTCAACTACCTATGTCACTCACTGGCACAGCTTATCCCATATTACATGACCCCATATGCCCAGAAAGATTTACGTCTCCGATTTTCGTAATATTTGCATATGTTGTTCTTAAAGGAATATAATGAGACCCATATTCTTTTATTTCGTGTTTCAGTTACTGAAAGTTCCTTTTTTTTGAAGGGTCACTATCGACCCCGCGGGCATATAATGGTATGACAACAGTGGAAAATATATGGGTAAATTAAAATGTGTTTTCTTTCGCGATATGAGGTATATGACGCATTGTGAAAACAAATAATTCAAAGCAGAACGCTTGACCATTTTATGTTTTTAGTTTTAAATGTTTTTAAATTTCTGCCTATTTTTTGGTTCATGTGTTTCCAGTAGACTCTTCCACACTGTTATAAGAAATCTAGGCACTGATATTTCATTCATGCAAAGATTACTCACGCCATTAATTATACCGTTTGATATTAATGAAACGGTATAATCGCGTGAGTAATATAATGGCGTACTAGCCTAAATTAATATCCTATTAGGAAACCCGCTATCACTTGATCTCGCTACAATCAATACAGGATCAAGCCGCTAAGCCACTAAAACAGCATTAGGCGCTGCGACGGCTCTTTGCGATAACCTTTTGATCAGTTAAACAGCTCTTTGAGCGCTTCTGGTATTGTCGCGGGGAATATCCTTACTCTCCTGAGGCGAACATGGCAGTATGATGAATCTTGAAATAGCTGTCACAGACATTTTAAGATAAAATATAGTTGAGTCCACTTGGAACAATCATTATCATAGGAATTGTAGAAACGATTTTTATCAAACAAAGATAAAAAATCAAAACCAATTTACTTGTGATGCCATAAAAAGTCACACAACCACATCCACACATCAAATAATAAAACAGTTTTTTGTCGTGGGTCGAAAAGCACACATTTTCCCCTGACAGTCCATAAATCAAATTGTATTGTAGTTCAGTGTTGAAAGTTTACTTGCAAGCTCAAAGCGCCTCGCTTCAATTGTCACTAACGTATGTATGGATGGAAGTTGATCGGTTGTCTATCTGCGGAGCGATTACGCTATCCTCAATGGATCCATGTTTGACTGGGCAATAAAACATTATATTAAAATTAATGAAATTTGGAGTGCAATGTTGCCAGTTTAGCATTATAAGGCTATTTCTGGCCATTTTCATGTGTTTTTTTTTATTTCACAATTAATTAGGACGACCAACTTTAACAAAGAATATAATGGAATAATACCGAGCTATTATCTGGGGAATATTACCTATCAGTCGTCCGCCCAGACATAATCCTTAGAACCATCGTTCTTAGTGTGGATTATACAAAATGGATTACTATTACAAAATAAACAATATCTTTTGTCATATAAAACCGATTCATCGATTCATGATGTAGTATTGAGTGTGACTCGAACTACCAAACAAAAAATAATAATGGCGTGGACAAAAAAGGGATATTTTTCGATCTCAAACTTTTTTACTCGACTTCCTAATGACTTTATCAAATTTGATTTGGCAACACTGTGGTGTTTTGGTTTGCTCTGTCTATTAATTAACATAGACATGACAATTGACATTTGTTAATCGACCATCAAAAGAGTTTTCAAATGTCAAAAACAGACTTGCAGCTGACTGCTACATAATAATTTTCGTATTGGTTCTAAAAGCTGAATTATGTTTCCTAGGTACTGTTACTGTTTCCTCATATCGACAGGTACCAAAATTATCAAACCAATTTCTGATACAGACTACGGTCAAGAATGAACAAAATCTCTCGGCGTAATAAAGGTAGCTCGAAATTTATTCGAAAAAAATTCGTAGTTAGCTCACATTTATTAATAAAGTCGTTTGTTTATTGATTGCTTAGTCCTCACAAGTCTATTAGGGAGAGTCGTAGTACAATTTTTGGACAAGCGGGCAAAAAACGTTTGTCGAACTCGCGTTGTTCACTCCAACATGACGACCAATGGCCAACAAATGAATTCACTATTCAATAAACCTTTAATTGTGAATTTATATCAATAAGGTAGGTTACCATAGCTGTAAATTGAATGCCTTTACCTTTAAGTAAACTCGGTTACCGTTAATCTATGCAATGGAGCTGTCAAATATCCCAATGCATTAAGCTCGCAATGCAGTCGAGGGTTAGTCCTAAAATTGTGGTGCAATTGCAGAGATCAATCCGCTCCGTAACCAATTAAGGCGCGTTTGAATGGACAAGTGACTATCCTTAGTCTCTAGCTTATTTATGAAACTATTTTTACCATAATATAGATAATATAATAATAATATAACAATGCTGGACAATTCACACGTACGGACGTTCATGATGCTGTGTGGATTGTCCAGCATTGTTATATTATACATCATCTCGCATCTGCAATAGAGTACTGTAACTGCAAATAGATGTAGCCGCATTTTAAAACAGCTATATAAAATTGAACCTTTATAACAACACGTTTAATTCATCGACACATCCACAATGACGCTCCTTCTAACTTTCACAGAATAAGATTCGTAAATCTAGCTGGTGGGTAGTAACATCATCATCTAAACGCACCCCGGAACGGAGCAGACCAGCTCAAACGGTGTAATTGGTGACCATTGTGTGTGTGACGTGCAGCGACCTCACGACCTATAAATACTGAGTTTAATGCTATTGGCCGCTTTCAATGCATTTTCCCGATTTTATGCACGTTTTTATGTCGTTCTGCAGTTTTTGCTTTTCGAATTTGTGGGTGAATTACAGAAACGCATTAGTGGGTGAAGTACCGGAAAAAAACTTCAAAAGCCATACCTTCGATATTACTTTCTGCTTCGTAAATAAACTTGAGCATTTACATTTCTAAAAAAACCTACGTAAGCAAAACTTTTAGCATTATTTTGTTCTATGTTGTTTAGTGTAAAATCACAAATTAACAAGTTAACAAAGATCTCGCTGTGGTTTGTAAACATAGGTAATAAAATAAAATATTCATCGAAAAATCTCAAATGAAATAGCAAAACTAAAAATAAAAGGGTTCCATAAATCAAATAAACCGACCAAAGAAAGCTGAAAAATGTCTCAGAATAAACTAAAGTTACACCTAAAGCAATATAGGTACGTATTTGAGCATTATTATATCAAACATATTTCTTCATATAAACGTTTTACGAAATTGCTTTGTCAAATGAAATTCATAGAAGTTAAGTTTGAACGGTACAGCTATTGTTTATAAGGTATTCCAATCTTCAGGCACTACCCGGGAGATGGTAAAAGTTTTACGATCCTCAATACCTCTGGGTTGTTTCGTCCGAAAATTGGTAATTTGGTAGAAAATTTGTTAGCGTAGGATGTCTGCCACAAAATAGATAATGACTGTTCAACGCCAGAAAGTTCACTAGAGCTGTTCTCAAGATTCAATTTGTATCATAGCTTTGACTTTTTACCGTCAAATTTAATTAACATAAACCAGAAAATAATATCACATTAAGGACCTCAAGGAACTAGAAAAGTAGCAAATAAACTCCATCGCTAATAAAATCATAATATTTTGTTTCCTTTTGTTCTTCATTAAACTTTACCTTATCCTGGTTAACACAATATAAACACTAGAAGATGCGCTATTTACTATTTCAATTTAGCTTTAGTTTCCCGAAAATATATGTTTATTCGTTTGGAAGCAACAATAAGTCAGGGCCTAATAAGTAAGATCAACATCAAACCTCGTAACCACATAGTTCAAGACTGACTTATACCTAGTCTACATGCGTTGTCGGTGAATATGAGCCAACCCTGCTTCACCTGCTTGCACTTGAGAGCTTTTCTATACTAAGTACCCAATAAAGTTTCTTTAATACCTGATCTATGCAATAATTTAAATGTGTTAAAGCAATACTGAAATGTTAACGCTCATTGATCTAATTGAATGAATTTGAACATTTAAACATGCAATTTTTGTAGAAATTGTCGCCAAGACCTATGGCGACACAAACATTTTTCGTTTAAATCAACTAAGTCCCAAGTTCTGGGTACAATTTCTAGTTCCGGGCACAGCTTTAACAACGGCATATATAATGTTTAAATTAACTTCAAAATGTTCTTCTCATAAATAGAAAACATACGTTGCAGTTTTTTGATGCGAACTTTAAATACTACAACTTTTTGTGGGACACTAACAAAGAACCAAATGGTGTTAGCAAATAATGTCGCCGGGTGTAAGCCAAACAAGCGGTTAACTGAATGGTAGATACAATAGCAGCCCATATTTCAAAAGGTCACACGGTCAACACCCGCAAAAACACCGGCAGTAAAATACACATGGTAATGTAAAAACAATGAAATATGTGTTTTCCGAGGGCTGAGAGGAATGCCAAAAAACTGGTGTGGAATTAATGGTGTAATGCACACATGATACCTAGTCACACGATAGGGTACACGGCTGGAGATTCGGTACAATCTGACACCCAAGCAGATTAAAATATGTCAAGTAGATAGTCTTATTTTATGTTCTTAGGAGTTATTTAGTGTATCGATTTGTTAAAATAATGGTCTGAGCTATATTTTTGGGGACAAAATCAAATGACTGTTACTGCAATGAATAACTGGGCTACCAGTTATTGATTCGTTTTATCATTGTGATGGACAAAAGTTTTAAATAATAATATGACATTACAATTGATATTATTATTATTTTTGTCACTCGATTTATCATTTGTTATTTTATGTACTAAACATTTTGAATTTTTTATTAGTTACTAACAAAATGGATGTTATGTTTGAAATAAATAATTTTTCAATTTCAAAAGCTAAACAAACTGTTTTTGGCCTGGGTTGCAAATTACAGCCGTATATCCGTGCTTCTCCCACCGTGATTTATAAGGCCATTATATTATCTCCTGTCAGATTCCCACGTTTCCTCCAAACTAGGGTAAGATCCGGTTTTATTGGGCAATAAAGAAAATCTTATCCTTTGACGTGTTAGTTTTTTTTTTCTAAAGCTGGGTATAGTCACACACATGTGACTCCTAATAATTTACATGAAACGTGATAAACATGAAACGTCTACGTTTTTCCGTCGTTTTACACGAGTTACAATATGTTACTGGTTATATTATGTATGTCAACTTTCATCTTAGAATTTTGAGCACATTTTGTAAACAATATTTTAAGAAGAGATAATAATTATCGATAAAATACCTTTTACTACTACTCCTTACACAAAAGTTTTTTATTGATGATTATGATATTGTGAAAATTACGGTAAAAGAGTATGTTTACAAATTATAACTAGTATTTACAACTGAAGTAATTGAAGCTCACTGCAGACTGTTGTAGCTCAAATTATCAAAGGAACAAAATAACTTATCTAAAGGATTAGTGACTAGAAATAAAATTTATAAACCTGTTCAAAACAATTGAAAAACCCTGAAAATACACGAGAAAATAATTAAATAAAACATTACAACGAAATTAAATGATGTATGTTAATTTGCTATTTTAATTTATTTTGACGCGTGAAAACATAACGGCAAACGGCAACAAAAACATACAGGGCGTCCCATCGCTATGCCACATGGAGGGAAAGTACCTTAAATATTGTAGATAGACCATTTTACTGAAAGAAGACATTATTTTAATTTTAAAAACAATTTAAACTGCACTCATAGATTTTTTAATAGTTACATATTTGAACCGGGAACCGAACCCGCTAGAAGGGGAAAATAATTAGCCTGTAGTTTTATTATACCTATCGAAAGGCTTCATCGTAAGGAAAAAGCAAGTGGCAGTGGGCCACCCATATTTCGCGAAGAACCGATAACCGCTGGGGTAAACGTGTTCTTGTATGGAGATCGCGGCTCGGTAAACGTAGTGTAGGACTTCCTCCTGTCAGGGGGGATGACGATCTGCGAAAGTGCTGGCAGATGCTGGATGCGTCAAGCTGAAGACAGGGCGGTATGGCGCTCATTAGGGGACGCCTATGTCAATATGTAACATAGGCTGATGATTATGTGGGTAATCTTATGAGAAGGCAACCGTTGCATAAGTATCTAGAACTAACTTAAACGTATTATACACTCGCATATTATTTATACAGTCCTTATCTACTGTAATTGCGTCCACGACCGAGACGTAAATACGCTGCGCAGTTTACGGAGACTCTTGGCAGTACTCCACACGCCCTGATTTAACGTTGTATAGATAATGTCACTTAACTTTTTCGGTGCTCAGATTATAAAACTTGATTGGTGTAAATGTCAAATGACAACACTTAAATATCATGCATGAGTCTGGCTTGACTGGACATCTTTGTGAGCGAATATTTGTCAGATACTCAGAAAGTTAGAAGGTTCGAGCCAAGGGTCAATTTTATGGTATGCTAATGTCACATATCTGGGTTAATCTATACTAATATTATAAAGAGGAAAGATTTGATTGTTTGTTTGTTTGTTTGAATTGAATAGGTTCCGAAACTACTGGACCAATTTGAAAAATTCTTTCACCATTAGAATCCTAAATTTTCCGTGATGAACATAGGCTATATAATATTTTCAAAAAAGTTAGGGGTGCGCATGAAAAATTCAATAATTGAACCGTGCGCTGTATATTCAACCTCTTTTTCTATTATGGCGCGTCATAATAGAAAAAGAGTTTGATTGAGGCGTACGGTGCTTACTTTTTCTCTACGGCCAGTGTCAGTTATGGAGTGTCGAGTCAATGTCAAAAATCCCAATGCTGTTAAAAAAAGTAAGGGATCCGTATGAAAAATGTGAAACCCATCGTGTTAGTGTGTATAATTTCTGATATTTTTGTTTAATACCCGTGCGAAGCCGGGGCGGACCGCTAGTGTTCCATAAAGAGAACTTCTCTGAAGAATATTATTATCTATGAGCGCTTTGTTGAAGTGTAATCTGTACCTGATCATTGTTACCTACCATAACAGTAGTCCTCAGTAATTCAATAATAAATCTACTTAGATATATTTTTATGTGTTTTTTTCATGGATTTTTATAGGTTTAGTCAGGAGGTCCATCGACAATTATTGAAAGATATGTAAATAAACTTAAACTTTTACTCTGAAAATAATAATAAGTATTATAAATTGCGTGTGCTCTTTGCAACAAGATTTTATTCGCAGGGGAATAAAATCAATAGAAAAATTTATAAGTGGACCTCCAGAACTATGTAGATAATGTCACTATGTAAAGTCTTCCAGATTGGTTTTGTATCGGAGAGATGGCGTTGTCCTTAATGCATACACAAACATTTATTTATTTTATACATTCTATTTTTTATCTTGTTTCTATTGAAACTAGATGGCGAATGAATGTCATGCTTCATTTGTTTTCAGGATGAAACTAAACAAAGGATTCAATTCCGAAAGTCGTCGAAAACAACGCGTCCCGTCCACCATTCGGATCAATTGCGTTGTTTTTCACAATAAGTCCGTTGTGACGGTAAAATTGTGCAGTCATCCGCGAAATAAAATTAGCGTTTCTTCTCTGTTTGGTTGGTTTACAGTTGTTATGTATTTATTCAAATAGTCATGCACACGTGGGCCACAATGCAATCTACGCGCAAGGTGTCTATAGACACCGAACAGCACAATACCAAAAATAATATTCTATAACGATCTCTGTGGCCCGGCGGACGAAGGTCCGCCAGCAACGCTGGAGGTTGTACAATCTGCAGATATTTGTTCAGGGTGTTCTGGTTGTTTTCTATATATAATAAAAAATATCTATGTATTTTATATAATTGCATTAAGTATATCGGTAATCTAGTACCCATCACACAAGCTCTGCTTATTTTGGAGCTAGATGCTGTGTGGATTATCCAGCATTATTACTTTATTTATTTGTACCAACATCAAATTTTTTCAAAAGTTTTTGTGAAACGTGCGCAAAGCTAGATCACTGACATTTTGTTATTAAGAAATCCTAATAAAAAAAAAGTTTATCTATTAGGCTTTTCTCAAGCGTGTGGGGTGAAGTTTTGCCTTTTGCTATGATTGAAATAGGTATTCGTCACAAAAGGACCATTACATTGTAAAGTAACCCTTCAAACAAACCCTACCTGTGCTATGTGCGTGTGGATTGAGAGCTCACTTTTGAATCTTTGGCAAATCGAATTGAAAAAAATCACAGATTTAGTAATGAATTTGTAAGAAATGATGCATAGGTCCAACAATTTGTTAAACTTATATCAAAGCCGGTATAACCCTTAGACTGGAGCTCTCAGTCCACACGCTTGAATAATAGGCATACCTCATATCTCAGGAATTACTACGTCTATGTTTTTGATTTATATTAAAGCATTTAGTTATAAATTATCAAAGGTCATTCGGAAGTTTTCAACTCACTAGAAAACGCTGTTACAGAGTTATTGAGGTTCAACTAGAGCTCTCAGAAACGAAAAAACAAATTGTCATAACTTAAATTTTAATACATTTAAAAATTATTTGACTATCATAACTTATACTTTCGCACCTGTGTAGTTAAAACGAAATAATGACTTATAATTGAACAATTTAGAAGTTATACAAGATCATAATTTTCAATCTGAGAGCTCTATGTTTTCGACTATATTGGTTAAATTAAACCTCCAAGGATGAATCAAGTTAGGTCAATATATTTACCTCATTTGTACAAAATATTGATGTAGCATCCTTTGTTCTACATGCTATACTTTAGGAGAAAACACTAATTAAATATTTGTATGTAAGAAAACGACTTAGGGTGTATATGATTTTTTATTTCTTAGGACTGACCTATGGCGTGATTCATCTTCTCTACTCGTATATTTTTCTACAACACATTCTAATATCGAATGAATGTCACGCAGATAGGTAATTAGTTCAATAATTAAAATACTAGGTAACAAAATACCATGGCATAATATAAACAATGACTACGCCACGCAATGCCGCACCGCCCCGTTGTCGCCGCGCCGCCGCGTGCCGCCGCCGCGCCTTACTCTCCAGCTGTTCTGACATGCAAATGTCGGTATGTTACTCTATAGGGTAAAAATTTTATTTACAAAGTAATAATTAAAAAGCGTAAAATTAAGTTTGAATAAATATTATCTTGTTTCTTCAAATCTTGTTAAATCAAAATCAAAGTGTTTTATTTCCTTTAGACATTACAAGACTCTTGCACTGCTACTACACTTGACCATCCGTAAAATTTTTTTACCTTGCTTACTTCACCAAACTGCAAAATTACCACCGCCAAGCCTCTAAAATTTTGCGGGGTTTGCTAATCATAATCTTTTGTCACTCTTGATTCTATTTTACAGAACCACCGAAAAGTCGCAAAAAAAAAATGCTGAGGCTGTAGCCTTTTGGTCATTTCTACCAGCTTCCCGAAAATATATCAAAAAATTTACGGCTCGCTTCGCTCGCCATTCTTGCATTGTTTTGTTAATCTTCAAAAAAACTAAATCGTCAATGCAGCATAGACCAGAAAGGAAAAATAAGAACACACCAATTTCAAAAAAATGTGGCTCACTCTACTCGACGACATTTAGTCATTTCTCAACCATTTCCAATGGCCGCAAAAACTACAATATGTCGTTCCACTCGCTGTTATTTATGTTTTCATACTAATAAATAGTAAGTAAAATGTTAATAACTTACCCCTTAACTACTACTGCTAACTTTTTTGTCACCCGAAAGTGTCACGCTCTAAGTTATTTATTTTTTGTGTTTCTCTCATTTTTTTTTGTTGCTGGCATACCGCACCAATCTACAATATTACCACCCTAAAAAGTATTTCTGGCTACGGCCCTGCTTTTAGCTGCCAGGCTTCCCGCCACGGGTGAAAAAATGACTATGATTGCCACGCACCCGTGGCGTGTAGAAATTTAGCGGCTGTGTTTACCGCTAACAATTAATTCCTTGTTGATTCGCTCTCTTTTCATCATTGAACCAATGACGTAGGAAAGAATAAGCTAGCGATATCATGCTACATATCTGACGTCAAGCACTCCTCGAATTGATTCAAACCTCATAAACATCAGTCTTTACTTGGTGTTTGTGACACTTGACTTTGAATCAATGTAATGTCAGATTTCTGTATCAAAACCCACTAATTTTTAACATAAAACTAGGTTAATCCTGATGTAATAGAAAACAAATTAAATAAATTTTGATGTAAAATAAAGAACTAGGTATAATAAAAAAAATAGTTTTTCTTTGTACCTTCAGAACTAAAATAGGTACCTAAGTTTAATTATTATATTGCAAAAATTACACAAACGGATACCTACATAATATATCATAGATAACGAAAATATACAGGTTAAAGTATCATTTCTAACATAAAACAGCCCTAATTTCAGTTTTAAACGCCCGACGTAGTAAAAGTCTGGCGGCTATTTAAGCGTTGGCAACATACGTCATAGCTAAATCAAAGTCTGGCATTAGAAAGGATATCTATTAGTAGGTATAAAGTTTGTATGGATTAGAAATAAAAGGCTCTTTCATATCAGTTGGTCACAAAATCTGCGGGTCTCTAAAAGAGTTAAAATCTAATGTACCCTGAAAGAAAAATCAAAGGTATCCGAATTTGATGCAACCGAATGCCTCATTTTGCAGATTTGTTGTAAAAAAATATACGAGTATAGGAGATAAATCACGACTTTGGTCAGTCCTCAGTCCTAAGAAAAAAAAAATCATATACACCCTAAGTCGTTTTCTTACATACAAATATTTAATTAGTGTTTTCTCCTAAAGTATAGCATGTAGAACAAAGGATGCTACATCAATATTTTGTACAAATGAGGTAAATATATTGACCTAACTTGATTCATCCTTGGAGGTTTAATTTAACCAATATAGTCGAAAACATAGAGCTCTCAGATTAAAAATTATGATCTTGTATAACTTCTAAACTGTTCAATTATAAGTCATTATTTCGTTTTAACTAATTTACACAGGTGCGAAAGTATAAGTTATGATAGTCAAATAATTTTTAAATGTATTAAAATTTAAGTTATGACAATTTGTTTTTTCGTTTCTGAGAGCTCTAGTTGACCTCAATAACTCTGTAACAGCGTTTTCTAGTGAGTTGAAAACTTCCGAATGACCTTTGATAATTTATAACTAAATGCTTTAATATAAATCAAAAACATAGACGTAGTAATTCCTGAGATATGAGGTATGCCTATTATTCAAGCGTGTGGACTGAGAGCTCCAGTCTAAGGGTTATACCGGCTTTCATATAAGTTTAACAAATTGTTGGACCTATGCATCATTTCTTTCATTACTAAATCTGTGATTTTTTTCAATTCGATTTGCCAAAGATTCAAAAGTGAGCTCTCAATCCACACGCACATCCTGTGCTAGTATGCGGTTTATGCCTTCTACTGCATCCAGGCAATTTTAGTGTAATAGTTACAACGGGCTAAAACTTTTCTGTCCTTGTATATTGCCTTTTGATGTAGCGTAGTTTATGTTGTACAAATAGCGAAAAATAGAAATAACCAGTGTAGCTTTTTAAAATATGCGAAGAATATAATATGTTATGGACAGCTTGTAGTTTTCATCTAATAAATAGTATTAGAACTACTTACTTGAAAATTACACGCATACAACCGGCTCTTCAGGCAACACGTCTATTATTCATTTCAGCGTTTCAAAATATCTTTTTACACTATTCCACGATGAAGAAGTAACAGTGCTGACTTATTAGTAAACTGATCAACAAAATATATTACAATCAAAATATGTTTTAGGATATAATGATATTTTCAATAGTGATAATCCCACCAGTTCACTTTTGGTGCATTCACCTCTATGCAAGTTACAGTCCCACTTGCTTCAATAGAAACACCCTGTATATCGACAGTAATTGCTCTCAGTTACCGTTGTGTGTGTAAATTTGGCATAGCGGGAGTAAGATGATATCGTTTATATGCATAGCGGGAGTAAGATGATACCACTCGTGCGTCGCTTCACTTTAACTGTATTAGGTCTTGTGTGAATATAGGTAACGTAGAGTGCTTGATAACTAGTATTTCTTGACTTCGGTCGTGAAAACTGGATGGAGAAAACATTTACCACAGCGATGTGACAATACTTGACACTGATACAAATAAAACATCAAGGATAATAGATCAGAACAAAAACAAAACATTCGTTAAATAAAATCACGATCGGTATATGAATAACGAAAACAATTTCAACCGATCAAAAAATAGATGACTTTAAAATATGATGATCAAGGAAAAGAAACTTTAATATTGCACTCTGGTCTAGGTGGTCTCATTTTTACACTCGAAGCTTCCCTTAAACATTTAAAAATACGTTAGTTTACACGTGATATTTTGTTCGTTGTCCTCCGCTGCTCTGACACCTTTATCAATTTGTTACGCCTGTTGTTCTGAACTACACGTCACTCGTGTCATTATACAACACAGGTGATTGATTTACTGGTGGGGTTTTTATTTACAAGCATCAGCGGGTATATTGGTCGTTAAAAATAGTGAGTATATGGAGTGCACGGGTACATAAGCAGTACATTACATTAGTAGTAGTATGTTATAGTTATAGTTAGTAGTAGTTAGTAGTAAGTTACTACTACTAATGCAATGTACTGCTTATGTACCCGTGCACTCCATATACTCACTATTCTCATATTGAGAGAAAATTGCATGAATACATATGATTCATCATCATCATCATCAGCCTATGTTAGTCCACTGTTGGACATAGGCCTCCCCTAATGAGCGCCATAGCGCCCTGTCTTCGGCTTGTCGCATCCAGCATCTGCCAGCAGTCTTTCGCAGATCGTCATCCCACCTGGCCGGAGGGCGTCCTACACTACGTTTACCGAGTCGCGGTCTCCACTCAAGAACACGTTTACCCCAGCGGTTATCGGTTCTTCGCGAAATATGGCCGGCCCACTGCCACTTCAGCTGGCTAATTCTCTGAGCTATGTCGATGACTTTAGTTCTCTGTCGGATGAATTCGTTACGAATCCTATCCTTCAGAGAAACTCCGAGCATAGCTCTTTCCATAGCGCGCTGAGCGACTTTGAACTGGTGGACCAACCCTATCGTGAGTGTCCACGTCTCAGCTCCGTAGGTCATAACTGGTAGGACGCACTGATTAAAAACTTTCGTTTTCAAACATTGCGGTATGGATGACGAGAAGACTCGATGTAGTTTTCCGAACGCTGCCCAGCCTAGCTGGATCCTCCTCTTGGCTTCCTTCTCAAAATTGTTTTTACCCAACTGCAAAATCTGCCCGAGGTAAGTGTACTCAGAAACAATTTCGAGAAGGTGGCCATGTACGATCACCGGTCTTGGATCAATGTGGGCATTGATCATGACTTTGGTTTTATCCAAATTCATGCCAAGACCGATACATCGGGAGGCTGAAGCTAGACTGTCCAGCATCCGGTTCAGCTCCTCTAGCGACTCCGCCATTAAGACTATGTCATCAGCGAATCGCAGGTGTGAGATGTAGTCGCCGTTTATATTGATGCCCTTGTCTTTCCAGTCCAGCGTCTTAAACATATCTTCCAACGCGCTCGTGAACAGTTTCGGGGATATGACATCCCCCTGCCTCACTCCTCTGCGCAGTTGGATCGGTTTAGTCTGCTGGTCCTGTACTCGGACACTCATCGTAGCGGCTTCGTAGAGACATCTCAGCACCTCGATATAACGATAGTCTACTTGGCATCGCTGTAAGGATTGTAGAACAGCCCAGGTTTCAACGGAGTCAAAGGCCTTCTCATAGTCCACAAAAGCCAGACACAGGGGCTGATTATACTCTTCGGACTTCTGTATAATCTGCCTCACTGTGTGAATGTGGTCTATGGTACCATATCCTCCGCGAAACCCAGCCTGCTCCGGTGGCTGAAACTCGTCGAGTCTCCTGGCGAGACGGTTCGATATAACTCGTGAGAAAAGCTTATAGACGTGACTTAGGAGCGAGATGGGTCTATAATTTTTAAGAAGGGTTTTATCTCCCTTCTTAAAAAAGAGCACCACCAAACTCCCACTCCACGCCTTTGGAGTTCTCCCACTGTGAAGGACGGCGTTGAAGAGGCTCTGTAACTCCTGTATAACAGGGTATCCTCCAGCTTTCAAAAGCTCTGATGTTATTCCGTCCTCACCGGGGGCTTTTCCATTTTTAAGCTGCCTCAGAGCTAACACGATCTCGTCTTGACTGATGTCTGGCAGTTCGTCGGTATAGTGGCGTATCAAGGTGGCTCTAGAATCGTGGTCGTCTCGTTGGGAACGGGGAGCATGTGCAGCGTATAAAAGTCCTCTATCTCGGCCGATATCTCCGGCTTCGACAATACGGTCCTTCCGTCGTGCGTTGAAAGCTTCGTCAGGTGGCTCCTTCCAAGCTGCTGAGTGAATACTTTGGACCCTCGGTTTCGCTCTATCGCCTCTTCAATGAGGCGTGTATTAGAGCTCCGAAGGTCGCATCGTACCATCTTCGCAATTCGCTTCTTCAGGTCTGACCTCTCTGACGAAGTCGCTTGGGTGGTTTCCCGTCTTTTTGTCATCAGCCCAAGAGTCTCATCCGAGAGTTTGGACTTCTTACCAGTACGCTGCTTTTTGCAAAACTTGATGCCCTCGTCCCTCAGCGTTTCTACCAGATTGTGTAGGGTCTCGTCAGCGTCATCAGTGGGTTCCAAGGCAGCGAATCTATCCCCGAGAAGCTGCTGAAACTTCTCGGTGCCCGCCATGATTTGGATTGGGTTCGGTCGGAGCGTGGACTTCATCAGACGGTTTCTTTCAAGCTTCAAATTTATATTCAGAGAGCCTCGAAGGAGTCGGTGATCAGATCCGGTATTGAACCTGTTGATCACTGAGACATCTCTGAATATATGCTTGCTATCCGTCATGATGAAGTCGATCTCATTTTTTGTCACAGAATCGGGACTCCGCCATGTCCACTTCCTTTGGGGCTGTTTCTTAAAGAAAGAGTTCATTAAGAACAGCCCCTCTTTCTCGAGGAAGTTGACGAGGATTTGTCCCCTGTGATTTCGAACACCAAAACCATGCGGGCCTATTCGGGATTCGTTGCCAGTCTGGGTTCCCACCTTGCCGTTAAAGTCCCCCATAACAACGTTGAAGTGAGCCTTGGTGGTGTGATGTAAGGCTTTGGATATGTCTTCGTACATATCCTCCACTTCATCATCCGAGTGTGTCGAGGTCGGTGCGTAGACCTGAATGACCTTCAAGCTGTAGCGCTTAGACAGCCGAAGGATCAGGTACGCTACCCTGGTCGACACACTGGAGATTTCTTCGACGTTGTTAGAGAGGGCCTTATTGACGAGGAAACCTACGCCACCCTGGGATGTTTTATCACCCTCGCGAAAGTAGAGAAGATGGCCCGAGTCTAAGGTTACAGTGTCCTCCCCCTCTCTACGGACTTCACATAACCCTAGAACATGCCATTTAATGTTCTCTAGCTCCACTTCCAACTGCGCTAGATGGTGATCAAGCCTCAGAGTGCGTCCGTTAAACGTTGCCAGGGTCAGTGTGTGTGGGGTGTGGTAGCCTAATGTAGCCCGGAGATTCCTAGCACCCCCTGCCCCGCCGTTACCGTGGCCGCTACCATGGCCAGGAATAGCGAGGCGGCCGGGAACTGGGGGCCATTTTGTGGCGGTTCTTATCATGGGGGTAATTGCCCATAATCCCCACGCTGGGCATGCGGGTTGGGGATCGCAGTTTAGTGGAGTAGTTCTGCAGAGGGCGCTGCTGCCCGCCCCCCGGTGTGTTTCCCTTAGTCGCCTCTTACGACACCCACGGGATGAGTTGGGGTGGTGAAATTCTATATTATGCCGTCACCACACGGCACGTACATATGATTATTTATTTCTAATCCATCGATATTTTTCCTTAACTGTCAAGAGATTCAAATTAAAAAATATGATATTGTCAAAGATAAGATAATTAGTTGTTGCTTTCAGTTTGGATTGTAGAATACATTGTACCTATAATAAATTCAACAATAATGTGAGATTAATACGAATAGGATCACCACACCTAAACCTTCGACAAATTCGAAATATTTGAAATTTAAGATTATATATTTATTTTACTGGCGAACTCACTGAAACGGGTAACTTTTGGAATCGGTTAAATTACCGATATTTCCGCTGAACTGGTATTATCTGACAATAGCCGGTATTTGAGCGGACCGCAAAAGCACGTGGGCTCCCAGTATTAATATTAACGATCGACTTAATGCTACATTGTATTGGAGACTCAGCGCCAGCTTATAATGAACAGCGAGATCACTCAAAATCAAAAATCTAAGTGCTTTTTTTCCTTTAGACCTTATAGGACTTTTGGACACGTCACAAAATAAACAAAATACAAGTTAAATAAGTAATAAAAATAGGAAATAAAGTGATCACTTTGATTAATTCTTCACTTCAATCTTTTTAAGCTAAAGTAAAGAAGCGAACAAGAAACCTTTACCTTGTTAGATTGTTAGTTTTCGACTTGGAGCAAAACTCGTCCCAAATTTTGTCTTCTAGATAATCTGATATTTTATAGTAAGCCGTTTTGCAAAGAATATTTTTGACAATCCGTTTGATTTTATTTATAGATAATTTTTAGATAAAAAGGTGTATAAACTTTACCCGCATTCAGATTTTTTAAATTATAAACTTCTTATTGGTTTTAAAATGTTACATTGGTAGTGTTTTGATTTTATATGTCATTAAAAGAATGTGTAGGTTGTGTTGTTTTCTCTCTATATACATATGCTGAGGACTGATTCTTGGCCTTTGTTTTAAATTTGACTGAATTTTTTTGTAAAAGCTTATTGAAGAAATGAAACTACGATGAACCCGAAAAATGACTTGGTACGAATTTCGTAGCTATCTACGTCTTAGCATATGCTACGAGATTTCGGAACTAAGAAGAGAATGCAATATGATTTTACGTCAGAGAACCGATTATAATAAATTCAAAAAGGATTCTAAGAAAGAAATCTTGCAAAGATGAAGTACCTACCATGAAATCATTATCGTTTCAAACTACTTAATGTGTGAAATTTCTCCCATTTAAGTGACTCTTTCTTAATACATTTTCAGTGCTTTTGTCACTAAAAAATAATAATAAATCTTTATCTCGATAGAATCGCGTTAAGTTGAAAATTAGCCAAGTAACCGTAGGTACAGATGTAAACAAAGCGGCAAACGTACCGCCAATAAGATAAAAAAACCAACCCCAGCCATTCTGAGCTCAATAGTATTAAAAAAAACAAATGTTGCTCAGCCGGCGTCAACCAAAAGAATTCAATTATACTTCTGTGCCTTCATATGACGGATTCCCGTCAGTCAGGGCCTTTGTAATCTGAGGCTTTAGTCGGAGTTGTGCGCATAAGATTTCAATATACATTTTCGAAAACCATTGACTTCGTAAATGAAATAATCAATGTCAGTAGACACTAAGGAGGTGAAGCCTAAATATGCGACAAGTACGTCTCATTTTCCTATTAGAATCCTGTGCGTATGCACGAAAGCTCTAAAATTACCTATACATATTAATTTTATGCTTGTCATGTCTACTCATTTCGGTTTCAAAATTTATAGCGCTCCCTCCGCTCAACACATACTCTTCAACTGAAAACTCTCCGCTCTTTTCACTCCCGTAGCTCATCCTTTACATCGGTACATGCAGTAATGCAGCGTTGATCAACTCCTGTCAAGCTACATTATGCTGAGGTAGGACCTTTTTGGTTCATACGCTGTAAGTAGGTTGGTAAACATATGGTCTATGAGTTCTTCCTAAATTAAACTCAAACTATTAATTAATATTTTACACCATATTATATGAAGTATAATATATTTATTTACGAAACATAATAGCATACTTATTTTAAATTATTTATATTTGTTCATGTTAATCAACTAAACACTATTCTATAAAACACGCCATACCATCTACACTTGCTCTATTACTCCATCGAAATATTGCCTGGAAGAGATCACTTCTAGCGATGAGGCCGCTCATTGTTACACCCAATCTGTATTTTGTCGTTTCCTTTCCTATATCTCCGTGTTATTTGGTGTGCAAAAAAGGTATTTGTATTTGTATTGTATTTTATTGTATAAATATGTCGAGTGACGCTGTCCCCATGCTGTAATAGCAGCGTCTTTTACTTCTATGATTGAAGATTGTGATAGGATAGACTTGGTACGCTCGAAAATCACAAGAGAAAAACTTAGTGTAAGTATACAGAGAGATTGGAAGTATCCTCCAACGGTAAGTAAACAATACGAGTAAATGTTTCACTGCCGAAATGCTGAATGATGATTTAAGAAAAAGAACTCGGGGCATTCTTACTTTTTCTTAAATCACCAATCGGGGCCCTATTTCTATGAATGTTTCAGTGAGTTTTATTTTTTCGATTGGTTACCACTTGTGTCCAAGCAAGGTGACGATGGCGTTCCGTGCACTAAGAGTAACTTATTCCATGGAATTTTCAGTCGGGCCCAGCACTGTTCTTGATACAAAATCATCCACTTATTGTTATAACATCTATGGCGTGAACGCGACGATCGCTGTCACTCAAAATCATTCGAAAACCATCAACGAGTTCATTGGATGGTTGTCATACTATTCAAAGTAGTAACCACTCGATTAGGAACTACGTAATGTATAGGAAGGCTTCGAAAACGAAAGAAGTATTCGAAAGGAATTAAGCACAACAGGACTAAGCATTCTGAACCGAGGATCAGATCTATTAACATGTTCGAACTTGAGTTATTGGTTGGCAATCTGATCAACTGATCTACGAGCGCAATATAAAATGATAATTCAGTATAAGCTGTGGTATAAGCCTGTATACATAGTTGACCATCGAAAGTTGCGACAGAAATGGTTAGGTATATGATAATAAGACAAGAAAAAAACACAGAAATATCATTCTGTAATGATATTTTCTATCTAATATCAGTGTATCTCTTCTATCAGTCCCATTTTAGTTTGCAAGATATACACGTTGACAGCTAGGTGTCTACCTAGCTCGTATTACCAGCCAAGACTGATCTTAGACAAGAGAATGAATATCGAATAGGCCCTTATAGCTATTTACCGTATTTGATAAGGCCTTTATACTTTTACGCTATTTTCCTCAAACTAATGCGATTTGAGACGCCGTAACAAGTTCGCAAAAGGTCTCAAAGGAATTTATTTATATTAAAGAAAATAGTAACCTCTAATACTCGTATATAATATTTTGCAGTCAAACATACTCTGATGTATTTCAACTTCAGTACCATGGTGGGCTTGACGAATTAAGGTTGACGCAGATCTACATTACAAATTTGCATTCGATTACCAATCAAATCATTTTTCAAATCAAATCAAATCATTTATTTTGCACAAGTACACAGTTATTATTGATTGCATTTGATAATGATAACGGAAAGTGGGCTACTCACTCGAAACTTAAGGTAGCCATGTTGCCACTGTAAAATATATTATCGGTGCTTTATGTCCTAAGTTTTTCTTCGATGACCGCGTTCATTTTGTGCTATAAGAAGCGCTTTCTAGTTACCAGTATTACAAGATATCACCAAAAATTTACTTTCGAATGAAACATCGTTATAAAGTCAGATAATATTATGTATGTCCTAAGCTCCAATCAAACATTTTTAAAGAATTATCCTAATAAATAAATAATAGACAAAGTAACGGGCACTTCACATGTATTACGTACAAGCTGCTGAGAGCAGGTGAATCGAATTATATATTTATAGTACCTTTTACCCGTATTTTATTGCGAAGGTTGTTTTGATCAGCTTAGGCGCTCTTCGCAATTTATTTATATTATTAGGTTAGAGTACAAAGGTATTGTTACGTTAATTTGAAGGGCGGTACGGTAGCGGTATAACACAAACAAAGATTCTAATGGTGAAAGAATTTTGGAAACCGATCTACTAGTTTCGGAGCCTACGCAATCCAAGTAAACAAATATTCAAATATTTCTTCCTTATAATATTATTATAGTTACCTATCCTTCCCATTATATAGAGGAAAGATAGCGTTTCATAGCTAAACATAATCTGTTTATTGGCTATGAAACGCTAACTTGAAAACGATCTAGGTACACCGCTTTGTCCTTCTTGTTATTAATTTGTTTGTGTAGCGGTATTGAAGTGATGTATCGGTGAGGTATTGCCAATATGGCTGCCAGTTAACATGCTTTATTGAAAATGAAGATCGTGGCAACACTCGCTCGATCCGATCCGCTTAGATACTCCAAGCATCCTACGTAAATCGGATAGAGGGGAGCGTTGCCATGGCTACCATTAGTCATTGAAGATTATCAGATTAGTTAACAAAGCTGTGTTCTAGATAATAGCAAGTTAAGAATAGTTTTGTTTAATAAAATAAATAAATAATGCTGGACAATCCACACATCACCATCTAGCCCCAAGCTAAGCGGAGCTTGTGTTATGGATAATAGATGACTGATGTACATAATACAATATTATTAGTTTTTTTACTATACATAGAAAACGACCAGAACCCCTGAACAAATATCTGCAGATCGTACAAATATTTGTCCCGAGGCATGTCTTTATATTTGGTGTAATGGTGATCTAAATCGAACTAGAAGTTCCAGAGATGTAACAGATGGTACCATTTATAATCAGAAAATTGTCCTTCTCCAAAATATATAGAAAGACATAAAAAAATTTAATAAACAGACACAAATATAAATTGGAATTCACGTAACATGCTATTGTTTCCGTGTAACCTTGCAGTCATCTAATTAGGGTCATTTTCATCTATTTTTGCTAATTGGGAAATTAAAAATCGATTTGTTTAGAGACGATTAATCTTCGTTACGCGGTCCGTTGTTCCGGGCTCGGCACGTTCAGTCATGGTTTAGAGTAGGTAGACGTGAATGGTGGGTTACGTCTAATTTGGTCTTGATTTTGTCGGCAGAGGTTTAAGCGTTACTACTAAGGTCTGGGATTGCAGAAATAGTTGAATTCGATTTAGGTAATATAAAAATATTAAATTTTTTTCGTGAAAATAACTTATAATTGTTTATATACTTAAGCGATATTTTTTTTTCTCTTCTAAATGGATGCGTCTAGTACCTACATGTCCGTGGCGGGTTGCATATTAAGCTTCGGGAGGCTTATAATTGTAGCAGCCAAAGCTGTCAGTGGATGGTGATAATGAAGCCAGAATTTCCAGATAATAGATAATATTGAACACAAAATTACTGCAACTAAAATGGCGACAGGAATTGAAACTGCCCTTAGCCAATAATCTAATTTAGTCAGATATTATTTTTTTATCTCAACGCTGAACAATACATAAACATTATCTAGCCCAAAGTTAAGCAATGCTTGTGTTATGGTACTAGATGACTGATATATTTAATAGTACATAATCACGTAGATACATATATATTTTTATTATAAATAGAAAACGACCAGAAAAACCGGGATAAATATCTGCAAATCGTAGAAACATTTGTAACAAGGCGGAAATAGAACTCGCAACCTCCTTCATCGCAGGTGGACCTTCGCCCATCGTACAGAGATTGTCAGATTCGGAATATTGTATTCTTTTAAAAATGAATCATTCAGAAGGTATTTCTGGAATTTGATGAGGAGATGAAAGTATACCAGGACAAAAGAAGCTACTTTTGACACCAGAAAAGCGCGTGCGTGACCGCGGGAAGACGCCAGTTAAAATATAAACTTGGTTTATAAACCCCTAACGAGACCTATAAACGACCAACAGCCACAGAAGCTCATCAGGTGATGAGCTTTTGTGAAACATTAAATTAAATTATGTTTCGGTACAAAAGTTAATTATGTTGAGGTTGCCCTGATTGGCTGCCTCATCAGTTTTAATTAATTTTGCTTGTTAATCTATCAAAAGATTTTAAGTGGTTTTAAAATAATTTATTTTGTAGAACTTTACGATTGGAGAAAGTTTTCATTCGCTTTATACGATAACATTAGGCATTCACTTACTTTTATTGGAGATATTTGATCAAATACCTGTAAGAAACTCCTATTTTAATAATATTCCTTTCCTTTAAGGTGTAAAAAAACCTTAACATGGAAACCTTATAGATATTTTAAATTGGAACAGTCATACAAATGCGTGAATAAGAAAAAAACGAGTGAATCTAGTTAATTTAATTAACACCGGTCGAGACACCCGGTTTCATTATTTACTTGCGAAGAAGTTTGTACGACCTGAGGTCTCACCACAGTTATCGACGCGGAATCGGCATAACCCGGTCAGAAACAGAAAAAAAATATATATAATGCGACGTACGGAAGAAGCTTTCGAATCCGACTTTCAAGCTTATCATGATGTAAGGTTGAGATATTTACACTCATTTAAAACCCAAACATCCCCAACATAATACCACAAAGACTGGTCCTGCACTTCGCACATCCAGTGGTTTCTCGCAACTTTCATCAGGTCATCAGTCTATCTTGTGGGGGGTATACCCACGCTGCTCCTTCTGTGTACCTACGTAATAGCCACTCGACAACCTTTTCGAGTGGCTATTACAATAGTACGTACCAGGTTTCAACAAGTTTGTGCCATATGCTGGATGAATTGAAATTTTTTGGGGACATATTCCATAGATCTATATCGATAAATATGGCGACACCCTTAACCCTGCCTGTTAGGGTCTCTCAGACCCACCAAACACAGAAAAACTGTTGTATTGTATTCGATCTTTAATTTTCCGCTTTACCGCCCTCAGCAGCTGGCCATTGTAAGCCTCTTAACAACAACTGCTAGATATCAAAGTCCTGGGCGTGCTTGAATGGAAAAAAATTGAGCAAACCAAATCAAAATAGATCATGCTTTATTTCAGTGTGGAAACTGTTTTCAAAATAAGACTGAGAAACGACGTTCTAAGTGAATAGAACTAGAGATTTTATTATCAGACTAGCTGTACCCGCGACTTCGTCCGCGATTGTCATACATTTGTTTCAGTTACAGTTTTTCTACTATTAAATAAAAACAAAACTTCAATGTGCTGTATTTGTCTTTTTACACTTTTAATGTATTTACATAAATATATTTAGGTAAATATCAAAATTTTATATAAGAACTGTATGGATAGGATAGGAATAAAAAACTAAATCAAATATTGATCTACGTGGGACAGTACCTATACTGTGCCGCAGTTATCTTCGTCATCATTCTGTACACGACTTATAATGGAAGAAATGTAAAAACAATTTAATGTTTCTAAATGCTGTTATAATTTGAAATATAACTTAATGAAAAAACATACCTAGGTACCATAGTACTGACTTGATTTGTTTGGAAATTACGCTTGATTTTTATATATTATCGCAAAGTAGTAATAAACAAATAAAAAAATAGTTATTTTAAATAAAATTTTACAAAACATTTAATAATTCAAACCAACTTAACAACACAAATAACAAACAATAAAATAGAAAAAGCAATCAATGACAGAAAGATAATACATAAATCATTTGATGACCGGGAGGACTGGACAGGACAGTATAGTTTAGAATTTGGACACGTCAGATGAGTAGCTCGCCCACAGGCACCGCGCGACATCACTGCAGCCGCCGCCGCCGTCTCCTCTCCTGTCTTGCTGGGGAGCGAAAGATGTTATAAAGCATACCTATTTGGAAAAATATGTACCTATTTTTTATAGAAAGTCTGCTCTAAGCTTTCTTTGCTTGACTTGACTTTTTTAAGCCCCCATGAGCCTTCTTAACTTTAACTTTCAAAGCCGCAGACGTTTTCCTCCTGCCCCGGTGTAACGGGGCAGTTAGCGCAGCAGGGCAGTAAATGCGTTATGAAAAAAATATTTACTTGCTCTTATTTACGGTTTTGGTTTCGAGACGTTCGACTGGGGCCCCTTTTCTACTGAACTAATCACATCAATATGCCTCTGGTATCGTCACATAATCACACGATACGTTTGAGTATTCTTCCAGCAGCGGAAATGTATAGATAAAGATGGAGAGCTGCGTCTCAAAAGTCGGTGCGGTGAGAGCAGCGCACGCAATATCATAAGTATTTTTGATCTAAAGGTTCTACTTGAAAATAGATCATAGATTAAGTTAACTTACTTGTAGAACACCCAAAAATCTAAATCAATATTTCCTTTAGACCTTACAGGACTTTTGGACACATCACCCAGTGTCAGTGTCCATACATATTTTACTGCAAAAAATAAAAACATGATTGGTTTAGTTTCTTTTTCGTGGTTCCGTTCAAATGGACACAGGACAGAATGAAGTTTCCTTCGATGAAAGAAACTACAAATGACCAGTGACTCGCGTCAAGTGTCTAATTTTAAACCATCATAATATAAAGCTGAGTTTTTTTGATCTACTAAGGGAGAAGCGTGGAACCCCGTGGAACCGTGAGAGTTATCGAAAAGTAAGGAGTTATGTGCTAAATGTTCGACGACTTAGGCTTAAAATTGTTCGTACCTACACCTTGCATCTCTCAGTGCAAATAGCATCGGACGAACTATCTGTAATTTCTTTGATCTAAGGATTTTAAGTAACATTTGAACATGTTTATGAAGATTGCATGGATCATACTTACATTTTACTTCGCCTGATAATAAGTTCTACCTAATAGGTACCTATTCAGGCGAAGTAGGGTGCAAAATTAAAGAAAATAAATACATCATAGAGCGGTACTTACCTGTTGGATATTGTGTACAACACATATTCAACCATTATGACCTTCCGTAACGTTCTTGGGAGAATATTTTACAATTTATAATTAAACAATTTATAATTAAATAATAGAAGGACTTCTGCCAGTTTTTATGTCTTCATTGCTCTTCATTGATCAAAAAACAGAAAATAGATTGTCACTTTGACTCGTTGTCGTGGAGAAAAAGGCAAAATGTCACGCCATCGAGAAAAAAATCTTGTCTATTAACTCTTTGGACTCCTTAGTCGAAGCGCAAGAGTGAACATCAGGCTTTAGTCTAGCCGGACCCTCGGTAAAAATAAAACCTAAATAAAACATAAAATACAATAATATGTTTGATTAAATGTATCCTATGTCCTTACTCGTAGTATGAACTCAAATCGTGTCAAGTTTCATTCGAATACGTTCAGCGGTTTCGGTGTGATGCGCGGTCAAGGAACTTTACTTTCATTCCTCTCCCACGGGAACCTTACTGAGTTCCGGGATAAAATATATTAAATGTCCTTCCCCATAGTATGGACTCAGATTGTGCCAAGTTTCAATCGAATGCATTCAGTAGTTTCGGCATGATGGTTAGGTTAAGGAATTTTGCTTTCATCCCCTCTCCCAGGGGAACCTTACTGAATTTCAGGATAAATGTATCCTATGTTCTTCCTTGTAGAATGACCTCAAATCACGCCAAGTTTGATTCGAATGCATCCAGCAGTTTCGGCGTAATGCAAGTATAAATAATTTTGCTTCCATCCCCTCTCCCAGGGGAACCTCACTGAATTCCAGGATAAAAAGTATCCTAAGTATGTCCTTCCTCATAGTATGAACTCAAATCGCACCAAGTTTCATTCGAATACATCAAGCAGTTTCGGCGTGATGCGCGTTTAAGAAACAGACAGACAGACAGACATGAATGAAAAAAAATACAGTTTTGTCTTCAGTATCGATAATAGACTGCTCTCCAATAAAAATTTTCAAAATATCTTCAATGTACAGAATTGGTCCTGTTACAGTTTTATTATAAGTATAGATAACTTTTTTATTTATGAACCGATTTACTTGAAACAAACACTAAATGTTAATTGAAGCTTACCATAACATATTTTTGAAAACCCCATCTAAATCGGATAAGCCGTTTCTGAGATTAGCGCGCACAAACGCACAGACAAACAGATAAACAGACAAACAGACAAACAGACAAAAATTCTAAAAATCATTGTTTTGGGTCCTATTAGCGTTAATAGAGGTCCCTATACTATTTTTTCTAAAATATCTTCCATGTACAGACAGGGTTCCGTTAGATTTTTATTATATGTATAGATATAAGTTTATAGAAGTGCTTAATGTTTCCGTAAGTATGATCGAAATATCTTTTGTTTTAATTTAATTTTGCATGTTAGTAACCATACCAGTTTATTTTCTTTGAAAAGTGGATAACAGTTTAGTGTTTTATTATATAGTGTTTTATTATAAAACAGTGTACAGTGTTTTATTATAAAACACTGAAGATATTGCAATGCGCCGTACTGTTTCAAGCTGATAAACCTGCGGCATGCCTTGGTCCGTTGGACCCGGATTTAAAAATTAACTAGCTGTTGACAATAATAATAATAATGTATTGTTTTATATTAAAACTTAACACTTATAAATAAATATACTTAAGTATATAAAAAAAATCGATAGTCTTTATTCATAAAAATATTTTTAAACTGTTATTATCAAAGGAACAACAAGTTTAGACAAGAATTAGCGATATATTACATTTTTATTACATCAGCCTATACAGTCCACTGCTGGACATAGGCCTCCCCTACTGAGCGCCATATGTGGCATTATTCATCATTTGGGGGTTATTGCCCATAATCCCCACGCTGGGCATGCGGGTTGGGGATCGCAGTTCGGTGGAATTGTTCTGCAGAGGGCGCTGCTGCCCGCCCTCGGTGTGTTTCCCTTACTCGCCTCTTACGAAACCCACGGGAAGAGTTGGGGTGGTGCAATTCTATGCCGGCACCACACGACAATAGCGATATAAAGAGTACTTAGAGGTATATCGTAGCTGGGTGATTTATGTACCGTCGCGTGGTGATGTTTTATTGAAATGTTTTACAGTGAGATTGTTGCTAATGGAAACCAATAAGCGATGCAATCGCAACTTTACTAATGAGATAATTTTCAGTTGCGCACAATATTGATAATTGGTAAAAAACACTATAATTCAACTACTTTAAAGTAATAGGCAATTTATAGGTAAAGTAAAAAAAAGACCTACACAGCCGGGGTTTTGGTTTTATCTTTTTTCATTTCACACTTTTTTTTCTTTGCTATGATGTTCACTAGTTTATTGTCTTACATTGAGATTTTCGATCCCACTATCTCGTTAGACCCTATTCTTATCTGACGTCATATAGCACATAACCATCAGGGTGTTGTGGCAAATCATATTATGACTCATTTGTAACAAACGAATGAGTGTCAGTGCTACATGGTATGAACTTTTGCTAACCTCGTAACCTCCTCAATTGGTAGTTAGTAAAAAATGATTTTTTACGATCAAAACAATAACAGTAAGTTCACACAACGATCCACAATCTAAAAGAGATCTTTCGAATAAAAATACTTCCTTCGAATGACCTATAACTTTTTGAGCAGCCCTTTAACCGTTGTTGTACTGACAATGTAAAACGATTTTGTAAGTCTTTATTGTGGGTTGGTTGGAATTAGAGTTTTTCCTCTATAACTAAGTCTATTCAGGGACGTTTAAGAATGTACATTCAATTATAATATATAATCGTTATCTTTATTACCTGTTGAAAATGACTGTTTGAACTCTGCTTGATATTGATTAATGCTAACTTGCGACAACTGAATGATCCGCTAAAAGGGTTTGCAAACCCAACTAAATTACGAAACCACATGACCCTTACGTTAGAGTAAGATAAAACACATTCGTGTTAATGGCACCCGTTACTAAACAATGGATTTTCACTTAAGACCGTGAAGTCAAGTTGTGTTGCGATTGTTTTAGAATTATTATGAATACAATACTACATGTACATAATTAAGCTCGTCAAGCAGATGGTTTACATTTTATGTAATTTTTTTGGTATAACCATTGCCTGTAACAAAACAATGACTCGCAGAGTACAAACGCTTAAAAATTAGACATTATTGCAGACACGAAAATGTGCCCAGATAGGTACTACGTAGTATCTGTTTTGTTGAAAACTGAAAATTCTGTTCAATAAGTCAATGACGTCGCGTTACCACACAGGCGACATGCGTTGCACATCGTAAACCAGACAAAGGTAACAATAGACAGAGTAAGGGTCTTACCACACTGTATTGGTGATCTCGGTGCGTAGCAAAAACATTTTTGATGTTTATGTTCTTGCTACTTGATTGCGTATAATCAACCTCTTTTTATATACATATAAAAACAGGCCAACTCTCTTTATTGCTGTTTGATAGTGTGACTGACAATGAAAATAGTCATAGCTATTCGACTTCATATTACAATCGATTTTTTATGAAGTTGTAATCTATTTCAAACACAATAAAATTATAGTTAACGGCAAGTTTACTCATAGAATAATTATCTAGAAAAATCATCGATATATTTCGAGTTGTCAAATTTGTATCTGTATCTGAAAAATATCTTGGGTCGCCGTCATCGAAATCGATGAAAAGGTCTAATAATCTCTATCTATATAAATATTACAAAGAGGAAAGATTTGATCACCAGGTGTTTTAGTATACCCATCTCATGCAATGTGCTCCACAGTATTGTCCATTTCACTGAGGCTTCAACGACACAGATATATGACACCTTGTTAAATTCGCGGGCCTTCTGAATAATCTGGCAAACAGTCCATTGCTGAACATGGTGACGACCAATTTACACCAAATTGAAGATGAGAGGAGATCCATAAATTAATATGTGGTGATATGTGACGCTATCAACAATATGGAGCAGGCTGGCTTGCAATCAATACGTTGTCTGAAAGTCTTTGACTCAGCTGTTCCAAAATTGGCTGTGTCCGTCGCTATGCTTGACACATCTTTTGTACCGCTATTTCATTATTCCTTTGTGTAAAATATGAAATTGGTTTTTGATTCTGTGCAGATCAATGGACTACCTGAATATCTCGCTTTCGTATATATTGGAATATTTGATAGATATTTCAGTCTATTTTAATTTCAAGTGAATAGCTGTGGTAGTTGCTGAGATATAAAGAGGGAAAAAAACAAACACAGCGAACAATAAGAGAAACGATCTTGAAACCCTAAATATGTAGATAGAAGTGAAGAAAATACCTCAGCTCAATGAAACAGCAGCAGGTTCCGCCATGGTGGTAACTTTTAGAAGGGGTTCTCAAAGTTTAATGACCGTTTACTGTCAACTCTGAGAGCGAGCAGGTTGAATAATAGTAATATTGAAAGAAATTCAATAGAAACTGTTCTATTTGTAGGTACTTAAGTCTTTACCCAAAGCAGAAAACCACGTTTAGGTTGATCGTTTCAAGTTGCTGCAAGATAGAAATTATTTTGTATTATTTAGTTATTTCTGGGTTTGTTTATTCTCGTTAATAATTATATTATAACTAAATAAAAATTCGATTCTCTGGCACTTTCGGAACATTTGGCAAGACATTTGAACGAATCTAAGTTGGTTTTACAATAGGGTTTTGTAGCAAAAATAAATCTATCATGTGCATTCCTTGCCTTCCAAAGCTTAACCTTGCCTTCAAAAACCTTCCTACAAAACAAATTGAATTTCGCTGCAATACAAAACCATCATACCTCAAACAGAGAAAACATTCTGATGACTAAATGAATTCCAGGTCATCCATTTAATCCATTTTAACCAAACGAGTTATTTACATACCTCGTTTGGTTAAAATGGACCTGTTGTCCTCGTGTTTAACCCCATCGTTGTAAGTTTAGAGCAAAAATACATTTCGTCGCTTATAAAATCGTTTTCTGGAAGCATCAGCCCCAAATGACGTTATCTTGATGACGTCATTACATTATTGTTTACATAATCGCCTCTCAACCAACGTATGGGGAAGTTCGACCCACTTTTATTAAGAATATCCTTAAATCAAATACTGTAACGTTGAAAATTAAGCTGAAAGTCTGGGTTTCAAATAAGGTTCTAACGGTTGCCAAAATAATCAACATCAACATCAACAACATCAACAGCCTATAATTAGTCCACTGCTGGACATAGGCCTCCCCTAATGAGCGCCAAAGATGGCACTATCATTTGGGGGTTAATGCCCATAATCCCCACGCTGGGCATGCGGGTTGGGGATCGCAGTTCGGTGGAGTTGTTCTGCAGAGGGCGCTGCTGCCCGCCCTCCTGTGTTTCCCTTAGTCGCCTCTTACGACACCCACGGGAAGAGATGGGGTGGTGAAATTCTATGCCGACACCACACGGCAAAATAATGCCAAAATAATGATTCATAAATATTCAAATATTTTATTGAAATATTTGAAAATGAGAAATCAACTCAACTGTTACCTTATTAAGACCATTGTGTTTAGTAAAAATAAATACACATATTCTTTTCTATGTCCAGAAGTGGACTATTATAGGCTGGTGATGTTTGTTTGTTTGATTCTTTTCTATTTTGCTATTTCGCTATATAACGATTGCGTATCAGATACCATGTAAGAAGTTTATGTAACCCATATGTAACAACATTGAACGTACCTCTCATATAAAAATATTGCTGAAACTTTTGACGTTGGTGAAAAATATTCACGTAATTTGTTTATCATATTTTCCTATACACAACTACATCAACAATAAAGTTACCACCTAATCTTATTCTTCCAAATTTACGAGCAAAAGTTAGCGCGAAAAGAATTCAGCAAAACAACACGCACTTATGAACGTATAAGTTTTTATTACAAGTAAAATACTTGTAATAAAACCCAGAAAAATACTTGGGTTTACGGCGGACACAATAACTCAATTTATAGTAAACCGTGAAAATATTCGCGTAAACACACACATTCTGTAGGCCGCACAGCGCGAGGGACTGTTGGGACAATGTAAGGTCGCATTAGAACGAATGTCATCGCTCTCTTTGTTGTATTCAAACGCGTATTCTACTATAGTGCTGATAAATGTTGCCTTTTACTTATGTGATTTTCCAAATATCAACAACTTCATGTTTTAAAGTCTCCCAATAGTGTAACACAAATGGTACCTACTTATAATAGGTAAAGTCTCGATTAACTAAGCTATTTAGCTGTGGTTTGAGCTACAGATACCGCAAATAATTTACCTAAACAAATACAATACAGAGATTTGTTTAGACTATTGTTTGTATAGTTACGTGATCGAGTATTAAAAACCTATAATACATATGTCGTGATGTTGGCTGAGGCATAGATGAATTGTAAAATAATCCTCGGAATTACTCATATCCTGAAATCATCCAACTTATAATGAAAACTAAATGCAAATACGAATGGGCAGAGGCCCATTCGTAATACGTACAAACGTTTTACATTTGAAAGCGACTGACAGTCCTTTGTGTGTGCAATAACTAACATGCTAGGTCAGACAACAAACATTTTCGCAAAATGAACTGGAATAGTGGCAATAATAATATTCAAATACATCCACAGTTGCAAAATGGCAATCACAGAGATCATTTATTGTACATGAGTAAAAACCCTGATCTTTTAATAATACTAGAGCTGTGTGCCTGCGGTTTCACCCGCGTAACTCGTGATCCTGTGGGATTTTCGGGATAAAAAGTGGCCCATATTCGAGGTCATTAACTAACTGTGTACTAGTTTCATCAAAATCCGTTTACTAGTTTTTGCGTGAAAGAGTAACAAACATCCATCCATACTTACAAACTTTCGCGTTTATTATAAGTAGGATTTAATAGAGGTTTCATTACAAATACTATGCAGGGACGATATAAAGAATTAAACTAAATGTCTATGACATGTCCAGTAAACGCAAGTTAGTAAGCTCTAGTATGAGAACAAAACTGTAATGATAATGTTTTATGTACCTACATAGTTATAAACTCGCACAGTACGACTCAGCGATGCAGTGAGATCTAGTTAGTAAATATAGTAGGTAGGTACGGACAGTGGAAGTGCTAGCTGTGCAACTGTACGAGACTGACTAAATCATTTTCATAAAATGTACCACCTACATTTACATGTTGGTTAAGTCATACAAATGACGTGTTTGGTTTAATTTGTATATGTGTACAAGGCTTACCCCCGATTACGTTAGATTATTTAATTTCATATCAAATGTTTAAAGTTTTCGTGCAGAAATTATCAGGAAGTTCTGAGGAAGAGAAAAGTTTACGTCGTAATTTAAGAGAAAAGTTTACGCCGTAATTTTGTTTCGTAGGATTCACTCCCAAGCAATTTTTTGGGATTGAATTTCGGCAGTTTCCATAATAAAGTGGACGGTGGAAAATTTATATTTCCCACGGTACACCCAGGTGAACAACGGCGAACTGTAGTAAAAAAAAACTTCCCGCTGCACACCCAGGTGGTCTCACGAGGTGTACGGTGGGCAAAGAGGGAACTTAATTACCCCTGGTGCGCCGCAAAACAGTGATTTAATTTTTTTTGCCCTAATCTGGCAACATTTTGCAAATCAAACACAATAGTAGCACATAGTCCACAGTTTGTCAACTCTCTATCTCGGTCCAACATATCCAACATTGCAGCCAGCATTGACAAACGGAGGCTCGCTCAGTGCACGGGCTGTCATTCAAGACCCCATAACTATCGTTACCAGGATCACTCTATTATTTATAAGTGAACGAAATAAAAATAATACATTAACTTTCTGAAATGTATTCGCGGAAAAATAAAACGTAAAAATACTTTAATCGATACAATTACAAAGTTTCTGTGCTTTATTAAATCCGTAGAGTCGTAAAAAGGCTGTATTTAGTATCCAGGGCGTCTCCAATAAACTTTTATATTATGTACCTATAAGTGAAAGTTAAATATAAACTTAAAATTTTGAACCAGAGCAAAAAATCCAAGTAGGTATCTAAATAAACAGATGAATTCCAAAGTACGAGTATAATTATGTAAAAAATTTAGATGAAAATATCATGTTTCTCACACGTCGAGATCTCAAATTATTGGTTCCTCTTATCCAGTTTTTTACTAAGTTGTATAGTTTTCTTGTAAATTTTATTTTTATTTTATTTTCTTGTGAATCTACATTAAGTAGATTTTTGCGCTTAAGTAATTCCAAGAAATGATAATTTTCACTAGCACTGTCTCTCTTCTATGAACGCGAAAAAAAAACAAAAAATGGCACGCAGTTAATATTGGTAGATTATAAATGTTCTCGTTTTATATTCTATGTAAATTTGTGAGAAATGTGTGGAATTCATTAATGGAAAAATTAAGGGACTTTTGTGTTGTGGTGAGTCAAGTTTTAGTACCAACTCAATAAATTCTATAGCTCCGCCCAGTTTATCAACTAAGGGCAACTTTTATGTAATTTTGTAGTTATTAGAGCCCATTGTATGTAATTTATATCCGTAGGTTCAACTTACGTTGTACCACTTAACGTTAAATTATTAAAAATTATATCTTGTATGATAACGTGTGTGTATGATGCCGTGTGGTGCCGGCATAGAATTTCACCACCCCAACTCTTCCCGTGGGTGTCGTAAGAGGCGACTAAGGGAAACACACCGGGGGGCGGGCAGCAGCGCCTTCTGCAGAACAACTACACCGAACTGCGATCCCCAACCCGCATGCCCAGCGTGGGGATTATGGGCAATAACCCCCACATAATGATGCCATCTATGGCGCTCATTAGGGGAGGCCTATGTCCAGCAGTGGACTATTATAGGCTGGTGATGGTGATGGATGATAACGTTTCATACCTAAAATTTTGAAATGAAACATGCTTGCCGTATAACACTTTGCTATGGTAAAAGAGGAACACCACAATTTTTTTAAAAGTTTTCTTAATTGAAAAATAACTACTTATTTATTTATATATTTTGGCATTTTTAACAAGCAACTTCCACTTCAAAGCTTTTTTTGCGAATGCTCTCTAAGAAGTCTACCGAGCTATTTCAAAACGTCTGAAGCTGGAGTCTTCAGGGAACATTCAGACTGAAATGTTAGAGTAGTACTTCATTCAGCAGCTTTGCAGTTTCATTAGTTAATTACTTCAAGAGGCCCGCTGCGAGTTTGCCTCGCTAGTGATATAGTCTCATACGAGATGGCTCGATCAGTTTGTAAAATACTTCATAATTATACATACTGTCAAGAAGCATCTTCAGGCCTTTTGTTGTGGGTATCAGGTAAGGGTAAGACAACGTTATATATAATTAAAAATATCGGGACATAGAAGTTTCGGATCATGTGCTTAAATGAATTAACATTTTAGTCAATCGAAACGTAGAAAGTATAAATTAAAAAAGGAATACTTAATGATGATTATAATTAATATTTATTACAATACATAAAAAACGATAAGAACACCTGGAAAAATTTCTGCAGATCGTACAAATATTTTTTCCATTCCATTGAACCCGAAACCTCCTACTTCGGTGGACTTTCGTCCACCGCGCCACAGAGGTCATGATTTCATTTTAAGTGATGATGTGGTGGAACTATCCATGGCGTGCTTTAAGATCACCGTCTTTATTTATAGGAACCAAAGTTTGAAACTGTTCTCCGTAACCTAGCTGCTGCAAATTTTGCTAGCTTCAGCCCTCGCAATTTTGAAACTGACAATTCGTCAAGCAAGTGGAGGCGACGAAAGCTTGAAAAGTATAAGCTTTGTAGGCACTCTTCGGATTACTTTTCTTAAAGAGCCGTGTGATGGATGAGAGAGCATCTTCTAACTATACATAAGACTTAGACTAATCTAGATGAAGGTTCAAACAAACAGCGCTGTTAAAGACTATGAATAACGTCTTAATAAAGTGATTTTTATTTTTAATAAAGATTTTTTTATTTTCCTTTTATTAACCAGAGTTCTGCACAATACCCTTCCAATACTTTCTTCGTCTTCGAGTTTCTCATACACATCACGGACCTTGCAGCGCTCCAACCTTATCTAGAGTAACTGGTTTCCATATCATGACAAAAGATTCGATTCATAATAATAGGTCGATGATAGTTTCAAAATGATTTTGAGTGATTCATCGCACTTAGACATGCCAAACGGGACTGCCATCACGTTGACGCACTAGGTTTTATAAAAGTAAGCAGATAGCGAATCAACAAGGAATCCGAGTCCGCCGGGGGCCCGTGTTGCTCTGTGGTTCCGAGTGAACTTAGTCATGGACTCACTTACTTTTAGTACTGCATTTTAAACATAAGTCGTCACCAATCGTAACAAAATTAAAACTCACTGAAATAAATAAATAAATAATGTCGGAATCCACACAGCATCATCTAACCCAAAGCTAAGCAGAGCTTGTGTTATGGGTACTAGATGACTGATACACATGATACCATATTATTACATAGTTAGATATTTTTTATTATACATAGAAAACGACCAGAACACCCTGAACAAATATCTGCAGATCGTACAAATATTTGTACCGAGGCGGGAATCGAACCCGCAACCTCCTGCGTCGCAGGCGGACCTTCGCCTACCGCGCCACAGAGGTAGTCATAATCGATATTTATAGAAATTGGGCACTAAATGTCGATTTAAGAAAAATAAGAATCGCGGGTAAATATTTCGTCAGTAAAATATTTACACAAATCTATGTGTATGGTACTCACACAGAGTTTTTATCTTGCGATTTGCGTATCAAGTCTACCCGACCGGCGACCACACGTTTTTATCGTCTCGTCTCGTCTTTATCATATACGTTAAAACGCTACTATTACAGCATAGGGATAGCATCACTCAACAGTTTTCTATATTTTGAAGCCACAGTTAAATCTATGTGTGAGTTGACATGACAAGCATTAAATTATTATATGTAATTTGAGTCGTATACGTACACGATACAAATAGGAAAGGCAGACATATTTTCGCATTTTTAGGCTACATCTGATCGTTGTTGTCTTCTGTAATTCTATGCCCGTAATAATCAACTATAATGTTCCGAAACATAGCGTTAACAATCTTATAATAATATTATTACGTTGGAATAGAAAATTTTAAATGTGACTTTGGCCATCCCTTCCGCCGACATTCATTCATCAGCCATCTGTCAAGTGTCAGAAGCCTAAAATGGCGTTTCAGGGATCTCATTAACATCCTCACTTATTACGATGAAATCTTTTTAAACCGCTGTATGTTTGATGTGTTCGCGATCAGCCGATATAATTTAGATTTTTTTCTATATCTGATGAAAATTGCTCTCATGTTTATGATGATTTATTTAAATTATGACATGATAGAAAATTATGAAAAAAACGAAATAGCATTTCACAACTTATTGTATACCTAACTAAAAATAAATAGGCGCGTGCATTCACTTTCGAATATGGAACACAAAATTCAAATTTGAATTTATAATGTTAGAGTTCTTTATATGTTGGCCTTCATTCACTTTACCCCTTGTTTCGTTCATTTTAGCTAGAGTCTAATAGGCTGAAATCGGCTTAACTCGGACTTCGTCAGGCACAGCTTCGTGATTGATCATTCTGGGTTCAATCTCAAAATAGATTTGACCTAGTGTGAGTGCGAGCGGAAAGCGGATTGCCGAAGATAAATAACGGAGTGTAAGAACACAGAAATGTGAAATTGCTATACATTTTTTGTTATTATTGTGCGTAAGCCCTCGCACTCGGGGTAATCTTTAGGAAATTAAATATTTATTCCAAAAATGTACGTTATCCCGCCGAGATCGAATTTTTTGGGATAAATATTTATGCTTGCTTTATTTCTTTTTTTTAATATACATTTATGTTATTATGACAACATCATAATAACATAAATGTATATTAAAAAAAAAGCCATGCGTCTAAAACTCTCATTAATCAGACGAGGTTTGCAAAAAGGAATGTATTTCATATACAAGCAAGACGTTACAACGCTGTTTAATTTATCTCCACGGTCCACAGCATAATCTTAAATATGTAGTCGCTAACACTCTGACCACGCCCTTCCCATCGTAATACACCACCGAAGTAAACAAGTTGTTCAAGAAATTGAAAGTGGCTTAAAGGGGACGATATTAAAATTTTATTCATTCGCCTTTTCGTTTTGATGTTTTGATGATTACAGGCGTGTTGCGACCTTATTTTCTTTTGATAAATGAGCGGTTTTCAGGGTTATGAGATTGGTTTTTAAATTTTTGGATGTCTTGCGTTGTTTGTCCTTTTTTTTCCTCCTTAATATCTCAACAATTTACTTTAAATTTAAAATAATACATAATACAATTGAAATAATTGAGCTAATTGCAGACTATTAAAATAATAATACATTTCAAGCGGAAAATTAAAATAAAATTTTCAGTGAGTACAAATTATGATGTAGATACTTTATGAGAAAACCGGAAAGCCATGACATCACTTCTGTAAATTGAAAATTCACGTTTGTCTTTCGGAATGTTATATAAAGAAAGTTTCAGGCACCGCCGACGAGATAATTTCATTATTAACATAAAAGGAAAGTTGCCGGTCAAATAATTAGATTTTTACGTAATTAAGGCAACCGTAGATGTGTCATTTAAAGTTTTTTCTCGATGTTTAAAGGAAAAGGTTATGATTGACCTTTCTGATTTTTGAGGTACACAGAAAGCTTGTAGACCGAAATCTTTGTTTTTCCTCTTCATCTTCTTCCTCTTCTTTTCCGCTCATCTTTATTGTAGTTCGCTTACATTCGTAGAGAGTACCGACTTAGTGTCATATTTGTACTACAGTGTGTTGCACACGGACCTCTGTGGTGTCATCGCATAGTGCTCACTAGTGATCCATCCATCCACATGTGAACCTAGATATAGCGAGCCTAGGCTAGCATTACTTGTTTATGTATAATTTAATATAAGACCGATCGGCCAACATGTGGATAGTATTTTACATAAATACATTCCAATCGGCCAACATCTGGATAGAGTAGGTAACCTGCACAGCCGTAATATCAAGACAACAAATACACAAATTTTAATGTGTATCAAAAGGCCCATTCTATCCTCCAAAATGATCCATTTCCGCCAAAATGAGGAGATATTTATTTGTAAACACGCATTTCTATCATTATTATATTAATATAATCGTATATTATAATCGTCATCAGAGATCGGAACGTATTTCGTAGATGTCATCCAGATAACAAATTGCGATTATTCACGTGATGCCAGGCTAATTTCGTCGGAGATAAAATGTCGAAACTTTGTGAGATAATTAACAGTGCTGGGGCATGATTCTGTATGAGTTTTGTGATCCCTTGCCCAAACCGTGTGACGTCACAACGTGTTTTAAACGTAGCCGATTCCTCAACGTGCCTTCACGTGGAATCGAAAAATTGAATTCTATAAGCCACAAGACTTGTTGTCTATGCCCAGTGATTTGGGTTTTGATTATTTCACATGATGCGTTCAAAATCTAGTATCGTAAAAACACGGAAAATTTTCGGTTTTTATAAAACTTGTTTTTCGGTTCCCATTTTGTAGTAAAAATCCCATCTTCAAAGGAATAAGTATCTCAAATTATATTAAATATATAATAGCAACTCTTGCTCAACCATAACATAATATTTTAGTATGTTTAGAAATTTTGGTGACCCTAAATTGATGATTTGTACTTGTACACAAATAGTTTCGGAACGCACTTTGTTTTGATTTACATAACCTATAAAAATCTTCAATAACAATCTCCGAGTATTTCCAGGTCCCAAATTATCTAAACATTATCCATTTAATTGAACCGTCAGGGAAGCGTAAATACAATGGATACTATGCTGCCAAGATGTGTGAGCTGTTGGCGCCAACATAGCACAAGCATCAAGATAACTCAGGGATTCTGCAGACCTTAGATTAGATCAATGGATCATTTTTAGATACATTCCGAGTACCCAAAACACAACACTAAATTTCCTGGCCACTGACTGGTGGCTATCAAAAGCCTGTGGTACCAGGATTGGTTAGCACCCCTCCGAAAGCCGCCTGTAAGTCGCTGTGTCGAGGAGTTTGTAAATGCCCTCGAGCTTCCAACCTAATATGGTCAAAATGCCTACTATGGAACAAGAGAGGAATGTAATAAAACAAGAGTAGGCATAAATTAGTTTTACTATAAAATTTTGCATGAAACTCCACAAATACAAACATCAACAATCCACAAAAAAAAAGATTTCTTCCAACTGTGTAGGTATGTCTTTATTATTGATTCTATGATAAACTAAGCATGCAAGGTTGCTTTGATGAACCTTCATAGCCATAGGCATAGCATAACCCTTAAATCACCTAAGTGAAGCTACATTTTGTATGTCCCTATTTCTTAAGTTGCTTTTCCTTGATGAACACTACAACATTGGGCAAAGGAGCAGGGCATACTACCAATTTATTAATATTTCAAGCTTTAATAGATATTTCTGGTCTGTTTCAGATATGTAAAAGCAATTTAAAAACAATTATGGCATATGTGCAATATTAGCAGGGGCCGCTCATGATAGTTGTTTGGAGATTATTACCCTTGCGGGTGAACATGCACAACAGCAATATATCAAGATGTGAGACAGCAGAAATTAATGTGATGCTGATGACTGTGTTTAATGATACCTCATTTGTAAAAACTCTGTCTAAACGTAATGTGTTGGTGAAAAAATAAATAAAACTAAGTTATTTTGCAAATTTATTTTATTTATCAAGCTTTTCCTAAATTAGGTGAAGTGCTCCCAAAAACCTGAAAAAAAAAATATCTTGCTTATTAATTTATCAATAAAAGTTCCTAAATGTTACATTCTGTTATTCGCTTATTATACCTATGGCAACAAAGTTTCGCAAAACCAATAGACTATAATTGCCTCTAAGTAAACAGTTATTTTGACGACCTCTGTGGTGCGGTGGGCGAATGTCCACCTGCAATGCAGAAGGTTGTGGGTTCGATTCCCTTCTCCTTAGTCATTACACTCTTGGCAGAGTGGTTGTGGTCCTCATATTAGGTGGCATGCCTCACAATCCGGTTGCCTTCCTGGTACACCCATGTAGCGGACCATTTAGTGCAGCTTTAATTTGGTCCGTCCAGCGCATGGGTGATCTTCTGAGTGCTCTTGTGCCGTCAACTTTTCCTTGAACCACAAAGCGGTCCACAAATGCGTCCTTACGGCGCGAAACATTGTTTTCTATGTTTATTCAAAAATATCTATCTTACTAGGTACTTATGCTTAAAATTTACTGTACCATGTATAGGTATCAGTCCTAGTTAGTACTCACAACATATAAGCTTTGCTTAGCTTAGGGCTAGATGATGCTTGTGGATTGTCCAGAATTATTATATACTTACAGTACTAAACAGAAGTGATTCATAATGTTGCAAACTAATATAATACTACTCTTCCTCTCCCGGAGAATGGAGTTCCTCTCTTTTTCATTCTGTAGCTTCTGCTCATCTAGAAGCAGAAGTCCCTCATCACACCTTTCTGAAAGTAGACAAAGCTAGTTCAAAAACATTGGCAAGTAAATTTTTATGACGCTAATTAGAAGCATCAATATATCTTAGGCATTGAATAAACGATTCCGAGTTATGCGAATTTATTGTCCTAATTAATTAGGTATTGAATTACTTACCTTTCGTGGCTTGAATTTATAGCATTTTCTGTATGTAAAAGCTTGTAGAAAGCAACCACAACAACACAACATAAACATAACCTCAAAAGATGCTCCGAAGTAACTGTGGTAGTAACTATTGCAGTGTCACACTAATCTGTGCCATTTCACGCTTTTCGCGAGCGCGTTTGTTTGACAGATAAAATCGTGCCCGAATCGCACCTGTGACACGGTTTGGAATGTCAGTGTGGCATAGGGAATACGGTTTAGTCCGATTCCACGCCGGTGTCTTGTCGTAGGTACGAAACGTGTTGGATTGGCAATAGAGCATAAGCCCCCAGGGGGGTTATATATAAACCGTATTCCCTATGCCACACTGACATTCCAAACCGTGTCACAGGTGCGATTCGGGCACGATTTTATCTGTCAAACAAACGCGCTCGCTCCAAGCGTGAAAAGGCACAGATTAGCGTGACACTGCAATAGTTACTACCACAGTTACTTCGGACGGAGCATCTTTTGAGGTTATGTTTATGTTGTGTTGTTGTGGTTGCTTTCTACAAGCTTTTACAGAAAATGCTATAAAATCAAGCCACGAAAGGTAAGTAATTCAATACCTAATTAATTAGTACAATAAATTCGCATAACTCGGAATCGTTTATTCAATGCCTAAGATAATTATATTGATGCTTCTAATTAGCGTCATAAAAATTTACTTGCCAATGTTTTTGAACTAGCTTTGTCTACTTCCAGAAAGGTGTGATGAGGGACTTCTGCTTCTAGATGAGCAGAAGCTACAGAATGAAAAAGAGAGGAACTCCATTCTCCGGGAGAGGAAGAGTAGTATTATATTAGTTTGCAACATTATGAATCACTTCTGTTTAGTACTGTAAGTATATAATAATTCTGGACAATCCACAAGCATCATCTAGCCCCAAGCTAAGCAAAGCTTATATGTTGTGAGTACTAACTAGGACTGATACCTATACATACATGGTACAGTAAATTTTAAACATAAGTACCTAGTAAGATAGATATTTTTGAATAAACATAGAAAACAATGTTTCGCGCCGTAAGGACGCATTTGTGGACCGCTTTGTGGTTCAAGGAAAAGT